>RCWM02000170.1:1817500-2165718 GCA_003667255.2 Euschistus heros | reverse complement strand
GACGCCCATCAGTGACGTCAGGCAATGTTATGGCAGAAGGTTAGCCTGTGCTCTCCACTCACGGGGGGGGGTAACTCTTTTGTTCTGTTTCGCCGATTATTTCAATTTATTCTTTATGCCTGAGATAAAGCGATGGGGTTCAACACGAAGCTCTTATTCGCCTTCTCCTCGTCACAAACAAGATTCTCACCTCATCTCACTACACAAACTGTAAGTTATAAACAAATATTATTTTCTCTGACTGTAAATTCTCTTAAGGCAAAATGCTGGTTTTGTTTATCATTCTGAGCTGGTTACATAGTTCTAAAATTTGCACAAAGAAAATTGTAAATCACCTTTATTTGTATTTTTGATTTTGAAAGTTTTAATTTGCCTAAATATTTATCTTTCCTGTACCCATGATAGTGAAACGATTGTTATGGCATTTGTTGAGCCCAATCCAGAGAAATTTTTGCTTTATTGCTCTAAAGCTTGGATTATATCTTTCTCTAATCATGGAACATCAGTTGTCAAAGATTGCTTGCAAGAATTGGTTAATTTATTTAATTATTTACTGGTCTATGTAATATAATTTTTTTGGACTAAATTTACCCCTGTTCAACAATTTTGAACATTGTAAACCCCAATGACCCTGATAATTAATCCTTTTATCTCAGTTATATATCCCTGTTTATTATATTTAAATGTGTGCACAGTTCTCGGTAAATGTTTGTTGCCATTTAGTTGTTTTAAATATTTTGAAGGATGTTTCCCAATGAATTAACCATATGGAAGTACTAATATTAAATTGTTTACATTTCATACAAAGACTCAGTGAATATAAACTTCACTGTAACGAAACATTAATGATCTAAGTATTTAACAATAAACTAAATTAACCAGGTCTTCATCTTTCTGCATTCGTACCCATCTGTTCCCTAATTATAATGTTCTACTTCTGTTGTCCTGATAACAGTATAATTTTGTTTCTGTCATATTCGAAATGAAAATTAACAATTATAATATCATGTTATGTTTAACTAAATGATAGATTATATATTAATCATTATCCAATTTATTTTGTAAATTTCAATTTATATTTTTTTTTTTGTATTAATACAATATCCGACTACAGAATTTCAATATGTACAGTTCGAAAGTTGTTTAAAATGTTCTTGCTGTCAACTGTCCCACATATTTCTGATCTAATTTTAAGCCAACCCCAAAAATGAAATATTATTAGGTTGTCATTATATAAGATATATATATATATATATATATATATATATATATATATATATATATATATATTTTTTTTTTTTTTTTTTTTTTTCTTACCTTATTTTAAGAATTATGTTCCTACTATTTAAATATTTGTTTCCAGAATAACTTATTATCTTATTCCCAATAACTAGTGAGTTTATTATCTTTGATTTTTTCATCTTCTTCCTGTTTGAATTTGAAGTTTTTTCTCACGATTTGTGATTTGACAAAACAATTTACCAAAATATTGATTCAAATGCCTATTTGTCTGTCTGCTTACTCTATCTCATGTTTTTTGTTGTTTTTTTTTTTAAAATGATAATATCCATTTACTTTGTCCTTTATTTTTTCAGTATCCCTGGACTAATTCTTTGAAAAGATTCGTTCATGAAAAAATTAATTATTGATTGTATCTCTAATAATCGTAATGGGTGTTCGGTCACCGTAAGAACTTAAAGAGTCATATGACGTTGCCATAGTCTTTTATTTCTTATGATGTAAAAGATTAATGTAATAATAAATTCAAAAAAAAATTTTTTTCTTCCCCATAAGGCTTTTATAATTCATTTCACAATCGTATATTATTCTGTTATTGATTCTAAAAACGTGAATGAAAATTATGCAAGCCTCAATAATTTATAAGACACATGCTTCTACTTTTTTTGCATGATTAACCCAAAGGAGTCAAATAATTCTTTTTATTTTTAAATACAAAATTTACATAACAAAAAACTGTTCTGCTAATCAGACAAACATCAAAAGATTTAAAATTTTTCAGTCCATGACATTTACAGTTACAGTGCAAACACCTTATTAGGTTAACAACAAGACTATACACATTGACCTACACAGACTGTTTATGAGCAACAACAGACACACTAGAAACTGTATAATGTTAAATTAGATAAACACTTAACAAATTCATATACGGATTGTTCCGATCTTTCATACTGGAGAATATCAGGAGAAGACTGAAAAAGGCCTGGATGAGAGACATATTAACATTAAAGTCAAAAGACAAGATAGGGTAGGGGTATCATTATATTCTGTCTCTCCTCATGCCTAACATGTCAGATTTTAGATTTAAGCATATCTTGTCCTATTTAAATATATGCCCTTATAGTTAATTCTGGTCAGCTAGAATGAAACTATGATTCGATATGGCAGGAAAAAAATTAATATTTAGATTAGATATTGCTCACCAAGTCAAGAAATAAATTAGTACTTTCTTTTAAATCCCTGTTTCATCATCCAGAAATTTTCATTTTTCTAGAAATGTAATTAGTATTATGTGAACAATGATCAAAAGTGGTAATATTCTAGTCAGATAGATATGTAATATTATAGATCAGATAGATAGTCAGATAGGTTTTTTCTAAAAGAATGGCATTATGCTTTTTATGAATTGCATAATACCTTCTGTTGCATTATCTTTTAGAATAATTTGGAAGCAACTGTTATTTCTCTGTTCCTTAGAAAGTTAATGCCTAAGTTAATATCTCAGAACTGAAAGATTTTGGTTGGCTTTTTGGTATAAGTTGTTGATTATTTAATTATAAGTATTACAAGAATTTATTATATAAGCTGTTACTAAATGAACTTCTTTTCTCGCAGATACATTGGAAGATGACAAGGTTTGTTCAGTGAGGTCTGGTTCATCAAAAGAATTAAATGTTGGTAAGGACAATCGTTCAGCCATTATCGTTAAGGACTCCCAATATTTTAAGAATTGGTCCGGACGTTGGGATTATGACTGTACGTTCATTGTGAAGACAAAGGATCGCATGGGACTTTTTGCAGTCATTCAGAAAATGTCTTTAAGAAAGGACATGGAAAATGATGCTTGTATAGATTACATCCAGGTTGGTTATAACTCAATTTATATAATTTCCTCCATAAGACCAATAATAAAGATCAATTGAAATATTTCTAAAATAGTATATCGTTGGTGAGATTGCCAATTCTATTATGTGCATTTTTTCGATTTCGTTTTATTTTGCTGGTTTCGTTTTTAAATTAAATTCCTTGTCTAATGTAAAAACCCAAATATACAAATTCAGCTTCGATCAGGTTTTGAAAAAAAATTTTTGTGATTTTAGCCTATAAAATAATTACATATGTGCATCAAAGCACATTTTGTATTTAACCCTTTTCAGGTCAAGCATGGATATTTAAAAACATTTAAATGTACTGTTTTTGGTTTTTTTCTTTTTTATTGGTGTATTATTGAATAAATCTATAAATAATTTACTTTCATTTATTACAATTATTTTTCTTTTCTTTTTTTTTTTTTTTTTTTTTAACCTCATTTATGTTTTTGAATGATTGGACCGGGACTTCTCCAAACAATCTATCAAGTTATGATGTACTGTTGTGCCCTGTGCCTTGAAAAAGGTTAATGCCATAGAAGGTGTTAAAATACATATTAGCATTCTCATTGACGATTTAAAGACTATTAGTTTGTATGAATCCCAAAGCTAATACCAATCCTGATGATCATCTTTTTATTATATTTAATGAAGTAAAAGTGTTTAACTTTTTCTTATAAACTTTAATTTAAATTAGTTGTATGTCATAGTGGACTGAAGTAATCCAGGGGAAAATCTTAGCAACGGATGGTCAAAACGATACATAAAAACAGTAAAAAAAAAAAAAATATTTAATTTATACCAGAGTTTTGCTTTGTTTCCTAATTCCTTCTAGCTTATGAAAATAAAAAGATGAAGTTTTAGAGAAAACGATTTATTTGAGATATGCATGATAGACTAAGAATAATAAAATTATGAATTGATGAATTATTCTTATTTTATTGAAAACTAGTTTCCAGTGTTTCACTTTCATCCTTAGTTCTAGAAATGTACAAATATTCAAAATATGAGCAGTTTGATTTACAGATACCATTTAGTAGCCTAACTTCATTTGAATATTTTATTTATTCTATTAGTGCATGTGGTAGATGTACATTAGTACCTTGATAATCCAGACAAATTGATGACAGGGAGTCATTCTAACGAACAAATCGTCTAGATTACTAAGCACTTGGTGATTTTAGTGCACGTAAATAAAATGAACAGTGAAACGAGGTATTTATTTATGTACTATTTGTAAGGCTGTTTAAGAGTTATACTATCACCCGGGGCTTTTTCTGAGCAGCTTACAAAGGTTTTAATCTTAAGTGCATTGTTTTTTGATATTACATCTCATATGAAAGGTCCAAGGAGAAAAAAGGAAAATATGGTGGGGGTGAGTAGAGAGTATCGTCCGTCCCGACCTACTGTGTCATCTGGATTGATACACTCCATATATGGAGAAGTTTTATTTATGAAAAACACTTATTTATTACATTAATACACTTGTACATGACTAATACAAATATATGTTTGGTATTAGTACCTCAATTGCAACAATGCAAAAAAATTACGTCTAAAATGTCATTTTAGAGAAAATTAAACAGTATTGATTGTGATATTTTGAAAATGTTTTTAATAACTTATTACTTTCTTTTTAAACTTTTCAAATTTCAAAACTTTTTTGGTGCCCTCTGAAATCTGCTGCTTGGGGCACGTGCCCCGCCTCAGTTCAGGGCCTGACCAAAATCTTATTTTTAAGTTAACATTCTCAATATCCTAATATAAACTAACATCATCCTATAAATGTTCAAATAAATATTTTTTACTATAGCGATGATACCACCAACTAGACCTAACATCTAATTTACTATCATGTAATTGATTAGTTATTGGGATTGATTATAACTTTTATAATTAGTTATTCGAGTTCAATTTCTGCACTAGAGAACTAAACATTCTAGTGACATACCTTCTACGACTCTAATTAAAAATATCTTTGATCTATTATATATAATCTTTTGAAGAAATTAATGAAAAGGATCAATGATTTCCTGCACTGAGAGTAGTGGCTATGCTATCATTAAGAGATATTTTAACAAAGGTGCAGGAAGCATATACTACAGAGTTATGGGTATTGCCTACCCTTTGGCAATTATTTTAAAGAAATAAATTTAATATCTAAGGAAAAAAAATAATGGATTTCAGATATTCCAAAGTTGTAACTTTATGTATAGGCTGTTCAATTCCATCTGGTTTTGAATTATTTGTGTGTTCTATAGTTCTGTAACGGGCATTAGGATATTTTTATTCAACTGTTTCAAAATTAATTAGATTTCTTTTTAAAAAATCCTGTTTTTTTCAACATTCAACATCTAAAAAAAAATCTAAATAAAATAAATGTGTTTTAATTTTTAGATTAAGAGTATACAGGTATACAAAATGTAATATGGAGAAAAATATTTCCTTTTTACAAAGTATTCATATCTTTTACTTTACGTAACACTTTCCTGTTTTGATGAGTGTGCAAAAACAAAAGTTACATATTAATAATAAAATAATGTTGTTTTACTTCAGTTATTTACATTAATATATTTGTTTCTATTGATAAATATTATTTGTTATGGAGTATTTGTGACATTAAAAAATAATGTTATTTTATCCAAAAAGGATCGAACATTATCGTTCAATAAAAATATAACCTGTTGCCTGATTTTCAAAAAGATACAAATATAGCTCTAACCACATTTTGTCTGTTTTTTCTTTTAAAAGCTATATTGGTTTTCACGGGTATATAGAAATTAAAAAAAGAAAAGAAAAGAAATTTCAATAAAGTTTAGAAACTCAGTTTTTATTATTATTATTATTATCATTATTATTTTAATCAGACCAGAAGGTCTTGGCATAAACTTTAAAACTACTCGTTTTTTTTTTTTTTATTCCATTTATATTTCACAAATATATTAAAATTTTATTAACTTAATATTTATTATTTAACTTATTTATTAACTTAAGATTTTGGCTGTGGGCAGTCAATAACCGCTGACCAGTAGTATTAAGAAGCATTATGTTTGTTGTTGAGATTCTAATAAATTATCAATTTAAAAATAAATGTTTATTTATACCTTGAGTCCTGCGCTCAAAACTTTTCTCCTTTTAAAAAAATCACTCTTGCTTTCATTTTCTCACCAGGTCCTTCGTTATTCAACGTTCGTTTCAAAAGATAATCTCTGCTAACTGAGCTTACTATACATAATCTTATCAAGGTCAGATTGTCGGGTCATCTATCACTAGTTTTTCAACTAGTCTATGTTTTGTTTCTACGTTTAATATTCGCATTAAAACATAGATAGAATATTTACGTTACTTGTGCTGTTCTCAGATACAGCATACATTTTTTTTTCCTAATTCATATTTTATTTATTTATCTATTGGTACCACGTACCACCACATTTGGTTAGAGGCACCATACTTAGGTTGAGAACTATAATTTGTTGTACAGGTTTGTTTGTAATTCATAAGATGTACTAAATTTTGTTTTTAATTATATAATCATTTAATTCATGATAAGAAATTTGATCTTAATATGTTCTATCCATAATTCAGTGCTTGGCTCATATTTTGATTTAGGAAACTAAAAATTAGGCAGAGATTAATTAAAAATTTATGGTATAATTAAATGAAATTTAATTTTTCATACTCCTGATTAAAAGTTTTTTTATTTTATACTATCAAAAGTACATGATAGTATAATTAATCATAATATACTTATGAAATGCAGTAGAACTTCAGATATTTAAGAAGTAATTGTAGTGTTGCACAGTTAAAAAATATATTTGAAATGAAATGTGTGAATTACTCAGAAATTAAAATTGTTGATTTGATAATGGTTAAAATGGTGTTTTAACAAATAAAATTTTGAAGTGTTAAACTCCTTAGCATTCTCAAAGTAAAATCAGCGTTTTGAGTCTGGGTTGAGTGATATGACATCTATTTCGTGTTTAAACCAAGAAATTGATCTCAACCTTCTCATTGTAGCTAGGATCGGTTTGCATGTCCTTACTGTTGTTATGTTTTGGATTACATTTGGTCTATCTCGGGCTGATGACTTCCAACAATATTCTTGTTACATAATTGTCTTGTAATGCACCAAAGTGGACGTATTTTTGAATAGTGTCTGCCTCTCTATTTCTTTATTATTTACTTCTCGAAACAGCTTCTTGAGATTTTTCTAAACAAGCCTCAACCGTTATTTTATAGTTTTGTTAAATGACTTACTAAAAAGTGAATTAGTTTTATTTCAGTAGATTTTATAATATAGATTGCTAAAGTAATTATTTTTAAATCTACTTCCCTATCCATTAAAATAGCATTCAGATTATTTAATATTCAATTATATCCAGTGATCCACTAATTTTATTTTATAAACCATGAATCGTTATCCAAGATAAGTAAGGGAATTCATCCTTATTATTTAAACTCATTGCCTGAAGTAATTGAATGAGTACTATTGAATAACATCAAAAATCCAAAATTTATTTCAAGCAGTGATTTATCATTACCAAAAGTTTTCGATTCTCGATACCAGTAGCGATACCTCAGTTTAAAAATCAGTTGCTATTTCAAAACTTAATCCTAAAATAAGCTAACAAAGCAAAATAAAATTGATAAAAAAACACACAATAATAATGCAAGAAATAAATTAGTAAACCATTAGTTGTATCTATTATCCAAAGCCTGTAAAATATGTTATTAATTATAAATTTGATAATAATATAATTCAATATAAGAGGTCCGTCGGTGACATTGTCTACTAAAGCTTCGTTATAGGTATTCAATTACTAAAAACTTTACACATACTCACTAGACTAAATTTGAAAATGTACTGAAAGGACAAGGGGGGTTAGGGAAACAGTATTACCTACCAGAAGAGGGTGGGTCCGAGTCCGGGAAAACATCTGGTGGCTGGTTGACAAAAGCAACTAACCCACCTGGTGTAGGGTAAATGTAACATTGAAACTGACTCTATTACTTTAACTAATACTGGCCTTGACTATTACAATTTTTATTAACTACTTCTACAGCTTTGTTTGCTACATGTTTGTTGTACAACTCAGTGAGTCTTCCTGGAAACGCCTATTTTCCTTGCTAATTTTATTACAATATTATTGTGTTATGATTTAATATTTTTTATGTACAACAATAACTGATGAATGATTTGAAAAATAATAATCATCAATAGTTTGACATTTATTCTTTAAGTTACTGTAACTGTTAAATGAATGAAATGTTTCCGCTATTGTTGATTGATTAATAGAAAATGTTTTTATATTTCAGTTCCGGTCTGTTCCAAAGAGTAAACACAACATTCTCACCTCACTTTTCCATCGAGGGGAACGAGACCATAGCAAATTGAGCAAAAAATACTGCGGGCAACTACATCAGTTTGAGAGTATCGTGAAGGACGAACCCCCGCCAACCTCACAGGTCGCCTTCAATGCCTTTATCTCAAAGGAGGGTGAGGTCGAGGTACATATACATGTTGCTAATGGCAAGTTCGACCGTGACATTGAGATAGAGATTGCATTCACCTCTTATGTGGGTCAGTAATAGTTCAATCTTTTTATTTATTATTTATATGATAGTTTAAATTCTACTACGTAAGATATTAGCCAAAAGAGTTGAAGTTTAATTTGACTTAAATGTTTCATAACCAGGGTTTGAAATTAGTAATTATATTTTTCTAAAACTCATAATAATTATATTTGATTTCTAATTTAAAAATCATACTTGATTTAAACATATAAATTTAAATCTATCTTTGATGTTTATTGATTAGATTAAAAATAATGATCACTCACTGAGTGATACAGTAATATATAAATCATGTTTGCAAATTAATTTATTAATATCTATACTATTGTATAAAAGGACTAATGTATAAAATTATCTAGTTCTTCACTTATGTGAGTGAACGAAGCCGTGATGAGGGATACTAGTGTATGTATACATTATCAATGTAGACATTTTTTAATGGATATATGTGTCATCTAGTTTCAAAACCGTCCAACTCCTCAATTTTGAGAAATACGTTTTTTCTGTTTTCTGAGTCCTAAGATACATTTTCCTCTTATTGGAAGCAAGAAACCTCACAAAAACCTGTCTATTCCTTGTTAAACCTGCGTTTGAAAATCACAGTGTGCTGCTAAACCGGCCAAATTCTATCAGTGAGTTTCAAAACCGGCCATCCCCACATCTGCTAGATCGCGCTGTTGTTCCAGATCAAGAAGGCCTCTTATTAGGCAACTATCAGTCTGTTCCTGCTTTTCTTGTTGCTAACGTTTATGCCTTCATTGTTCAGTGCACTTTGTTTTCGATCTTTATGGAGAAGTTTGTAGGAGAAATTCCAGCTAATTCTTTAACAAGAAAGAAATAAAGAGACCCTACAACATAGAGAAGAAAAAAACCCCTCCAGATCGGGTTTTTGTCCGATTAGAGAAGAGGTTAAGGAAAATCGAGACTCTCGTTCAGCCTTCAGAGTTTGAAGGCATTCTCTCGGAAAGTGGAACGGTGTTCAAGCCAGGAAGAGGCTACACAAATCTTGATTGGAAGAGTCCCAGTAATGCTCTCCTCAAACCCCCTGCACTAGAGCACTTCAAAGTCACCCCAACAAAGGGATTTTTTATAACCAAACAAAATAATAAGGTGCTAGTTCAAGGGGAGGTTTTCTACAGATCGCTTGTGTTTTTACAAGAACGTCGTAGCATCAGCTGCTCAAGAAGGAGGGAAGTAGATGAGAGGGATGAAGAAGAATATCAGTAAGAAATGTGTACGCTTGTTGAAGACAATAATGCCACAAGAGTATAAGTTTTTGAATGTTTATATTTTTCTAAATTAAGTTTTTCGGAACTAAATTACTTAAAAACAATTCTCACCAGTTTTTCCGTCTTGATGCTTGTGTTAAACCACAACATTTCAGAGTTTAATTTTTTCAAATAATATTAACTTATTCAAGAAAGTATTGTTCATTATTTCATTATTATTTGTTCATTTGCATCCCAAAAAACCCAACATTTACATTAAATTTAGTGATTTTTCAGGTCTAATTTGTTACAAAACCGGCCAACTCCAAAATGAGTTGCAAAAGTGGCCAAATCCAAAATAAAAAATTGAGTAACTCACCCCCTCCACTTGCTCTTTCCATTTCAAAAAGTGCATTCAAACACACTACCCTTGTGCCACTATAAACCGAAGAGATTTTGTTCCTACTTCGTTTTGGCGTGATGTAACAGAAAATCAGCTTTCCTGAAAAATTTTGTTTTTTGGAGATGGCCGGATTTGCAACTAGACGACACATAGATATATTTTTAATAACTTAAAGAGAGCAGAAGAATGATACATTTTGTCTTGACATTATAACTAGCGAAGGAAAATTATAGAGTTTTTTTGATTATTCAGCGTTCAGAACTGACTCAAAATATATTACAGTAATAATTTAAAAAAATTATATTTCTGATTTTCAAAAGTATTAGTCAAAAATTATTATTATTGTTAATTGTAAAAGTCTAATTTAAAAAAAATGATCGGGGCATGATTTGTTTCTCTTATGATCAAAAATAAAAATCACTCAATATAAATCTTCAAATGATTTCTAAATATTCCAGATAGAAATTATGATTGGATTTGATTTTGATTTTTACTTTCCTAATTAACAATTTCAGACTCTGTTTACTACAAAAGCATTAACTGCCAAATCATACAAAATAAACAATTCTTTATCAAAATTGTAATACCATATTTAATTAACGTAATAGTTGATACTCTTTAATAATTATTATTAAAGTATTAATATATTATATACATGTATATATATTTCTAAATGATTATTTTTTAAAGTATTGTGTGCTATCCAAAGGAACTTTAAACATTTTAATTAATTGTATTCTAATAATTATATCTCTTGGAAGCTTCTAAACATAAATGGTAAATAGCTCTTCATTGTTCCTAAACTAATAATATTAATTGTGTAAATTTAAATAAAATAATTAAAAAATACTATTATGAGAATTAAATTCTAGTATTTATTTAATGAAAGTCAATCAATATGTTATTAGTTAAAAATATTTTATTTATAATATGAAAGTGTTTTTGGTTATAGGTATATATATACTTAATTCATTTAATTTGTTGCTCAGCTGATTACAAACAAGTATAAATAAGTCTTGGCAATGTGGATTTACTGTTTGTTCAAAGTAGTCAGAGTCAAAAGTATTTATACACCAGACTTTATCTTTTATTTTCACCCCCTGTCTTAATAGTTTAAGGATTACCTCCAATCAGTCTTTACCCAGACGTCATTTGTAAAGGTTTAGCGCTTATTAGAGTTTATTATTGCTCTTCATAAATCAAAAATGACACGCATAGCCAGTGAGACGATTGGAAGGAAAGACAAATTATTGTGTGCCTACATAATGATTGACGGTCACTTAAAGAAGTGAACAGACCTCGCTCAACAGTCAAAGTTGGTATTAAAAGGTATGGAATGAGAAATACTTTTGAATATATAGAGAGAACAGGACGACCAAGAAAAATTCACTTCAAAGATGAAAGAAAAGTTAAAAGAAAACCAAGACTTAGTGCCCATAAATTAGTGGATGAACATTTGTATTTGTCTGAAAGAGGGGAACAAGAGAGAACATTTCATTTCATGTTCAAGAGAACATGGAACATTTCTCCAATCCTCAGGCAGAACCTCTTCTTCCCCCGCACTTGAAGAGTTCGGCAGGCAAGTGCTTTATTGTTCTTTAGCCGATCAATGGCGTCCATTATCTCTTCATCATTAGGTGGTTCAAGGCTAGAATGTGACAAATACCATAAAAAATATGAATGTGACCTTTGGCTTTGGATAATATTTACCGATGAGTTATATTTTGTCAATAGTTATTAATTAGAAATGTTTAATCTTCAGAGGGGCTAAAAATAACAGAGAATAAAATACAGCAATGGAAATAAGAAATATAGTTCTAACTGTTAAGAATGGAGGAAAGTGGCTCATGGTCTGGGGTTGTTTGAATTCAGCCGGAGTGGGATGTCTTAAATTTATCGAGAATAATGGGACCATATAAAATATATTGACTTAATAAAAATTTATCTCCCTAACAGTGTTAAACAATTTGGGATTGGAGAAAACTGAATTTTTCAGCAGGATAAAGATCCCTAGGCATACAGCTTGGAAATCCAAAATGTAGATCCTGTACAACATACCAAAGTGGATGGCCACTCCTCAATCTCATATTGAGCATTTTTGGAAATACCTAGATCAAGTTGGAACATGGTGTGTTTCTAACAATCAAAATTTTAGTTTATTATTACAAAATTCCTGTGTCTTTAACTCAAAAATTAGTGAATTCAATGCCACTAATTGCATTGCATTGCATATTGCACATAGAGTGCATATTAAAGGCCAACTGAATATCAACTGTTATTGAATGTCAATATTAAATAGAAATTTCATTAAGTGTACGAATATTTCTGACCTTTGTTGTTATTTTTGTTTTTCAATTATTCTTTATGTGCTATTTTGTTAAATGTTCTATAAATTTAAAAATATATTTATTGATAAAAGTGTTGATGTTGACATTAAATGGTCTTGTTGTTTAAAATCAATCCTATTAAATAATGCTAATATTTGTTATTTGCTATGATGTGTAACAGGTGTATGAATACATATGACTCAGACAGACTGTATTAACTTTTTCTGATAGTTGGTTAAAAACTGTTTCATGGTTATTTCAGAATGTTCTGCTGCTCCTGCATCCTACAAAACATGTGGCGAAGGCTTTTGTATCCACAAGGATTACTTTTCGGACAATGTGGTCAATTGTCCATTTATTTCTTGTAAAGATGAACCGAATTGTCCACAGTATGTTTATGGTAAGTACTATGCAATAGAATTTTTTGATTTTTATTATTTAAAAGCTTTTCATAAATATATTTTTATTAGAGATGGGCTAATTAGTCTGCCAAGCCGATCATTGCTTCCATTCGAATTCAGGTAACATCGTTGAAGTTCAAAGTGCTTTATGTATAGCTTTATACCCCAAAATAATATAATGTTTAATAATAATAACTCAATTATATAATTAAAGCTATAATGATTTTTTTTTTTTTTTTTTAATCACGAAACGGCCTTAAAGACCACCCGAATATCATGACTATGGATTCTTCCTTCTATTCTTTCTTTCTATCCATTTCTCCTTCATTATTTTTGATTGCCTTTGTTTCGTTTCCTCCGTCCAGGCAATCCCCTTCATAGGCTTCCCCTTGTCCATCAGAACTATGACCTCATGCAACCTCTTTCTGTATTCCCTATAATGATATTATTATAAAATCAATATGATATACTGATTATCATAGAAGTATTATTTTTTTAATTGTAAATAGAAAAGCTAGGCCACTATTACACAGTGCATAGTAATTATTCGTAATTATGTGCATAGTAAGGGGTAATAGCCCCAGAATAAAATTTATTTTTATTTCCTTTTAATTTTCCAATAATCTGCAGGCTTTTTTTTACTAGAATAGGCCTCCCAGTTGGTTGATTAGTGGGCTTACTTATGGGCAATGTTCAGGTTTTTGCTTATAATAGGGTGTATTAAAAAAAAAAATGACCGTTTTATCAAATTCCAGAGTTCAAAAGTCTGTAAATATCATAATGCTATTTATTATTTACCAGTACTTAATAATTCCTTTAGAGCATTCTCTAAGCTTGTTTACTAACACTGTACTTCTTTAAAAAAAAGTCTCAGTTCAGTTATTTATTTCAAAGAAGAACCATGACAGTGTCCTACAAACTCCTCGTAATTTTAAGACATTACTGGAAAAAAAATTTCACAGCTGCCGAAGCAACTCGTGAAATTATTAAATATGAAGGGGAAGGTGTCCTTGAAGAGTGCTCTGCTCGGCGTTGGTTTGAAAAATTTAGAAGTGGAGATACGACATTGGATAGGAAGAAGGGCTCCGAGCGGCCATTAATGGATATTGATGGGGTTCTGAAAGAAGCTGTTGAGTCAAATCCGTCCATAAATTCTTGTGAATTTGCCAGGGAGTGTGGTGTGTCAAAAGATACTGTTAATTGCCATCATCTCTCCATGGGGAAGGTGAAAAAGACCCCACGATGGTGAAATGGTCCCCCACGAACTTACCTCTCAACAATCAGTAGAAAAGTTTACAGAACTTCATGGATTTGAACTCCTGCCTTATCCACCATATAGTCCAGACCTCCCACCTTCGGATTACTACTTGTTTCTATCCATGGCCCATTTTCTTCAAGGAAAAAAATTTGATAATTTTGCGGAAGTTGAAAATGCTGTCTCTTTGACAGCCATCCCAAGGAATGGTATCAGCGTGGCATCGAGAAATTGGCTAGCAGATGAGTAATGACGGTAGATAACAATGGACTATACTTTGAGTATTAATTTTATTTTATATCAAAGAAATAATAATACAAATATTTGTTTAAGAAACGGTCTTTTTTTTTTTATACACCCCATTATTTTTTGTTCTGTTGCTAATGGGTCAGTGTGTAATAATGAAGTGTTTTTAAAAAAATAAATCAAAAGTCAGCAACTTACTTTACTTAGTTTTGATAGTTAATTTTGAAATTCTGAATTCAATCAGGTCAAAAAGATATCGTTTATATGGACTTTTGTTTTTAGGGTTTTTTAAAATATGTTAGTTTATTCAGTTGTACTAATCTTGTGTTCTAGAATATTTTAAAAAGTCTCACTACTCAAAAATTGCCATTATTGAGATAAACATGCGACAAGTATTCAAATAAGTCTTACTTTCTTCCATAAAAACGTCACATTTATAATGTGAAGTATTCACTGAGAGATGGCGAGGTAACACTTTTGTTTTGTCCAGTATAGTGCAGCATGCATTCCACTAGAGTGTCACTTATGACTTTAGAACAGCCTACAATCCTGAAAAGAGTCACACATCAAATTGTGACAATTTTTGTGTGGATCATTGTAATAAGTAAAATACTGTCCATTTTTGTGTTGTGACGGTTTTTCAAAGTTTTAAACAAAAAAATTAATTTTGTGTGGTGCGGAATAGTTTTACATTTTGAGTTGTGCTAGTTTATGATGATATCTTGTTCTATAAATGTGTCACAATATCGGCTTGTTTTTATTTTTTCATTAAGAACAACAAAAATAGAATTTTCTTAGAAAAATAATATTGCGCTAATATATTCCTGTTGACAATAAAATAACATTTCAACTTGTATTTTGTCATGGAACTAAAAAAGAGATGCCTCAAGTGAACTAAATTCTTTAACATAAATTTTCTCAAAACAATGTTTATTGTTTTGCGACTCTTTTTTAGGAGGGATGCGGTGTGTTGAATTATTGAGAAGATAATTGTTTCCTAGAACTAGTTATTGTCACTATTTGATATATGAACTGGTTATAATTCTAATGTTGATTGTTCCAGATCCGACTGATTTCGAGAAGGGCTTAGACACTAAAGTGTATGTTACGGCTGTCACTTCCATCTTCCTTTCATTTTTCCTGTTTCTTGGGTGCATCATGCTTTGTAGGTACTTTGATATGCTTTGCTGGTCTGAAGCTCCGCCACAAGATCACCATCGGGCAGGCACTGAGCTCGAACAGGTCAGCCCATCGGCTCCGGCTCCAGAATCGCCGGACAAAGACCTACCACCTGCTTATGAAACTCTCTTCCCTGGGAGGTAGTTCTAACCATCAATCGTCCAAGAGTTCAGCGCCAGCTGCTAACATTACTAACGTGTCACGGGTCTGCATCTTGCACATTTACAGGACTTACTTGAGCTATATTCTTAGGATAAGGAATGTATCTAAATTACTGACACTGAATTATTTTGTGAATGGCTATGTGTGTACATAAGTATTGTATTTGTAATTATTAATTTTTATTAGCTGATTTGATTTGTTATTATCGACGTTAAATTCATTTAGGATTGCTAAACTTACCATGGATGCATTGAATAGTGTGTTAAGGTTACAGCATCTAACTATTGTTTCAGGTTTCATTTTCTACATCTTGGTCTATTTAGCATTTCTTTTCATAATTTTAATATGATATAACTTATGGAAATTATAATTTAGTAGCAATTTACTACTATTTTTCATTTCCCTCTTATATTTACTTAAGTACGCATATTTTTTTATACCTATATATTGAATTATTAAGTTATTTCTCTATAGTAGAATATTCTATTTAAAATAAATTAAACCTGTCACTTTACATAGCCTGTCAAACGAACAAATTATTGCTCAAATTTCTGATTATAATTTCTAAACTGTATAGACTACATCTCAGTATTAATATTGAAATGAACGCTTTGCCGTCCAAGTGTTTTAGTCTTCATTTCTATTAATTGATTTTTTCATGGTTAATTTAGAATTAGCCAGAATTTGGCAAACATTTTTGTCTCATTTTCTCATACATTTATGATTTTGTTCATGTTGACATTCTGTATTGTAGTTTTTGTTCATTTTAATTTATAATAACTTACTTTAGAAGACAATAGGTTGATGAAGTAGAGAGGGGAGGTGGTAATCCGGTCTGCTACAACCATTTTATGCCTGAAATGCCATTTTAAAAACATTTATGCAACGCTTTCTGTAAATCAGCAGATTTTTAAAATTTGCTGAATTTTTTTTCTCATAATGATTTAGTGGGAAATGAATAGTATGCCCTCTCGCTTTCTGAAGACACATCTACCTTAACTGGCTAGCTTTGCTTATAATTGTATACTTTTTCGTCTTGAGTTCTGTTTTGTGTTATGATTAGTATTAAGGGATTATTTCTATTTTTTTTTTTTTTTTTTTTTTTTAATTTTACAATTACAATACACTGTCAAGTGTTTTCAAAAGAACATCACAACCCATTCAATGTGCTGTCGATGGGATCGTCGAAATAGAGAATTTTTTTACTATCTGAAAGAAGGAAAATATTGAGTGATTTGTATTAGGTTTATGAGAATCCCTTATTATAGTTTCTCATCATAGCATAACAATGCGGATTAATAGACAATAATTAAAGAATAATGATTGATACTACAATCTATGGTGCTAACCTAACTAAAGTTTAAATCTAGATGAGGCCTAATGAAATCTCATCTCTGTCCTTCAGATGCTTTCCAGTTTCCATTTTTAACACTTATATTCATTTGTTTCTAATGGGGTAATAATGAACACAAATCTTTGGGAAGTTCATTTGCTGGTATGAAATTCCATCAGCGTTTATAATAGAATGTTCCATTTTGAAAAAAATTATATTTAAAGCAAATCACTTGGTACTGTGTGAAGTAAAAAATGTAAATGCAAATAAAGTATACAGTGAATAGCAACTTGGATTTATTGAAAAACAACTGCCTCAATAACAATTTTTTATTTTATAATCTAGCCTTTAAGAATTGATGTTACTTTAAGTTTTTGATTTCCTTTATATTTACAATTCATTGAATTACTATGCCATAATTTAAGTAACCATAGAAAGTATTTTTCTAAAACTTCTTTTAAAATTTTAGTGCCAAAATTCTTCATTTGACCATATTAAATAATTAGAATTATTTCCTGATATCTTGTGTAATAAAATAAAAAAGGTTTTTCCGGGTAATTATGAGATTCCATTTCAGGTGTGTTATGATCCTTAATAGCTTGTGTCCATACTAATTCCTCACTTTTTAAAATATGGAGTTTATCATAAGATTTAACTGTTTGTTAATTTATTAGGTTTAAGCATTTTATCCCGATATTGCAAGTGTATTGCTGGCAACTTTTGCTCATTTACCATTACTAAAGCTTGAACACATGGTTGGGGTGCTAATGTTAGTGTTGCCATTTACCGAAATATTGTGGGAACGGTGGTCAGCACAGCATTTCTACAAATCGCCTTTTATTTTTTTATATGTATATATTTATATATATTGTGATACAAAGCCAAAACTGTGTTGTAAGCCATATTGTATGTAAGTTATTATTGTACTATTATTTTTAATGAAAATATTTTGTTCTTTTAAAGTGTTATGATTCCATCTGATACTGCTTATGATTCTTGTCTTGTCAGAACTATCATTCAATAGTTTAATGATTTTAACTATACAAAGTAAAAAAAAAAAAAGTATTTAAAATTATTTTTTACTGACTTATTAATGAATTGAAAATACTTTCAGTTTTTCATGATGTATGATGAAACGGATTCATACCACTTCAAAAAAACAAAATAAAAGTGACCCAAACGTTGGTCGGAGAATGGATGTATATTTTTGTAAACTTGTTTTGTAATCTAGTCTTTAAGACCTAGCAAGTACTGAATTGGAGAAAGAATATGGATCATTATAGAATGCCAGGAAGGCAGCTTAGAGTAAAATGCAATTATAAGGAATCTTGTTTATATTAAGTATAATTTTAATATTCTCTTGCATAAGGCCACTTCTGGATTATGAACTATATGGATTATTATTTTTTATTTTTATTTTTTTTTAAACTGTGATGGTTTATTATAATCAAATAAATTTGTTTCTATGTTTAAATTAACTTAAGTCTTTCAAAATTTATTGAACTTGATAGTCTGGATCCTCACCTTCCATTTTGAAAACTTATATTGAAACCATCTGTGATTTGGGTAACCCTCTAGGCCATAAGTATTCATCATATTGTGAAATAGGTTTATTATATATAAATGAAAATTAAGTTTTACTACTAATATTTGTAAGCTGTGTCTTCCGTAAGAGCTAAATTTTACTGATAGTATGTGTACGTTTAATAATGAATACACATCGTAATCCTTATGTATAGGAAATAAAAAATATGAAGGTGGTGTATAATCTACTTGTTCCGTAAAATTTAAGCTTTTGTGTAAATTATGCTTTTCAAAATATATATTCTTATTTTGGTATTGCTTCAATCTTTTTTATTTAAAAAAAAAAAAAAATTATATATATATATATATATATATATATATATGAATACCTTCTCTCTCATTATTTTCCCTCTTTGTTGGGGCCTAATGTCATTACATACACTTACTAGGGCAAGAAGAATGGGTTAGCATATAAGTTACTACCCTGTTTTAGTCAGAATGGGAAGGACGGAAATTCATTTCATTGGTCTGCTTCAAAATAAATTTCAGACCAGTGGAAAATGCTTCTTATATATGGGGATGGTGAACAAAATTCATTTAGAATGTTTTCAGGACTTGATCTTCCTAGGAGCATGTTCTAATGAGTGAGCTCCTTTTGATTCTGTTTCTCCTAATACAAAATTGGAAAATTTCAACCTGGATTCAACAAAAATTGCTTGACCCCTCTCTGCTTTGCTTGTCAAAAATCTAATGGAGAATATTTTTTGTTGTATAACATTTGTTGCTTGGACCTACCGTTTAGCTATATTGATTTGAATAAAAAAAAATAATGAGCATAGATATTAAGCTATTTAATGTCAAATTTTATCTCCTACTAAAAACAGAATCACAGGTAAGAAAAATTTTTTTTTGTTATAAACTTATGGGTAGAGACTGAATTTCTGCACATTTAGTTCGCTTTGATTTAGTGCTCTCTAACCCAAGTAGTTATCTCATTCATAACCTAAGGATTCTTATTATTAAATTTTATTTGCTCAAATTTGACTTTTTGAGCTTAATTGTACGAATTCGGGTTTCACTGCATGAAATTGCACAACTGAACGAAATTCATCTAATTTTATTCACTTAACCATTTATTTTTTGAAACTTTTACTTAAAAAACAACTTGCACTCAGAAAATAATACCGGACGGAAGTACTTTGAGAAAAAAAAACTATTTAGAAGTTGTTTTAACTCATAAAAATTGGAGACCACTACACGCCATGGTCGATGAAACTACCAATGAAAGAGATCCTTACATTTGTAATATTTTAATCCGGTTCTTCATCGTTAGTTTCACGTTTCATTAATGACAGCCTAATGGATTTTTTTTTTAAATACCAGAACTAAGTTCTGCTATTAGTGACAGATGCAGTTCCTTACATGACGGCGACCGGTCATGCTCTCAAAATATTTTATGCAAATATGATTCATGTCACAGGCGCAGCTCATGGGTTCAATCGGGTTTTTGAAAAAGTGGGAGAAATTTTCCAGTCAATAAGCTGGTAAACTACAAAAAACAAGTATTCCTCAAATTCCCATCTCCTGTATTAAAGTATCACAATGAAAGGCAATGTGAACTTCCCTTAGAACCTGTTTTAACGCGACGGGGTACATGGTTAAATGCAGTTCTATTTTAGTCCGATAACTTCCAAATTTTAAAAATTTATGAATAAATAAGAAGAAGACGATAAAATCAACTTTGAAAAAAACGAATTGAAAATGAAAAGGGCGTTTTGTTCTTGCTGTGTGAAAACAATAGATCACTACAGGAAATCGCAAATAGACGCACATTGCAAATAAGATAACTTTTTTTTAACAATTTATAAAAAAAGATTCTGGCTTGTGTCAAGCATTAGTAGGGGCTAATATCCCTTGATTCAAACTTCAGTAACCATCTTACGGAACATTTTCTGAGAGTTGATAAAAATCAACTCTCAGAAAATCATACCGGACGAAAGTACTCTGAGAAAAACTATTTAGAAGTGGTTTTAACTCGATAATTATGAAAATTCTAGAAAAAATTAGAGACCACTCCATACGACGAAAGAGGCATTTACATTTTTAATCTTCTGATAGCGGTTCTTCATCCGAAGATCGAACCGACACCATCATTGATTTTATGTAAAGTAATTTTGAGTACAAACCATGAAACGGTCTCACGTTTCATTAACGACAGCTTAATGGAATTTTTTTTTTTAAATACCGAATACCAGAACAAAGATCTGCTATAATGACAGATGCAGCTCCCTACAAGATGGCAACTGGTCGTGCTCTTCAAACATTTTAAGCAAATATGATTCACGTCACATGCATAGCTCAAGGCTTCAATCAGGTGCTTGAAAAAGTGCGAGAAATCTTCCCAGAAGTCAATAAGCTGGTAAACAACGGAAAAAAAATTATTCCTCATATCCCCATCTCATGTGATTAAGTATCGCAATGAAATACAATGTAAACTTCCACCAGAACCTATTTTAACACGATGGGGTACATGGTTCAATGCAGCACTATTTTAGGCGGATAATTTCCAAAGTGTCAATACATTTATGAATAAATTAGAAGAAGACAAGATAAAATTAATTTTGAAAGTAAAAAATGTTTTAAATTCACCGACAATCACATCCGATTTAACGTTTATTAAATCGCAACTGTCAAACGCTCTGATACGATTGGAATCCCAAAATCAATCCTAGAATTCTCAAATTGAAATTATTGAAACTCTCAAAGAAAGCTTAAAACAAGTTGAAAAGGAAAAGAAAAGATGTTTGTTTTCAAAATTTGAGTCCATCCATCAGATAAACTCCGGCTACATTCGTTTAAAAAAATTAAATGATTGAATCAACGGAAAAGAAATAGATGCTCATAATCTGGATCCATCCACAATCGCGTGCTACAAAAATTGCCCTATTACTTCCATAGATGTAAAACGTTCCTTTTCTATGCTAAAGAACATTTTAAGTGACAGGCAGCATAATGTCACTGAGAAGAATTTTGAATGTACAATGAGCATTTTCACGAAAGTTTTAAAAATTATTTTATTTAAAAAAAAAAAAATTATTTCCATGTAAAAGGAAATTTTAATAAATATATTTATATTTTTTTTTAATGAACAAAGTTTTTCAAATCCTTTTTTTTTTTTTCTTCCAAATTTTAAAGTATTGCAGATTGAATTAACACTAAAACGAAACGTTTATCGAAATGTGCTTCAGTTTATGTAAGGTTTGTTAAGTTTTGCATGTTTGTGTAAATAAATGGAATGCTGCATGTATTAAGTTTTTCAATGCACGTTTTTGCACGTTTTGGGTTTTTTACTGCACGTTTTTAGTTTTTTACTGCACATTTTTTGATTTTTGACTGCACAAAAATCCGGTCTCTACTTATGGGCATCGAAAGTCAAGTTGGCAACCGCTAAAACATGTTCTATGTTATTCTTTCTTTAGTAGACAGGCTTAAGGGAGCCAGTTTTATTTATATGTTTTTCCGAAGAACCACAAACGTTTAATTAATTTTTTAGAAATGAACTATGTGATGAATTGTCACAGTTAGGATTTGTATTGAGAGATTGGAACCTTGGAACAATTAGCACTCCAGGCAACTGGAATTATGGGACTTTGTGTCACAACTACAATTGTTCCAGCTCCATTTTAGCTTTAGAACTGTGGAGCAGTGACAAACCCGTACTCGGCTACACACGTACCGCCTCCTCCCTTTCTCCACTAAAAGGATCATTTAGTGTTTTGTTTCAGAAGTAAAAATCTGTAATCTAACGAAAGAAATAATAATTAAATTTCTTAATAATAATAATAATTTTTTTTTTTTTTTTTTTTTTTTTTTTTTTTTTTTTTTTTTTTTTTTTTTTTTTTTTTTTTTTTTTTTTTTTTTTTTTTTTTTTTTTTTTTTTTTTTTTTTTTTTTTTAGAAATCGAGTAATGTCAAATATCAATGTCATCTCCCCTCCCTCCGTTTTATACCACTTATACAATACTGATTGTGAGTAAGCAAAATTTAATTATGACTTTTTTTTTCTTTATATTTTTCAGGCTTTAGCTAGACACCATTGGCCAATTATGACTTTAAATATCAAGTAATCCGCTTGAAAAATTCCTGAATAGTCAATTACTTCCCTAATAACTCAGTAGTTTTGAAGGTAGCTTACCGATAGGAGTCGGCACCAGTAATATTATAATTTTATATATATATTTAGCTATTAGAGTGTCTACAACCTATTAAAACGATATACTCTTTTCTGCACACTGCAGTATTATTTTACATTAAGAAATTCTCATACTATCTACACCATCAACCATTACGTATTCCGTAGCATTGAATGTACTTGTGTTCCGATAAGAAATAAGGAAATGTTTTTTTTTCTGAGAAATCCTGATGACAAAGAGAAGATTACCTGGACTTTAAAACAACGAGATTCAGATCCAGATATTCCATTATGAAATACCAAAACGCGATAACGTTTTAGAGATAACATTGGCCAGAATCATTCTAAAATTAATGATCTAGCAGCTATTGCGGAAAAAAAAAAAAAATTGTTTTCATTATCAAAGATCCGAACTTTTCAACAATAACCATTGATCAATTAAAAAAAAAAAATCTGAGTACATTAACTGCGCTTTACGCTAAACGTTTAATCGATAATTTTTTCCTGGTCAAACGAGCAGGATGTGTAGGGGCATCGTCGTGTTGCAAAATGGCTTGTTCCTGTTGACTAAAGGGGATACTTTGCACTCAAAGGTATAAAATCAGATTTTTTTTTTCTTCAACCCCAAGACTTCCATTGAAGTCCTATAAATATTTCTTGCTGAGTTAAGCTTCTTTTTCCAGTTTCTGAGCGATAAATAATAGTTTTCTTATTATTGAATTTATATATCCTACATACATCGTGATGATAATGCTAAAAATGACATGTCAATTGCTTGTAAAGAGCTACCCATTAGTAGCACTTATAAAATAATTGTTCTGTATTAGAAGGTCTCGAGGCCACCTTCTTTTCAAACGCCTCGGAAGGTTATTTGGAATAGAATGTGAAGCAAGTAGTGATACTAATGGATTTGAATTGGTATGAAGTTTTCTATGAAAGAAAAGGTGTCTTGTTTGGGCTAAATCAACAACATATGGTACATTAAGGTCTTTATGGATAAGTTTTTTTGAAACATAATAAGGAGCACTGAGGATTTTTCGAAGGATTTTGGATTATGAGGATTTGAGAACCAAAGAACATAGATAATTTTTTTTTTCATTGGGGTTTAGCGTCCTTAAGATTGATATTAAGGAGGTGAATGAATAAATGATGTTTAAAAGAAGAGAGAGAGGAAGAAAGCATTGAAATGGATAAAAATTCGAAAATAAGGTTGTACGAATAATAAATTTGTCAAGGAAGCATGAGTCGATGAGAAGAGTTATACAAATCAATGGGCAGAGATCTAGCCTTCAACTTCGCGACAAGTTAGTCGGTTATAGTGATGCTGTATCTTTTGCCTTCTGAAGTTTTGTAGGTATATGGATAAGTGGAAAAAAGTCTGAGAGAAGTAAGATGAAGTTCTTGTTTATAAAAAAAAGTTATAGACAATAATATCAAGTAATAAATGATATAGAAATTTGGACTACTGGATGACTGACGATGTTACTGATCTTCGGAAAATAATCATAAAACAGGATTTGGTGTTAAGAGTTGTAGATAAAAACGGAATACAACGATATAAACGTAAATAAAGTAAAAATGAGAATTTAATAGGAGTTAAGAGATTAAATGACAGGGTCGACGTTCACCGGCTATTGGTAGTGATGTACATTTCTATTCCTGGACCAAAGTGGTCGAAATGAAAGATCATTTAGTTGCTTCCTTTCACTACTGACATCACAATTCTGATCGCGGCTTACGATTCTGATTGGGGATACAGCTCGCTCCAGGTGGACCACCTTTTTAACTGGTGTATTTCCAGTGTTCACAATACAGTTTATGGTTCAAATGGTCTTTCCCATGCCCGATCTCCCTGTTGTTTTAGTCTTCCTCAAAATCACTTAGCGATCATGATTTCTATTGCCAGATTCGGTACATTTATTACCCTTTATATATCTTCCCGAACGCGTCCTCACTAGCGGTTTGCTTTTCTTATTTAATAGCTTTTCCACCGGAGGGCTTAGTATTTTAGTTAATGAAACTACAAGTGGTTTATATGACTTCATGCACTGGGCGCATAAAACCGATGATTCATCTTTCTGCTCTGTTAAAATAAATTCTGTCGAAGTTTGTTTGGGATTGGTAGTTGATGAGGATACACTGATTCGTTTGAATAGGTCATGAAAACATCTTCTCAGTGTTTTATATTTTTCAGCGAGTTTAGTATAATCAATATGAGATTCGCTCTCATATATGTTTATTAAAAGAGGTGCATTCAGCTCACTACCTTGCTTCTTATTATTTTGTTTACTTATCACACATCTTTCTTTTGGATCTGCCTTATCACTTTTAGTATTTTGAGTTTGTCCAATTGTACGTTTTGGATGTTGCAAGCTTTCCTTATTAACATGATTTGTAAATTTGTTATATTTTTTCAGTGTTTCGCCTTTCAGATCAACAAATTTTGTAGAAGGTTGTTTCGAACAAGAAGGTGATGAAGGAGATATGCCATGCACGCTGGTTTGTTTGATTCGCTCGTGACAACGTCCTCCGTGTTTATTATGCGACGTGTTTATTAACTCACTGCCATGGTTACAAAGACTCTGAATTGTTGGGTTATGTCTTTTACGGTTGATTTGAATATGGTCTTTAGAAGACTGTTTGACTTGTTTTGTTAGATATGGCAAGATTTGTCTACTATAGCTTGATATGCTATGCTTTATACACTGGGAACATATTATAAATGTTTCGTCATTTTTCTCTGTTGAAAAATTGCCGGTAGAAGGTAGTTTAAGGGACTGCTTTTGCTTTCTTAATAAATTTCTTGGTTTATTTTCAATTAAGGAGCTTTTTTTTGAATGTGTTTCTATAGGCTCAGTTTGCACAAGTTCAAAAGGAGGAAGTTCGACATTAATTGTTGGTCTGTGCAGATTTTGTGCACTTGTGTCGTTGCTTGGATTGAATGACTTTTCTCTTTCATGCACTTTTTCTCGTTTGTTTCTAATAATTAATTCAAGATTGGGCAAACTTTGATCATTGTTTTGCTTGCCTAGTCCCTTGTTCGTTGCTGCGATGTGTTCTTTATCTATTCCCAGATCCTGGGCTATTGCTGCTATATCTTTTATTCTATATGATTCTGAAGAATGGTAATCCGTTTGGTGGGGTAGACCATTGATAAGTCCTGTCTTTGGTTTAAATTCAAGCCGACTACTTCGCTTCATTTGGACGCTATCGACAGGTTGTTCATTTCCATAGCTGGTTCTAATAGTTTCAGTTGACATTTGACTGCTACTGGTTGGTGATGAATTAGATCTGTAAAAGTCATACACTTTCGTCGTATAGCATGAAGTTCGATACTCTTTTTTTAAATGGTTAATTATTTCCTTAACTTCTACAAAGTCTATTTTTTCTGGCCTCTTGATTATCTTAAAATCGATGTAATTATTGTTTTTTAATTTTCTTTTTTTTTTCTGTCCTCGAATCGGTTGATTTCCTTCTTCTACCCCTTCGAAATAATCTCCGGTGTAGGTGGATCCTGTTAGTTTAACGTTCGTTCCGAATCTTAAAAACTTTAACAATAGTGATATTTCTTTTGATAAAACCTTTTCGTCCAGTTTCTTCCATTTTTCCTTACCGATAACCTTCGAGTTTATTTTACGTTTACTTTTGCACATAATCAGATCGTTTTTGATATTTACTTTGGAAAGCTTTCTACTTCGCATTATAGGTGGGTCATTAATTGTTTCTTCAATTGCCCGCCTTCCATAAAATTCGTGACGACTGTCAATACACTCGTGTTCCTGCAGCCTTTGATGCCTGTTCGGAAATGATGTATAGTAGCAATTGAGTCTCATTCGCAAGCTGTTGCCAGTACATTGATGAGGCCTTCGTGCGACCCTTTTGTGTCTGCATAGGTATACATCGGCTTGGGTTCCTGGTCTCAACATTACAAACTTTTTCGATTTTATATCTCTAGCCTGAATGTTACATTAACACTATCTTTATTTATATTTTAATTTTTACTTACTGGGGACAAATTATACGATTTATCTTTTCATAGTCCCCCCGGCAAGTTCTCCTTGTTGGTAGTGGTTAGTTTTAATGAGATGGAAGAAACTTTCTGGAAACTTCTAGGCTTTATGATATCCATAGTTTAGCTGAAATATCTTAATTAACACCTATTTCATTCATTCTTCCAATTTTTATTTTTTTAAATAAAATAACATTAATTCATATTTGAAACGTTAAAAACAAAATAATAATTAATAGAAGACTGTTTAAAACACATGTGAAATGTTTTTCCCTTCTATTTTCTTCTATGGTAACTTAAAAGAAACAGATTAAGTTTATAAATATAATACTCACTCCACCTGAAGAACCTTAAGCTACTCAAGTTGTTTTAAAACCAGCAAAATCAAAAACTGAAATTAAATATTTGGTAACCTCAAAATAATTACTAAATTTAAAATTTTCTTTATATTGTTAGAGACCTTCTTCATCCCAAAAAAAAAATTCGTCATAAAAACATCTAAACCACAACATAGATGTAAAACGTTTTTTCAATCTCCAGATTATATTTTGAAAATGGACTGACCAGGTTTTATAACTAATCACCACAAATAATAGCAATGATTTCTACTATTACTTACAGATATATAAAACTTAATTATAAACCTTGGAGTTACCTGGAACAACCATATGGCCTAAATCTCCAAAAAATAATAATACTTAAACAGCTCTTTAGATTTCGAGATTCTTTCCCCCAAAGTACCCGCCAGCTTCTAGCGTCCTGTCTGGTGATCTTCATTAGAGATTGAGAAGACTGATGAAGTGTTTCATTAGATCCATCTTTGGTATCTCCAGGCGGTCACAGGTTACTTGCCGATATTCTGAGCTTGGGTAGCTTTTTCCTAATTTCCAACGGCAATACTTCCTTTTATTTCCTATTCAAATCACTAAAAACCGAAAACCCTTACTGTATTCTTTACCTAATAACTCCGCGTTTTTCTATCCACCTCCTAAATACAAGGTCCCAACTTTTTAACCTATATACCCCCTTACGTGGGACTGCTTCCTTTGAAAAATCCTTTTTCATTCGTTTTAACTTCTTCTGCAATAACTAACCCATTCCTATTCTTAAAGCTTCTTCCCTAACTTCTTTTAAACATCATTTATTTGAAACCTCTTAGATAATCAATCTTCCGAAAATATGTAAATAGTTAAGTATACATTTATATATATTTTTTCTTATATATGATTGCATTTTATTATATATATTTTTTCTACAAAATGTGTCGGAATTACTGATGCATTGAATTGTGAGTAATATGACCAGACAATGCTGTACCATTTAGGAAAACTAGATAAGTTGATTTTTGTCTAAAATAAGATAAATACTTTAGGAAATCCATATTGGTGTCTTACATATCTTCTAAAAGTAGGCAAGTTGTAATACCAGTGGTATAAAAGGATAGCATTGCCATTACAACTTGCCTACTTATACATGATGAGGAGGACTCCAATATGGGTTGCTTAAAATATTTATCTTATTTTAGACAAAAGTGAACTTATCTAGTACCCAAATGGTACAGAATAGTAGAAAAGTATTATTCTTAGGAGACAGCAAATCTCAGAATAAAGTTTATTTTTCATTCATTCAAAACGTGAAACCCATAACATATTTTAGTTTCAGAGCAGTAGAAATTTATGAACGCATTAATTTTATATAAATGAATTAAGCCCCACAAAAAACTCCTGAATATTTACTCCAAACTCAAAGATCCCATACCACTTCCTATACGTTGTAATGCCATCTACCGTATTTCTTGTTCCTTCCCCAATTGCAATTCCTCTTATATCGGTGAGACAAAAAACCATCTAAAAACCCGCATCTCACAACATAAACACTCTATTACATGCCGTAATACTTTAGCCATTAAACTTTCTGAACACTCCTTATCCTTTAACCATAAATGAATTAATAATTAAAACAGGCCACTCTTCTGCAAATCAACTTGTCAAAGTAAATATTTTTTATAATTTTAATTATAAGCTGTCTTGTCCGTGATATGTATTTTAGGGTTGATTTTAATTGAATGCCTGGTATGAATCCAAAAATAATTGGAAAGACATGTTCTTGAGTTTGGTCTAATTTTTTAATGTATCCCTTTCTGAACACGAATCGAGCGGTTTGGCATTCAAAAACCGTCGAAAACATGCCAATAGACCAGTTTAATACAAGTGCGTGAGTCGGTAGGAACCAACCTACAGAAATAGATACTTATACATATATTATATTAATGAATTAACAAGGAAATAGGTTGGTTCCTACCGACTCACGCACTTGTCAAACCAGCTTATATGATTTTCTCTCCAAATCAGATTTTCCCATTTTCCAATCTTTTACTCTTTCTTAGAAGACTATTAGAACTACATACATCTTTTATGTCTCAAATTAAAGCTAATTAAATTTCCTTTAAATGATTTCCTCAAGGTGCTTTATAAAACCAATACTTTTATTAGTATGCGACTGAGAACTTTATTCTTAACATAAAAATTTCAAATTTTGTGAAAAATCACCATTTTTGGGAGCTGTATCTCTGCAAACAATTAATCTACAGAGCTACAGGTAGGTAGGTAATTTAGGTTTAAATTAACAAACATTTAGCTCTTTAATATTTTAGATATGGGCTGGATTCTTGTTTAGAAAGTGAGGGTACACTAAACAACCCTTATACCACTAAAAATGGTAAATAAATATTTTCCTCAAGAACATATCTTTTCCACAATGGACATTATCTTTCCAATTACATTGTTTGCAATTTTGGGAGATTTGAGTCCTGTTCCAACCATTACAGGCTGCCAGTCCAATATATCGCATTTCAAGGCAGATGATACTATAAAATGGGTTAGGAAACAAATTTATATCTTTCCAGTTAAATTTTCATGTGACTAGCTCTTGGACTAGAGTATCAAGTGTGGAACAATGTAGTTTAATTCTGCTGACTGTCTACGCCCTAATGTTTTTAATTTTTTCCTGCTTATACCTGACTTTTTTCACTCAGACCAACACAGCTCCTCAACAGTAGGTCTTAGAGTTACAAATGTTAAAAAAAAAAAAATGCTCCTACAATTATAAAAGGATGTTACAAATGTGACGTTTTTTGTTCAAACCAAAATTTTTAACAGGCGAGAGGGATCTAGCAAGATTGGTCAAATCTAGGTTAAAATTTTTTATTTTGTATTAGGAGAAACAGTCAAAACAGAGTCCCTTACTCATTAGAACATGACTCCTTTTCAAATTAGTGTTATTTAGTATAAGAAGAGTTGAGCTCCAAACAGATCCTACTCTCCTAATATCAACTATGTGTAATGCCCTAGCGTTCTGGAAAAATTCAATTTGGGAAAATAAAATAATGGTTGCCTCTCAAAATTTACAAAAATTTTGGAAATTAATTTGATCATCCAATAAACATATTTCCCACCATACAGTTTCTGCTTCCTATAGCACACCAGCAAGCACAATCTCTTTGTGATCATTATGCTCAAAATGTTTTCTGCATCTCTTCCTTATTTTTATCCATCCTTCCATTTAAATCTTTTGATACACTCCATATTGATGCTAAATTAATAAAAGCAACCATACTTTGAATCACACCTAGGCTGGGTAATATACAAGCTATTCTTCTCCGGAATCTTCTTCGTATTAATTTAAATTACCACACTTCCATCAAGAATTGGTTACCTCCATAAATATTTCCTCCAACTCATGGCAAAAGGTAATAATTCCATTTTTGAAATCTAAAAAAATTGGCCTAGACCTAGATCACCAGCCTCTTCTCCCATTTAGGAAAGCTGCTTGAAAAATTACTACTCCCACAATAATAATATAACATTCAAACCCATTGCGATGAACTCTCAATTATACCATAGGAAGAGGCAGGCTTCCAACTACTGCTAAATTTTGCATATGCACTTTTGTGTGTGGAATATTGTGTAACTAATGCTCTTCCATTAATTCATTAAATTTTTAGATTAAAAAAAATAATCATGAGTTTGTAAATTTTTATAACAGAAAAAAGGCTAAGTTTTATTTTTAAAAATTACTTTAGCTAAGAAGGCAAAATTAGGAGTTGAGAAACAGGAGTTGGTTAGAAGAAATAAACAAAGTTAGTGCTTGATGTTTGAGTCTCCCTCAACAATGAACAGCAACCCAAACTTCTATAATCTTCCTCAATTATTATAAAACACCTAAAATTCCATTTCAATATTTAGGCAGCCTCTACGTTTCCATCATTCATAACAACAAAGTAGCTATTATTAGAAGAAATGAGAGTAATAATAGAAGGAATTAATAACCAATAGACAGAAATAATTAAAACTTTGTAACATTTTATTGCTACAAAACAAAAACAAGAAAAAAAAAAAAATGACAGGTTTAAACCCACTTAAAAATAACTATAATTTGTATCTACATTTGGGGTTTATTGTACATTGATATTCAATATTGTAACATTTACATTACATCATTATATTATTATATACACTCGTATTCAATTCATAATTCTTTCCTAATATATGAATATTGACCATCACATTCACAAAATATATAAATATATATGTATGTATATAAGTTGATTAATATATTTATAATAGTAACTTTAGAAATAAGAGAAAAACCACTCAACAGTTCAACAATAGCAAGTTTGGATCCTGAGAATAGTTTATGTGAATAGCGGCTAGCTTCAAAAAGCTATCTTCGGCTAGAAGGCTTCATTATTATATATCTATAAATATATACAAAATATATACAAGGTTCATAAAAATAATAATATACAAGAAATTGCGGCTAACTATACGTAATGGGAAGTAGCTAAGTTAGTCCATCTAGAGGCTAGATCGGATTCTAGTTACCTTTTGTAGAAGTGCCTCCTACTTGTGATAAGAAGCAAATATGCAATGAGCATATCTATCTTACACAAGCCTTCTGCGGAAAACAACAACTACAACTCTTGTATACAGCCGTAAATAACTAATCACAGGCAAGCACCATCAACTTGCTAATGAAACAATATTATTATTCAATACAGTGTAAACTCACTATTATTATTGTTTTCCTATAATTTACAACTTTCCAACTAAGTTCACTAACATTTTAATATCAATTTTCAATAATACTTGATCTAAATTCTACATACATACATTAATCATCAAGGAAGAAATTCAAATTTCAACTAAACTCCCTTGATTATAATAGTTCCACATCACGAAGACTAGACTTTTACATTCAAATGAGAAAAATTAAAAACTGAATTGTTAACAAAACAAATATTCAAATCTTTCTAAAAAGAATAATTAAATTCAAATTTCAGATTTTTAGCAAAAAATGCAGAAAATATTTTTGCAATAAATTATGATTACAACTACTTGACTGAGTAATGGAAAATTTGTTTGATAACATTCATCAAGACACAAAAAGTTCTAAGCTGCTAGCTGACTGGTAGACAAAATACATGGCCTCGTCAAAATATGCCTCAAAAATTTATCAACAACATAGTGCACAGCCGATCCTATACAAGTCTAATTTATTTAAAATAAGTCTTGCTGGCCCTATTAAAAAATATACCAAATGCTTAACAAGACAAATAAAAAAAACATCCTACTTGATAGCTTAGCTAACAATTGAAGGCTTTTACTTAACATCTTTGATTAATTAATGACAAATAATTCTAATTCAAGAGCATCAAGAGGAAGATCAAATTAAATTTTACCTATAACAGATCTGTCAACAGCTGAAATGTACAGTTATTTATTTTTCTTTTTTGATAGAGGCTCAAAGCCCATCTTTAAAGTTTTAATTTTTTTCTACAAAGATAAAATTCTCAGAACAGCTCAGCTATCTTCTTATTAATATTGTAACAAAAGCAAGTTGAGAAATAAATAAAACAAAAATAATAATAACAAAAATTACTTTACAAGATTTAAATTAAATATTTACAAATATAATAACAAATTGAGAATTACTTATCATCCAATGTAATTATTGTGCCTATGTACAACTATTAATGTTTAAACGAAATTTGATTTTTTTGTGAATACAATCTATTTATAAGAAATAAATTATGACTTTCATTAAAAACAGAAAAAAAAAAAAAATTCAAAAGAACTCTTAGATAAAACTATACCTACATCATGTGCCTTAAGGTTAGCAATTATCTATAAGTGTATGTGTGTGTGTATGTGTGTGTGTATTTGTATGTAAATGTACGATTAATTTAAAATCATAGAATTTTTAGGCATTTTATACATATTCAACTAGATTTGGAATTGTGAGTATCTACAATACTTGTGTACTCAGAAGCACAGCAACTGAAGTGGTTTCAGGTACATGGATCAACCTGAGAAGGCCAGATACTAAAAATTAAATGGCTGCTGATAAATGATACCTAGAACCACCACAGCACAGTTCACAGCTTCACTAAAATAACACTGGCCGGCCACCAACTCGCTAATGTCAAACTGACAACTTAACAGCCAGGGCAGGGCTACATTGAGGCAATGTAAGACAGCATCCACTATACAAGAAAAATATAACATTGACAATCGTAAATCAAGAAAAAGAACCATAAAATTCAGTTAAGAATTGATTTAGTGTGATAGAGTTTTACATTTGCCACAATGACAGTAATCTCCACTATACCCTGCCCTCTAGTTTCTTCCTCTTTAATGCCTCGTTAGGCAGATCATCATCAAATCATCAGAACTATGTTCAACAAGGAAGACAATCTACAAGAGGCCACCCTTCCGGCCGAAAACAAATGACGAGACAGATAGCTGGGGCTGTACAGAACCCAAGTCAGTTCGAGGGCGCCGCTTTAGAAGCTTCAGCCTATTGTCAAGAACACCAGTGCCAGGGCGACCTGGGACCCCGAGGAGCTCACCTCGAGCCAAAGATCGTACGCCCCGCCGTAGTAATGATGCTCTGTGCAGCCCGCTCTCCGGCTCTCGACACAAGATTTCCTCCAAGCCAATTTGCTGTTCTATCCTCTCTACCAATCTGAACCCTCTCAGTGTTGCCTGTAAACATTAATAAATGAATGAAATTACAGTATAAGTACATAGATATCAGATCAATGAAGTAATAAAAAGGCAAAAATAAAAATTATGGTGAGGAAAATTTGCCACAGTTTTAATGATATTAGTAAAATGAAATAGGTCAGGTAAAGTTTGGAGAAAAATCTAAACTATTATATAAAAGGACAAGCCATTTTTAGTTGGTGATCACTAACCACGAAAACTATTAAACCAATCTGTACCAAATTTTAACCACATCTTCTTTATAATAAACTCAACTGGTTTTAAATTAATTTGTTATTAAAAAAGAGATATGTGAATAACAGCGAAGTTTGAAAATTGACCAACAGGTGGCAAGTGCCATTCAACATGAGAGGTTACAGAGGTATGGTGTTATATAGAGCTGGAAATTTAATAATAAAGTTTCCTTATATTAAATTAAATTATGTAAAAAAGGTTTAAAAATGTAATGCGAAATGTAGACACCACTGAAGTTTGAAAATCAACCAATACATGGTTAGCACCATTCTGTAATAAAGTTTACAATGGCAAAATTACAGAACCCATTTGTATCAAATTTTAACTACAACATTTTCATAGTTCTATGAAGATTAAGGAATAATATTATTTACAATAAAAAAAATTACAATTTTCAATAATACAAATTTTATTGTACAATGCTGAGTGGCAGAAATGAGATTTGCCACACTATCGTAAACGTTCCTGTTTACAAATATAAATCCAACCAGATGAAATCAATAAAATTATTTCTTCCTAATAAAAATTATTACCAAATTCAAACGTCAATCCTTTGCTTTTTGATACTCTGTGTTAAATATAATTCATGGGTCTCTTGTTGCAAGCACCGATAATGCAGTCCATTATCCGCGAGATTATCAACTTATAGGTTAAAATAAAAAATTGGATGTCTGATCATGCTTTTAAGTAATCTTCAACTACCTATCAGTTCGATTTTGACCAGGTTAAAAGTACTGCTATGCGCTAAAATATCAATGAAGAAATAATGCTTATTGCATGCTACAATAAAAGATTTTTATCGATAAACAAATAAAACTTCAATTATTAGTTAAAATTATCTAAGTTCTTTACTTATGAAAGAAGGTGAAGCTGCAAGGCGAGATGCTTGTAACTAAAATAAAATCAATACTAACTAATTTTAAACCACTAGTAATGAATATTGTTTGAAGGGGTAAATTAAAACGTATACTAAGGGAGTGTTATTGAAATGAGATGATCAAACAGATAGTCCTCAATGTGAGAGATGTACTATATTTATAGATATCTAGTTGGGTATAATAGTAAATTTCAGCCAATGATGAAAAGTTATAATTAAGTCCATAATTAAGTCCAATTGAAGCAAGAAGCTGAAAGATGTGCTGGCCTAGTTAGTAGATGGTGTAGTAAACAGAAGATGAAAATGGCGGCTGCAAAAACACAGGCCATTCTTCTGAAAGGAAATAAGTGTAGGCCTAACCCTATTATTAGAATTGAAGGAGAAAGAATACGTCCAACTGAGACTGTCACCTACCTGGGTGTGAAAATAAGAAGAAATTTTGATGTAACGCCTCATTTGGAATACCTTGCCAATAGGACGGCCTTATCATTGAACTGTCTCAGTAGGTTAGGGGGCGCCTTGTGGGGCCTCAGATACCCAGCTACGATGGCGATATATAAAGGAGTGATACTTGGTATCCTACGGTATGCATCTCCCGCCTGGTACCAAAATCTCTCACGCAGACAGATGAGTAGGCTGGCAACAATTCAGCATGATTCTCTGCTGCGAGTCACCAGGGCGTACCGGTCAGTGTCTCATGAGGAGGTCCAGGTCTTAGCAGGAGGGGTACCTCTTGATCTTGTACTGCAAGAAGATGGTTTTAAATTTAAAATGAAAAGGGAAGGCTCGGTGGGACTACCAAATAATTTCCGGTCTCAGATCGACGCAAATCCAAGGAAATGGTTGTAGATAATCCGAGAGTACACGATAGAAGAATGGAACAGGCGGTGGTTAACAACCCCGAAAGGGGCTACTCTTAGAAAATATTTCCCCACTGTTAGGTCACGTCTTCAAGCAACTTGGGTACTCCCGGATTACTGGATCTCACAGTTTCTCACAGGGCACGGGGGCTTTCGAGCCAAGCTCCAGAAACATGGTAAGAATATTGACCCGCTTTGTCCCAGCTGTGGTGTACCGGAGACCGCTGAACATGTGGTAATTTCATGCACTGCCTTTGAGGCATTGAGAGCCAAGCTACAGAGAGAAACAGGGCTGTATGTTCTAACGGAGAGTGATTTCCCTCAACTAGTATCAGCTGACAACTACCCGCATTACAAAAGTTTTGTGTATGGTTGGAAAACTGAAGTGAGGGTAGAGCACTTCAACCTAGGAAGAAGGGGCCACGCCCCAGAAAGAACACTGGACAGGAATGATGCTGACGACAACCCCATCACCGAATAAAGCCTATATAAACGTAAATGTAAAGCTATAAAATTAAAAAAAAAAAAAAAAAAAAAATGATATAGGTATGTTGTTATTTTAAATTAGTATGTTATAGTTATTATGTATTAGAGTATGTTATAGCTAGTATGTAGTTAATTTTAATACAGTATATTGTATTAAATATAGGTTGTTGTATTAGATATAAGGTATATTGTATTAAACACAAGTATGTAGTTATGTAAAGCGTTTAATGTATTTTAAATATTAAATGTTATTTTAAACGTGTAGAGTAATCTTGAAATGTTAAATGCTAAATGTAATATTGAAATGTTCTGTTAAATGTTTAAGAAAATTTATTCTTGCAATGTTAAAAGTAATATTGAAATGTTATTTTAAACTGTTAAAACCAGCAGTGATGGCTACAAGCCATCCCTGCAAAACCCGTGTAGCCGAGAGGCAAGGAAGGGAAATAAATAAAAAAAAAAAAAAAAAAAAAGTTATAATTAAGATTTACCTTATTGTCAGGTCGAGCTAAGGCCTTAGATGTTGGAACCGATGGTGACAACGCTGATCCAATCGTCTTCTTAATGATGCTCAGGTAACCTAAATATAAAAAAATCATATAAGGTGAGATTGGTTACAGGACACAAAATGAACAAATAATTTTTTTTTTTTACAAGTTAATACAGTTTAAATTTCATTGTATTGAAATTCATTTTTTTAAATTTACAAAATGAATGTTGCAATCACTGGTAACATCGATTACTTTTTAAAAGTCAATACATGATATGAAACAAGAGTTAACAATTTACAAAAATTCCACAAAGAGAACGGCAACACATGAAAACACAACTGCTTTTTTCTCTTCTTTCTTTTGTGGTTTGATAATTGACAAAACAGGACTCGAATGATTTCAAATGTGCTAAAAAAATCCCATTTTTAGGACCAATCAACAAAATATCTAGAAATTGCCCAAGAGCTACAAAAAACAGCATTTAAACGATCCAACAAGTTGTAAGAATTCTTTTAAACTCAGTACAGTATTAAATTAAAAAATGTATTGTGTATAAGTAGAGCAAAACATTGTGAACAGGTTATTCATTCAAATTCATCAACTTTTTTTATGACTTTACATATGTAAAGTAAATATTATTTATTTTAAGGAGCACTTCAACCACATTCTCAATGGACGAATCCAGTGGACCATTGCATAATCCGATTTTAGATCCATCAGATTCATCTTCAGTATCCCCAGGCGATCACACGTTACTTGCCCGTATTCTAAGCATGGGTGCCTTTTTTGTAATTCTCGACGGTAATACTTCCTAGGTACTTTACTGTTTCAATCTCTAAAAACCAAAAACCCTTCCCCATATTCTTGATCTAATAACTCAACTTTCTTCTGTCCACCTCCTGAACACTAAATCCCAACCTTTTAACCTGTAAACCTTGTATATATAAGACTACTTCCTTTGAAAAATCCTTTATCATTCGTGCTACCTCCATCTGGAATTCCTTACCCATTCCTATCCGTAAAGCTCTTCCCTGACTTCTTTTAAACATAATTCATGTTAACACCTCCTAGATAATCAATCTTCCGCAATTATGTAAATAGTTAAGTAAATATTTAGATTTGTTTAATCTTTTCATACATGATTGTATTTTATTTTTTTCCTGTTGACTATAGGTCCCATAATTACTGATGCATTGAATTTCAAGTCATAAGGCCAGACAATCGTACCAGTAATTGTACGTTATTATTGTTCTTAGGGGACAGCAAGTCGCAGAATAAAGTTTATTCTTCATTCCATTTAGAGACAATCTGAACAAAAATTGATTGTTTAATTTCCTCATTTGAGCTCTCTAATGATCCTCCTTCCTTATAAAATTATCCACCTAAAAGCTCCAGATATTAAATATCATCAGCACAACATAAGAGTCTAATTCATGGAAGATCTACAAAAAGAATTCAAATATAACTATATCTCTTATTGAAATTCATAACACTTTCTAACAAAAATTTAAATTGGTCAGTTGTACAATAACAAAAAATATATTTATTAAAATAAATACTTCATGAATAAATTGATTCACAAACTTAGCACTTACTGTACGGATTGAAAAGAGCTGTCGTAAGAGCCGACGATGAGACAGGAGATGAAGGCCTGTCAGGAGGGCTGTTAACTGGGCTATTTGCTGGGGTAGAAGCCGGTGTTGACATCGGTGTCATTGAAGGGCTGTTGGCTGGCGTTGGAGTGGGCGGGACACTAGGAGTGCACGCCAGGCTCCCGCTCATTCCTGGCGCGCTCCAAACCATCTGGCTGCTACTGCTGCTCGTCGTGCTAACAGATATTTATTATTAATGTTGTTAGATATTGAGTTAATTTTCATATCAATGCTATCAATATTTAAATAAGAATGTAACATTGGTAACACTAATAACTTTCTAAATTACAGAAAATAGTTACCAATTTATTATAGTAAATATTATTAAGAACACCGAAACTAGACTAGCCTAACATTCCTAATGGCCAGTGGCATACCTACATGGAATAGTACAAGCCTGCTCTCCCCCATATAGGTATATCATCATAGTTTAATAAGACAAAACTGTTTAGAATGATGTGAAAGAAATTATTTAAGTCAAAGAAAAGTATATTTTGATAAAAATCAATATCAAAACAGCAAGAAAGGTATTTGTTTTTTTAGTTATTTACTACTATTGTCAACTGGGATAAATTTGCCCACTTCTCAAATATTAGTTTGTACTATTACTGAAACTAGATAAATTTCCACATAAGGTTGCTAGTTGTATTTAAATTCAATACAATTAGTGACGTATGAGGTGAAGTCGTCAAGCTGACTGGTGTGCAAACAGACATTTGAAAAGTGGGCAAATTCACTGCGGATGGCAAAGTCATCCCGGTTGACTATAGTGCCTAAGTCTAACAAGGCTTATTAAAAAATTATATAACGACTTTATTCATTCAAAGAATTACTAATTATTAATGCAATCATTGGTAAATGTAATTTAACTACAGTGGATTCTCACTTATACGAAACTCACTTATAAGAAACATTCAGTTATACGAAGAATTTTTCCTATAACTATTCAGTTATAAGAAGTATTCATTTATATGAAACATTTTCCATTCCCCTCACATTCGTATAAGTCAGACTCCACTGTGTATATTTTTACATATCATTCTTCAAATTAAAAAAAGCACTTTTTAATTGTAAAATTTATATTTGTCTTTCATAAAAAGACAAAAACTTAAATGATTTAGTTGCTAATTATAAAATATTAAATTTAAATAATTATGTACTTATAATTTAATTACAAATAGTTCCAAAAAAAAAAAAAAAAAAAAAAAAAAACAAATCACACAGAAACAAATTTGTGTCATGCACGATTATGCAAATGAATATTTATAAATCCATTTATTGAGTTATGGTATATACTAAATGTGGGCAATAATTATAACACCTTGCAAAATAGTCAAAAAGAATGAAGAAAAAGAAAGATATTCTGTATTGTAGAGAAAGCGATAGGGCAAATAAACATATTTTGAGTTTAAAAATTTAATCTAAAACAAATGAATTAAAAAATATAACATTTATGTATTTGTAAAGTTTTGTCCTACTTAATTTGTTTCAAATATATAACATTTTGAATTCAATAAAGTTTTGGTAAATGCAACCAAAGGTTTTTTTTATTACTACTATTGATTCTTTAAGATTATTTTTAATTATTAATAATTTTATTTTAGTACTAAATTTCACATATGAAGAGTACAGGGAAAAAAAACCAAGTCATTTTTTTGCACAAATGGATATTATGGTATCATTGGTTTCAGTTTGAGACACTGCACATTCTGACAGGTCAAAACTGGGAAAAAACCGACAAAGTCACAATGTCTAGTGAAAGAACCGCATAAGTCAACATTTTGAGTGTGGATGGCAGTGCGATCTTAGAGGTAATGAATGAAGGAATAGCTAAAAAGAGCCCCAATGAAGTTGCGACTTTCTTATTTAATTTCATCAACAACTACTTGGATGATGACATAGAGCAATTTCAAATATTTAGCAACTAAACAGGAGGCCAAAACAAAAATTTTACAATTTTCCATTTAATACAATTTGTGACTAGTAACAACATCCATGGCCTAAAAGAGATCACGCTTACATTTCCAATCAGAGGTCACTCCTATATTGAGTGTGACAAGGATGTTGGATTATTGAATTTACTAAGTCCAATGGAAATTCCCAAAGATTTCAGGAAAGTTACCAGAACCTCTCGAGCAAAGCCGTCGCCATTCAAGGTTATAAATGTTATACAAAGTCTTATCCTCAACTGGAAGGATCTACTGGATAAAGAATATGTGCGAAAATGTCCATTTACGATTCAACCAGTGAAGGAAATTACAGTGTCTGCCAACAATTGCCACTTAGTACATTACCGCACAACATACAATGGAGCCTTTTTGCCAGCTGTGACCATTCAAGAAAGATGTTGATCGAACAGAAAGAGGTGAATTTGAACTGCCTGTCCAACTATATAGGGGTAATTTAACCTTTTTTTATTTGCTGCTACGTTTTATTTTATATTTTATGTGCTGTACCTCTCGCTATTTTCGGAATAAAAAACTGACTTCATGAAATCAAATTACTCAAATTGCAAGCCGAACTTTCTCTTTCAGCACCCATAATGATCAAGAAAGCAAAATACACTGACCTCATAAGTCTTATGAAATATTGCAGCTCAAATGTTCAGAAATTTTTTCGTCGCCTGGCACATAAATAGTGAGTTAGTGATCCATGGTAATAATATTTCATTATAACATTAACAACAATGGTAATAATATTTCATTATAACATTAAAACCAACGATAATACCGTATATTACAAACTAAGATAATTATTATGAAAATGACATAGTTCTTGTCGGTTTCAGATGACTTAGTTTGTTTTTGTCTGTTTCAGATGACTTATGCAGTTGATTTTTTTCCTGGAACAAATGGGGTTTTGTTCACAATTTCATCGTTTACAGTGCCTCAACAAATTATAAGCAAAAAATACGTTTTTCCCTGTTGTGACATATTTTTTATGGACATTTAAGCCATTGCAGTACTTAATTTCAGTCAATTGTTTAATTGTAATTGTGTTATAAAAATAAAAATAGCTTTATCTCTGTTTTAAAAAAAAATGACAGTCGTTTTTTTCCCTGTATTCTTCATATCGAGGGTTTGGAGGTAAAAGTACCCAAGTCCATTCAGAAAAATATGGACTTGGGTATATTTAGCTGCAACCCCTCGATGTACAAAGAACCTTCTTGACGTCAAGAAAGAGTTCTTATGGTTATTAACTGAACCTCAAGAACCTTACTAAACATTTAATAGTAACAGCAAAGAAATTTATCCACATATATATATATATATATCTCCAGCATTTCATGAGCAACATATATTAATAAATCATAATATAATCATGCATAATTCTATCTAATCTGTTTACCAGTGAGCAATATTCTCCTTAGGATGCATTATTCGGCTGTTGACAAAGGTGTAGATATGAGTGGTGTCGGAGAAGCTCTTCCCTGGATTCAGTTCTTCATCTTCTTCAACATCTGACAGAGAGTAAGTCTGAAAAGAGAAAAAAAGAGTAATTAATAAAGGAGAGAAAAAATGAACAATTCAAAAAATTATTAAAAATGACATGAGTGGATTTACCAAAAAGGTATTTTAATATTTTTTTATTTCTATCTGTACTTAATGGAATTTTATAGAAGATTTGGGGAATGATTGTTTTCTATAATTTAGATTTATACAATTTTAATAAGACAAAAACTGTTTTAGAATAATATGATAAAGTAAAAACAATTGTGCATGTTTCTTCAACAAACAGTTGAAATAATCATCAATGTTAATTCATTATTTTTAAATAGAACCTTGGCCTCTTCCTCAATCCTCTTCCATTTATTTGGTCCCTGGTTGCTTTCCGTCAGTTCTTCAAACCAACTTTGTTTAGTTTTTTAAATAAGTGGTGAAATCTTAGAAAAAATTTCCCTCAAAATGTTCAGTATGATAGGAATTATTCTAAAATGATTATTTAAAATTTTTAAATTAAACATTTGTTAAATATATATTTTTTTAGCAGCAAAACTATGATTTTGATATTCTAATTTTATTAAAAATGATTCCAGAAATTTTCATTAAATTATATAATGAAAAAACTTGATGATTTGAAGTAATTGACAAAATATTAAATAATGAGAAAGAAAAAAGTGTTTTCTGGAATAAAAAAAAAAAAAAAAAAAAAAAAAAAAAAAAAAAATACTGAAATCACGTATTTTGTATGCCATATTATATTTAAAGATATTTTTATACTGAATCATATATTTAGAAAGTATTTTATTTCTAAATCTAAGGAAACAACGTATGAAAACTCAAAAAAAAAAATTTTTTTTTTGAATCGTACCTGTGAAATCTAGTGAGAAACCATTAACTTTCAGAAAATTATAAAAAAAATTCACTAATGTTCTAATTATTGTGTTATTTCAATACAATTATTTCAATTGCTGTAGGTGGCACGGATAGTGAAAGCAAATTAAATTCCAAATATTTGCATTATACACACAAGAACTTAATGGAACTATAAAGTTCACTACATTAATTTTTGTTTAAGAACCATCAGCAAACTAAGTTAATAATTAGTTTTATTAGACCTCTACAGCACAATCACCACACATAAATACAAACATAAAAATAACCAAACAAGCTGAACGTGACATCAAAAAGCAGCTCAAATCGTGAACTGCCTTAATTTTTCAAAGATAAATATCAAATTTTGGATGAATTATTCATCATAGAAAGTGCTTCCAACTTGAACTTATAATCCTGTTAATACAAGCAGAACCAAAGAAAAAAAAATCTATTTATTTTTTTCTTATCATAGACTAATAAATTTTATAAATTATCAGTGAGTAATAAAAAAATGGATAAGCGAGGAAGATCTTTTATACAGGGTGATGTAAAGCCAGCAGTGAATCATATCAAAGCAGACTTTTAAATAACTTTACATTTCTACTTCCTCAACTACTTGTGGTAAGTGAAGTTTAGCAATCGCTTAAATTAATTAAATCAATCATTTCATTAAACGGTCTCTCGACATTCAAAAAAATCTGTTTCTATAAAATTTCTTAAGACCACTTTTTTTCCGATATTGTAGCACTGAATTCAATGGAAGTTAAGGGGTAGTTTATTCTGTTAGTTGAGAGTTGTACAGAATGTAAACAACAATTAAATAATGTGGATAAAAAACAGCTGATAAAAAAGACAATATACTGTTAGTAAATCAAAAACAAAATTTTTAAGAACACTTTGTAGACATGGATATGCATTTTCGCTGGGGGGTTTATCCTTTTATTGGTGTAACACTTTTTTACTCTAAAAAATGTAACATTTTGACACGCTCTAGTTCTGTTAGTGTTGCTCAGATCTAAAATATGTCGATAGGTTCCTTATCAGAAATTTAATAGAGAATATTTTTTGTTATATAATATTTGTTGCAAGGAGCTAACATGTAGCTCCTGGCAACATTTGGCAAACTGTTTCCTTATCAGAAATTTAATGGGAAATAATTTTTGTTATAAAAGATTTGTCGCTAGAACCTACCATTTAGAAGCTGTACTGGTTTGAATGAAAAAAGTAATGTTTAAAACCCCCTATTTCCTATATAAACTTTGTTTATTTCGAATAACCATTAATCGTTAATTTAATTTAATTATTAATTTAAGTAATCTGATCATTTTAATTCTAAAATATAAAATGAACAAAGAAGGATAAATTTTAGAACAATTTTGAAATGTAATAAACAGTTGATTTGGTACAAAGACTGATGGGTTCAAAAGTCCAGCAGACAAACCAATCGGTATTGAATGTAAGTAGATTATAGATTGACATATCCATGATCTATTGCTTTCCCTTGGTCAGGGAGAAATTTTTTTTTAGTTGTATTTTTTCTCTGGGTCTTATAGCTTTACTTCTAAGCCAAGATATCAGAAATGCTAATTTTTCATATTTTTGGGGGACATGAAAATATACCTAGTTAGAGATTTCAAGGAACAGAGCTATAACTCTCAAGCATGAAATTATATCTTAGGAATTCAAAGAGTTCTTACTTCAAAACATCCCCCCCTCAAAATACATATGTATATTAATTGTATTCAAGTAATATATTAATACACATAGGTGTTTTTGATTAAGGCAAGAATGTCAAAACTATAAACAAATAGTAGAAAACAAGTTAATATTGAAAATAAAATTTGAGTAAAAACTTTTACAAAAGCACCAATTTGAAAAAATATTTTCAATATAGTTTGTTTTATTTAATTTTTCCAGGCTTCAGAGATCAGATAAAAAATAGTAAGGCTTCACAATTCCAACCTCGGTTTCATTATAGGATATATTACACAGTCATTTAAATGAGCAATGAACTATTAATAGACAACAGTTAATAGCAAACAGGCAATCGTGGTAGTCAGTAATATCAGGCATTGCGCACACTGCAATGATATATATTGGCCATGCACGTCAAACCTACATCTTACCTCGGTAGTCTCAGTGTGTGCCACTACTTTTTTATCTTTCTTTTCCTTCTGTAATCAATTTCAAATTTATTTTTAGTCCAATTTGAATAATATTAGAATGGTAAATAAAAACAGTTGTCCTGTAAGTGCAATCTCATGCAAAATATATTTTTAAGCACTCAACACACAGGAACAGAGATGTAACTGAAAGTAAAGCAAAAGAATCTTCTTGAGAATGATTCCATCTCACTTGGGGATCAAAGGCAATGAATCAGCATATTGGGCAGCCTAGGAAGCAACATTATCATCACAATGTCCAGCTTTGAGAAAACATAGAAGAACAAAACTAACTGAAAACTGTTAAAAAATAAATAAAAACATGGAAAATCTATAACAGCAACAACAGAAGAGAAGCTGTTATAATTTAGGATCGGCCATACACGATTTACTCATAGGTTTCTTATAACGAAGGACAATCCAGCAAAGTGTGTATCATGCAATTATATACAACTAACGATTACAAAGAAACCTACCAACTGTTGTTAGTGATAATAGTAACAATATTGAAATAATTATAAAACTCCTTAAAAAATATAACTTATTAAACTAAAAAAACGAATAAAACTACAAAGAAAGAAACGTAGATTAAAGAAGGACACTAAAGACCGCCCCCCCCCCCCCCCCCCCATGTTGAGTGTACATAAGTACTTTAACCTAATCTAACTTCAATTAATGACAAATAAATCACAATTTCAAGTAATCATTATTTTATGTTTGGCATGGTATAGTCATGGAATGTAATACCATACCACTTTATAATGGAATAAGACACACCACTTTCATGAAAATATATTAAATAACAGATGATCTCCTTTCCTGTTTTTTTTTTTTTTTTTTTTTTTTTTTTAAGGAAGCACTAGTCAATTGAGCCCAGAGATAAAGGAATACAAAAGTTCATCAAATATGGTAAAGAAAACTATGGCCCAAGGGGAAAACAATGGCATTATCATAACAAGAAAGTATTTGATAAGATGCTATTTATAGTAAAATAATTACCAAAGTAGATCTAGATAACTACCTGAATTCCGAGATCTTCAAGTTCTGTGCCACCCCTGACCTTGACACCTGGGCGATCCTCAAGGAGGCCGTGCATTGATGGAGTGGCCAGCTGGCTCCATTGCCGAAGGGTCTCACTGCCTTCCAGCGGCTTCACTAGCTATAATAACCAAATATAACATGATTATAACTATAATTTAAACATCATCAAACAATCATTTTATTTATTGTTAATATGTATTCGGGTGAAGACAACAATGTACTTGAAAATGTGAGGATATGAAATATCCATTTATAAAATGAACAATATATTATTCAATTAGATTAGCCAATCAAAATTTGCTCAGAATGCTTCTATGAACAAGGTTATTAATAATTAACTCTTTATTAAACATTGGAGTCAGAAGGTAATGGTATTTAATGACTTTCTGCTTCAAAGAAGACTTTTAATCCCTATGTTCACACAACCCCCTGAAAAAAAAAGATTCATGCAAGTCCTTTGATGTATTTCTGATAAAATGGAACCGCCAGCAGCGTATCAGTATCTGTATTATTTATATAAAAAATATAAATAAAAAGTGCAAAAGTGAGGGACTGATTTTATTGGTGTGTACGACTGGTATGAAGAGGGAGTCTGCTCTTTTAATTATATTTTCGTGAAAATTATTAGTAATTATTAAGCCAATGTAAACCTGTTTCAGTGTTTGCTTGAATGTTTGAGATTATCGAATTATGAGATTAGTGTTTGCGGTTGTAAACTTATTTGTTAGGTCATTGCTAAGGCAAACAGAATTCAAACTAATTGCATGTGACTAGGCGTGAAGGACTGAATGAAATAATAGTTTTTGATTATTTAGTTAATAAACTGTTAACCCTAGGAAAATATTTTTGCTTCTTCTTGAATCATACCATTAGCATTCACAGGAAACACGAGTAACAAAAATTACATCCATTATTAACCTGTTGGTAGAGCGCCAAGGATTGATGATTAATAAAGCTACCCACTCGTTTCTGAAGACATCTCATATCTTTGGCAAAATTTAAGACAACACTTGATGACTACATACAGAAAAGTTATGGAATGTAAAACAATAACACTAGTGAAGGAGAGATATTCAACATTTAATCAAGTTTCTAGTAATTAAACAATTACTTCAACCCTCTGAGAGAATGTGTGCTGGAAAGTACACAAAATTTACTAAAGGAAAACTCTTTTAGTACCAAAAATCCGTATCATTTTTTCAAATGTTATCTATTACCAAAATTTCACGTTTTCATGAGAACGACTCATATATTTGTTAAGAATACAAATTAATGTTAAATAAAATTAAAATATTCATACAAAAATGATTAAATGAAAAAAAATAATTATAAACTCATTTATACTGAAAAGAAAATCAATCAACTGACCTGAACTTTATCTAACTTGACTGATGGCATGTTATAGCCGGACTGGGAGAGGAAGGAGTCTGGTGTGGAGCAGCCGCCAGCGGTGTCCCAGAACAGAGAGTTCCTCCGCTCTTCAATATCACGCCTCGTCACAGATTCGAGTGCCTTCTCCAACTCGAGGTCCCGCTGATGGCCGATGACAGAACCTGGCCCAGCACCCAATCTGTTCACAGGGGTATGGCTCTCTAAGTCGCTGTTAATGAGAGCAAGTGTTAAAGCGAGCAAGCAAAATACATTCCAGCTGGCATAGGATTGGGCAGTGTGATAAAATAAATAAAAAATAAAAATAAAATAAAATAAACTTCAATAAAGCTATATAAAAACAGCAAGCAAACCTTTCAAAGGTTAAGCATTCAATATTCTTTTAATTATTAAAAAAGTTATTTTTTTTTTATTGATTCATAAGTGATTAAATGCTGCTAATGACCTGCTTGGATAAATTTAAATTACTACAAAATAAAATAATAAAAAAAAAAAGTAATTAAATAAAAGCAGTATTACTCCTTACATGTGGAATTAATGTATAAAGTAAAAATAATAAAATAAAAAAAGCTAATTTATAAATTTAAAAAAAAACTACAAATTCTGCAAAACTCTAGCATTTCACAAACAATAATTCAGAAATTATAAGGCGAATTTTACACATTGAATGTGAAAATAATATATAGAGATGAAGTAAATAACTAAGGTCATGTTTTCAACCATAATTAATACCTCACCAGGAGATAGTTAACGTTACAAACAAAATAAGCGATAAAATGTTCTGTGAGCTGAAGGGAAACTCTAAATATGGTGCACAGTAAAAAATATGGCAATGATTATTAACTAAGAAATACTCACAGTGGGGACAATACTTACAGTGTTGAAGCACCCAGTCCTGAGTCGAGGCTCAGTTCAGACAGGAGCGATGCAGACAGCTCTGCCCCGATAGATTCTGGGTTCTCTCTCGAGAGAGGAGGCCACACTGATGTTAACTGTGTGCAATAACCGGGACCAACTCGCACCTTCGGGCTCATCTTCTTCTTACTACGTCGTTCCTCTAAAAGTTAATAAAAAATTGTAAAGTAACTGTCTTAATTTCATGTAATTTGTTATTTCAAGTGAAAAAAAAAGACATTTCGTAACGGATAAATTTGATAATTAAAATGAAGAAGGTTAACGTTAGAATGCTAGAAAAAAATTTATTTTCTTTTTAATCAGATTCAATGCTCTGTTCAAATATTTAGAAAGGTTTAAGGGCTTACAAGGGGAGGACACACTCAGTCTCTCACGGATTTTGTTGGCAATTTTTTTGGAGGTTCCTGGTCAAAAAATATTAGACACGTATTTTGCCGTTCCGACCAATGGGCCCTAGAAGCCGAGAAAAAAATAAAATAGCATTAAACTAATTTATTTTTTATCTCGAGTTTAAAAAATGATATCGACATGATTCTTGCACCAAGATTTTCAGTTTTGATTGTGAATTAAAGGAAAAATACAGTCGCTCCATAGATTTTGGTTTAGGTTAATTAAATTCTAAAAGAATGATTAGTTTTTCAAGCAAACAACCTCTATAGATTTTTTCACACAAAAATTGAGGTCAGATTCTAATTCAGCACCCTCAAAAACATTAAAAAAAAAAAAACCTATTAAAAAAATTGGAAAATCCGAAAAACATTTTGATTTTTAACTTGAGTTTGAAACCAGATAGAATGATGAACCCAAATACATTTCAAGCGTATTACCACCCTATATTTTGTGTTAAAAAATAAAGTTGATACATTAAACCGTCTAAGCGTAATTCATGTTTTTATCAATTTAAACAAAAGTTGCCTACATTTGGTCAGGCAAACTTTGAAGCTTACAAACTTTTATTTTTCTATTTGGATGAAATTTCGTATTTAAGGGTTCTCTTGAATGCTGAATTCGAATCCGATATCGGTTCTTGTGAAAAAATTATATTGAATATACTTCACTTGAAAAATTTTAGTTTTTACACTGTAAAATGTGATAGAAAATTCTTTTAGCCCTAGAATTCCATCTCAGCACCCTCAAAACTCAGGAATCGTATGTATATATATAGGATATCAATAATATATATATATACTAATTGGGAGAAATAATTTGTTACTTTAATTATTATTAAAATAATTATAATTATTAATTATTTATTGTAATGATAACTTATTACAAATTAATATTTACATTATATACAGACAGAACCACATATTAGATTTGATTGTTAAGTATTTACAATTTTTATTTTATTCTTCAAACCCAGAACACATCTCTAACCCGTTTTGTAATCTTTGTTTACTGGGTTCTAATAACTGAAGCTGATTACATTACAATTTCATTTTCATTATATTCAACAAAATCCTGTCAGCAACGGAAGTGAGGCAGTTATTGCTATAATGTTTTTATGTCAACTATCACAATCATATTTTAACATGTTCAACTGCAAAATAAAATAAAAATTGTAAATACTTAACAATCAAATCTAATATGTGGTTCTGTCTGTATATAATGTAAATATTAATTTGTAATAAGTTATCATTACAATAAATAATTAATAATTATAATTATTTTAATAATAATTAAAGTAACAAATTATTTCTCCCAATTAGTATATATATATATTATTGATATCCATATCAATACACACATATATATATATATATATATATATATATATATATATATATATATATATATATATATATATATATATACATACATACGATTCCTGAGTTTTGAGGGTGCTGAGATGGAATTCTAGGGCTAAAAGAATTTTTCATCACATTTTACAGTGTAAAAGCTAAAAATTTTCAAGTGAAGTATATTCAATATAATTTTTTCACAAGAACCGATATCGGATTCGAATTCAGCATTCAAAAGAACCCTTAAATACGAAATTTCATCCAAATAGAAAAATAAAAGTTTGTAAGCTTCAAAATTTGCCTGACCAAATGGTAGGCAACTTTTGTTTAAATTGATAAAAACATGAATTACGCTTAGACGGTTTAACGTATCAACTTTATTTTTTTACACAAAATATAGGGTGGTAATACGCTTGAAATGTATTTGGGTTCATCATTCTATCTGGTTTCAAACTCAAGTTAAAAATCAAAATGTTTTTCGGATTTTCCAATTTTTTTAATAGGTTTTTGTTCATCGAATTTTATATTTATATACATCAAAAGAAAGCTGAGACTCTCCTCTTTGGACCAGTGAACTGCATGACAAAGTAATGACGATTTAAAGGTATGTAACCAATAATCGGTTTTAAAATTTCATTTTCCTGGAAGAGGGTGAAAAAAAATGATATTTTTTGATTTTGTTGAATAACCGTTTTTTAATGTTTTTGAGGGTGCTGAATTAGAATCTGACCTCAATTTTTGTGTGAAAAAATCTATAGAGGTTGTTTGCTTGAAAAAACTAATCATTTTTTTAGAATTTAATTAACCTAAACCAAAATCTATGGAGCGACTGTATTTTTCCTTTAATTCGCAATCAAAACTGAAAATTTTGGTGCAAGAATCATGTCGATATCATTTTTTAAACTCGAGATAAAAAATAAATTAGTTTAATGCTATTTTATTTTTTTTCTCGGCTTCTAGGGCCCATTGGTCGGAACGGCAAAATACGTGTCTAATATTTTTTTGACCAGGAACCTCCAAAAAAATTGCCAACAAGATCCATGAGAGACTGAGTGTGTCCTCCCCTTGTTAGTATAATATTTCAATGCATGCTATAACATAGTTATTTTGAACATATAAAGAAATTTGAATTAAAAATTAATGCATAAAGCAAAATTAATCCTGAAAGAGAGGACTTTCATTATGAAAATTTAAGCATGATAGAAATTTTAGAATTAATGATGACTTTTTCACACTTTTCCTAAATTTGCTTTAAATTCCTGACTTTTTCCTGACCACACGAAATACCTGACATATTCCCGAATTTCTAGAGATTGCTGAATGGTAGACACCCTGTATTTTGCATTTCTATCTAATTACAATGAGTACTAAAAGTTAATTTATTTTTCTTCAAAAATATTCACATACATTATTATCATTTTCTTTTTATTTCACTAATCAATTAGTATTTTTTATGAAAGAAAAATATTTTGAATGAAAAACATTATAAGCAGACCCCATTTTATTTTTGCTTATTCTTCAGTTCTAATGCTTTATAAAATCATTTAAAATGAACTTAAATTTGAATCACAGAAAAGAACATTAGGCTCGAAAACTGCAAAATATTAAACAAATATGCCAAATCAAAAATAATTTTTTCCAAATCATTACATTTTTTCTTATTGAAGTTCCTCATTATATCCGAATCTAAATTTCAATATAAATAAATTAGAAAACTACCTGCTGTCTTTAAAGTTGTCAAATGGCTAATATAAATTTTATGAATACAGTGTAAAATAAATTTTTTTGTGTTTAAAAAATATATTGTATATAACTTCTCTTTTTGAAGGTATTGAGTAGTGTTAGAAGAAAAAAAGAAAAAGGAAATATTGGCTAATTATTTCACAAGAATAAGAATTGAGAATAAAGTAAAACAAATTAATTTACCTTCTCTGTATTCTTCGAGGAAACGCTGGACTTCATTGTAACGTTCCTTACAGTCAGCAAGCTCTGCGGTTAGCTCTCCCTGTGTCTCACGCATTATGTTGATTATCTGGATGTACTCTTCATTTTCTTTAATCACCTGAGAATATAAGTAATAATAATTATAGAATCTATTAAGCAAATAAAATTTTTTTTTTCTATGTCAATTCTATAGGGAGTGTAAATTTATGATATATCCCTGGCTGTCGTGAAGAAGTCAATAAGTCAAAATTGTGCAGTTTAAAGAAGGCAAATTTTTTATTGCTTTCCAAAATAGATAATTTAAGGCCTCATAAAGAAGCATAACTAAAGAAATTTTTCTCAACACTGATATCTCTAATATCAGTAAAATAGCATAATTAAAGCTAATAATTACTCATATATTAATTTTTAACATTTCTTCGGTTAATAACTGGCTATCATTACTATCAAACAATAAGGCTTAAGGAAATGACAAGGCTGATGACCTTGCTAAAAAAGGTGCTAAATCCATCCAGCCCTCAGTTGCCATGACCTTAAGAGCAGCAAACAACATAATCAATAGCACCATAGATGCCTACATAAAAAGAGAAAATAAAAATTGGGAATGCCTAGTTACTCATAGACCGAGCCCAAGCTATTTCACACTTCAGACTTACAACAGGACACGACTATCTACAGGATCAACTTCACCGGATTGGAGTCGCAAACAGTAACGTCTGCCCCCTTTGCAACCTAGGCAAGATGGATGGTGAGCATCTGAAGACCTGTCCAGAACTTGCTGGCGCTCCACCTGATCCTGCCACTCGTTACTGGGAGGGTGGACATCGAATGGCCGAAAGGCTAAAGACTGGCGTTAGATAAAAAAAAAAAATTGATTGGAAATGGAATTGGATTTTATTTAAATAATCCCAGAGGACTATTTTCGGTTGAAAAATATTTAATTTTTTTTTTTTTTAAATCTCAATTACTTTAATGAGCTGCTTTACTTTAATAAGTTGCTTTCTTAGCAACTTTAATTGTTGGAAGAAGAGGTTCCACAAAAAAAGCCCCATGTTTATGATCTATAATCTTTGAATAGATTTATACCTACATCAGAACTGGTGCACAAGACTAGTACAGATGCCTTTTAGATGAACTATGTAACTCTTCTCCCTTCCATCCTTCCCCATATCGGTGATACATATACCTAATGCATCACACCTGATATGAAGTGACTTATTTAACTGTAGAAGTGTCAGTGAATGAAACTGGATCATTCGTTCCAATGTTAATAGCAGAGCGAATTACCGGCAAATTTTTCCACTGCAAATTTGCTCTACCATTATTTTTGCCTCAGGGTGTGGGGAAAGCTGCTTGCTTTAATATTTATTAGTTAAAGCCCGAGAATTAGAACAATAGTATAAAATATAAATAAAATCTGCCTTTCTAATAAAATAGATGAGTTCCATAGAGTTTGGATTCTCAAATTACTTCAATATTTAATTTCCATCGCTGCTAATGATATAGTTATTATAACCAATTACATTTAAATCTAAAGAAATCAAGGAACTGATTAAAGAGACATTAATGAGAGTGTAAGTCTGCAATGATTCAAAACAGAATAATGAGAATTTTCCTCAATAATGTCTGTAAAATTTCCTTTCATGATAAAAAAACAAATAAATTTTTAGGAGGAAATACAGTTATGTTATGATGCTCCAAATATATACAAGATATACCTGAGTCAGCTTCTCATCAGCGGACTGGACCCTGGCCTCGAGATGATCTATCACCTCCTTCATCTGATTTCGCTCCTCTCGCAGCTTGGCATTTTCCAAAGCTGCTAGCTCAAGCTCCTCTCGGCCACAATTCAGTTCCTGTGTAAGTTCACCCACCAGCCTTGCCTCAGTCTCTTCACAGTGTTCATTCTCTTGAGTTAGTCGAGCGGCTTCGTTATGGAGCCCAGCGTTCTCCTCTTCCAGTGTCTTAATCTTCCTCTCGAGGAAGGACAACTGGAGTTGAGAGGTGAACCCAGGACTCCCACCTAAAAAAAACAACAACATAAAAATATAAAATTCTTTCATCAGGATTAAAGCAGTTGTTGACGATTTAAATGTAAATTTATATTTATATAAACAATGAATTTTGAAAATAATATTCTCAAAGAATTATAAATAATAATGGAGACATTTACTATACAGCAATATGTACAATAATTCTACAGTACCTTGAATAAGCTTTCAATATACAATTTAAGTATTACGGATATAAAGCATATAAGCTAAATATCTCAGCTATAGAAATAAAAACAAAAATAAAAGTAGGTTTTTTTACAATCCAGATTACTTAGAATGTAGAGGGAAGATTACCAGAGGGCACATTAACCAGTGATGCAGAGTAAATTCCCACCTTATTGTACTTACTTTGTGGCAATTCTTTTCAATAAATCTTGGTATTCCCTTTCACAATAAGGGGGGAGGGAGACATAAGAAGCTCTAATAAAATTAGAACAAAACATCTTCAAAGGCTCTAATGCTTCTTGAACTTTAGCAAGTTAGATGAAGTAGAGATATTGCCAGGAAGATAAAATAAAACAAGGTAATATATATAATAGGAAATGGAAAAAAGTGATAAAATAAATGAGCTATGGGCACATTTAAATATATAATAGAATTTTCGAGTTTGTTTATCTTTTGGTCATGCTATAGAATAAAAAAGAGGTTCACTTACATTTCAATGGTTCTAGAAAGGAAAAATCAATTTAAGGAAACTAACTGCGTGAAAGTTAAGGATAACCAAAACCCAGGATTGTAACAAAGGACAGACACTAAATAGGGATTAACACCAACACTAGGACTAATAATTGTAATGTTTCTTTATGATTAAAGACATAAAATTGTTTGGCCATTAAAACTTTAATATTATCAATGAAACAATAGCCAATTCAAATTCCACTAACACTTGAAGATGATTTTACTTTGTATAAAATTAACTTAATATGGTACTTTGATAAATAAATGTATTATACAAAGCATTTACTCCTCTTTATTAATAGTAAAAACATGTGACTTGTTTTCCGAAACATGTGACATGTTTTTACTATTAATTAGGAGTAAATGCTTTGTATAATACATTTATTTATCAACATATGTGACTCCTTCATTGAAGAATATATTAATATGGTACAAGAAAACTTCAACAAGCTACTGCCAATCTGTTAAGGACAGATATGCTCAACATAAAAGTGAATTATTAAAATAACTAAGGAGTAAAACCCAAGGTACCTTCAGAACGGACTTCGTCAACATCGCTGAGCAAGTTGTTGATGAGTTCGGTCTTCTGGGTCAGCTCATGGTTTAGCTGGGTTATTTTCTCATTGGCAGTACACAGGTCATCCTTCAACGTACCGATATCACTCTGTAATTTAGTCTTCTCAGATAGCAAGTTCTGGCCAATCCTAGTCACCAGTTCTAATTCATGTTCCTTCTGCAAAAATACAACAAAGTTTATTACGTTTAAGGTACAAAGGTTGGTCTGTATACAAAATATAATTGAATATTAAATAATTTAAAAACGTGGGTTTAATATTATTCATACAATCTGATCCTTTATCCAATTGTATATCAACATTGGTTAGAAATGAATATATCTGTCATCCCAGTGAATAAGTGGTTAAGTCGAGTTTTAACCAAAATGAGTTAAGTTACTAAAAAGAAATGTGAAGGTGTTTTTTTCATGGTGAATAAGAGTTTAAGTAAGATGTTCATTTTAAAACAACTTATAATGAATGAAAATGAACAACTTATCTTATTCACCATGAAGAAAACACCTTCTTTTTAGTTACTTAACACATTTTGGTCATAATTCGACTTAATCAATAATTCACTGGGATGACAGATATAATATATTACTTTCGGTCTTTCAAGACATTATTGAATAAAAGTATTAAGTAAAAGGCAATACCTGAAGAAAAATATTAAATGGAAGACAATATAAAAAGATCAAAGGGTGGATTCAATAAGTGTTCCATAGATATTGCATGTAAGTTAGGAATTAAGGGGGCATTGGTATCCGAGCCCATTGGAGGGAGGGCCTCAAAATGTGAGGTAAAGAAGATCATGTATTCGAATCTTATATGGGTGGGTTGAAATTTATTTAATGGTGGACCCATGGAAAGACTCTTGATCTTCGTAACCTGACTAAAAGAAACTGGTAACCATTCAATCAAATAAAAAAAGTAATTTTGTACTTGAGTACTTGATGGAATTACAAAGGGGTTTTGCACTTATTCCAGATAAACTGGACTTTAAATATGATATGAGCAGCATTATTACACAACAGATTCAGAATTCAGCACTTCAACTGGACAACACACCAGCACTTCATTCAAGTTGGGACCAGGCCAAAGTCATGTCACATTTCGACTTGCTAATAAGAGAGAACATCTTTCTTCCAAAATACTGGACCCGCATAGCGTACACCTTTTTCCATGTCATGCTATCATTCGATAATACCATTAGACCCTTTCATAACGTTATCAATTAAATTATAATTATTACTAGTGATCAGAATTTTCAGTAATAGTATCCAGGAAGGCCTCAGTAACATTGTTTTGAAGATCATGCAACTAATTGTCACTCGTTTTTTGTTAAAATTCCAAAATGTTTTCATTGTTAATTTTATGTAATAATTATTTCATACATCACCCTTTCAATATCCAACAATTTAAGTCTTCATTTCAATCACTAAATACAAGGCCCCCTCTTTCCAATCTCTAAAATCCATCCTACAGAATTCATGTATACCAATGTTTCTTTCTTGTCCACTCCTTTACTATCTGGAATTATCTCCTTGTTTTCACAGTGCTTCTTCCTTCAGAACATTCCAAACACTCTTCTTCCATTACCTTCTCTCTTTCCAGACTGGTGTTTACTAATTATACGGATGCCTTATAATAAATGTCATTCTAATATATCATACATAAAACATTTGCATGAATTTATAATGTTCTAATAATAATGATTTCATTTTTATTTAGATCATTTTTTATTTTGTATTATTTAAAAAAAATATTTTTTGTTGTTTATTTTCTACAAATATCATTTATTTTTATCTTTTACCAGGTATTATATCACAAGTTAATCGTTCTTTCAATTTCGTATATAATATTTATTTATTTATTTTTTGTTATCTCATAATGTAAATCTGTATTTACTTATAATTATCTTGTATTATTTTAAAAATCTCCAGGACAGATGTGATTTATTTGTTATGAAATGTTATACTTAAGGGAAATTTTCCAAGAATAAAGTATTCATTCTGTTTTATATGCAATGGAATAATTAGGCAGATCTCAAATGCTCTTCGCTCAAGAGATAAAAAAACAAAACACTAAACCGTTATTTTCAATGACGATGGTCAGTGAAGTTCCCAGTGAAGGCCAAAGGTATAATTTAATGATGAAAAAAATATCAAGGAGGCCGAAAACCGATACGTGAAGATAAAGTATTTTGCGTGGGAGAAGGGACTGTAAAAGATAGGCACTAATAAAATTATCGAGCATACGATAACTACTGAAAAGCCTTAGAAATAGAATACACCTCACTGATTGAAGTAAAAGGATATGTAATCTATTAGATTTAACTAATTAATTGAAAATGTAGTTAACAAGTGATGGCAGCCTGATAGACTAGTGGTATAGGGGGAGGTTGGTTATGTTCGCGAACAGAGAACTTATTGGAACCGGTTCTTATCTAACACGTTCATTAAACAACACTTAAAATAACAGATCTGTCAAAGGTCAGCAAAGATGAGACCGAAGATAACAGCAGGTTAGCTCATTTCTATTTCTAATATTTAATAGAATAAAATCTCCCTAATTTGTAGTAAAGAGTAAAACCGGTAGCCTTGGACTTTATAAGTAAGGTGAACCCGCAACACCTAACCGATTTCCTGGCTTTAAAGTAAGATACAAAGATCATACATAACCTTACTAATGCTGATCGGATAAAAACGATTTCTTATTATTGTAAATAAAGTTTTAATGGATCTTTTCTTATTAAATGTCTGTTTTTACAAATAAGATTATTAAGTGAAACAACTTCACAAAATCAAAAAATTTTATACATATTTATATTTATATTTAATTAGAAGCTAAATATTTGCACAATTTTAACATATTGTGGCATTTATGTATGTATGTATATATATATATTTATACATATATCCTCATTTTCTACATATGTATTTTATTTTCAATGTGTTATCAACTCTTCAATTCCAGAACTAAAAAAATCAGGGGTTCATGAAGGAATAAAATCAGAAAATGCGTTTTTGAACTGAGAATCGTTTTCAGAAAATGTAACTTAACCTAGGATATCCAAGTTTCTAAACAGATGGAAATCTTTTCAAGATGTCTAGTAAATAATGTGGGTGTGGAAGGACTACTTGGCACAGCTTCTTTAGTTTCTTTACTGTCTGTCGTGAAATATGAGGTCGTGTAAGAGTAAAGTTCCCTTCTGATTAAACAATGTAGGCTGTTTTTTGAAAGTTTTTGATGCATTATGTCAACATCACTGCAGTACAATGTGGATGTGATGTGTGAATATTATATATAAATGCCACAATATGTTAAAATTGTGCAAATATTTAGCTTCTAACATTAAATATACTGAAAATTTTAAAATATTATTAAGTTACCACAACAAATTCACAATAGGGTGGCCCAAATTAATTAATTACTTTGGAGTGACAGACGCTTCGACATAGAAACTATAATCTTTGAATAATTTCTTTTATTTTTATATGTTCCATTTCTCGAAGAAAAAAAATATTACTTTCATTATTAAATTCAAATCAAATATTATGTAGACCACTTAACAAGAATGGCGTATATTATCTACGAACTTTAGAAGCCCTTAACTTTAAAATATACTAATTGTTATATGTTTTATATAATAAAATATTAAGCAGGTAGGACATAACTGGCCATTAGTGGCCGAGAGGAGAAAGTGGTCCGTGGAGGGCAACGGGCTGTCAGCAAGCCAGTTAATATAGTTAGTTCTAGGATAGCTCATATCTTATTATCTAGTTAGCCGTGGGCCTAGTCTATGATTACCACCGCCTCTAGGATATTATGATAGTTGTTGCTTCGTGAGTATGTGAAAATAAAGACATCAAATTTAAATTGTTTACTTATAATTATTATTATTTAAACAATATACTTTATTTAATTCCTTGTTTGTGAGGCGGTACCATAGATTGGATTTCTCCAATTCACATTTAATACAACTATCGTCGTTTACAGTAGACAAATATTTATCATTAGATTCTTTTCTTATTCTCGGAAATGGCTGAGAAGAAGACCTATCCGGAAATTTTCATCAGGGGTCAGGCTCGAATTTAATTATGTTAATGTATTTACGTTCCTAGCAGAACTGCCTTGTACATCTCTTCCAAGCTTTTAATAGATAGATCTAATTTCTTAAAAGAGTCAACTGTATTTTCGTGTATAAAAAAGACTCTTTATCGAAATGATCACAGGCAAAACCTCCACTTTTATACGTTTATAAAGTTGTTTGAGTTATTCGCTCAAATCTTGACATTTTCGAATTTTTTCACATTCTGAGTTTAAAAAAATAAAATAAAATAAAATAAAATCTGCCTGACAGAAAAACATGAAACTGTCGGCAAAAAAAAGGCCCCAACACTTAATAAATGTAGGCAAAACGTGTCTTTTTTCATTCAAACCAATATAGTTCCTAAACAACAGGTTCTAACGAGAAATTTTATAGAACAAAAAAATATTCTCCACTGGGTTTCTGATCAGAAAACTTCTTCTAAATTTCCGATCAGAGCAAAACCAACAGAGGTAGAGCGTGTTCAAAATATTACATTTTTTTAGTGTGAAAAAAACGTTACACATTTTAGGGGGAAAAAAAACGTTACACAAGTAAACCACAGACATCCTTTCTTCTAGTTACTAGTAATCGGGGCTGCCGGTAGGGGGGCAATTTTTCACCGGGGGGAAATTTTAGAAGCCTTAGCACTTTTAGGGTTAATTCTGGGGAAATTCGAGCACTTATTGGAGGTTACACGTCATCAGCAGGGCTGCCGATTTGGGAGATTTTTTCTCCCGTGGGGGAAATTAGAGTTGAATTTTTTAATCGATTTTAATTTTTAAAAATCGTTTCGACCTAGTAGCGTATAAGTTGGCTGTAATAAGTATTCTCTTTATTTTATAACAATATCCAATTACATAAATTACATTAAATATACGAAGAATATCTTAATTTCTAATAAAGACATAAACATTTTTATGAACTTAATACCTCATTATTAAAGATAATTAGCAACATTACTCATTTGTCTTTTGGGGGAAATCGGGGGGAAGTTTCGAAACGGTTGGGGGGAAATTGGGGAAGTTTTGCTTTGACGCGGGGAAAAAATGTTATTTCAGAATCGGCAGCACTGCTAGTAATACAGATACGACCATATTTCTTACTTTGGCTCTGCCATTTTTATATTTTAACTGCAGTGTGAGAGAGAACAATGGTGAATAGAAAATTTTACGGAAAGGTTTCCAATACTGAAAACTTCAGCAATTTTTGTTAAAAAGGGATGATTGAGTAGAGTCAAGTGGGGAACGCTGAAACAAAAGAGTCATTTTTATTTTTAGAAAAAAAGAATCAGCTGTCTTTAACCTTCACATTATGCTCGAAAAATATTAAAATTATATTTAGTAACTACTTATTTTTTAATTACTTTAAACAAAAATCTGTTACAGTGTACCTCAAAGTATTACAATATGGGGAAGACTAAATATACATTGAACGAAATAAAATATGAAAAACAGAAAACGTTTAACCTATTATCGTGTTACACATCAAATTTTCGGTAATCAAAAGCAAATTTATAATATGAGAATATTATCGTTTCATCTTTAATGTAATTAGCATTGTGTGATAAAATGGAGGCAGAAATTCGTAAGGTTTATATTAGTTAGAAATTGCCATAAACTTTGTTTACTCAAAAAACTTCTTGAAGTTAAAGGGTACATAGATTTAACAGAAATCATTAGTTCTTTAAGACAATTTTACAAAAAACATAAATTCCATTATTGTTCCGTTTATCCTGCATTTCGGCATCCAATGACAGCTGTTTAACATGGCGGGCCATGAGACTGATAAATTAAACACCCCAAGAGCTAATCATGATGTTACACTGTACCCCACTTGACTCTATGTTTACTGTATTAAAAAAAAAAATGAAAACAATCTAAATAACTTTATTTCTTCCTACAAGTTGATTTAATTAAGCTCTGCTCCTAATAAAATCCTTCCTACGTTTCGGCAACGTCTTGTACATTTTATCATCGGTTTATGAATAATAACTAATTAATGATTATGGTAAAACATCCTTCTTGTATTTAATTTAACATATTTGCAACTACAATAAACAATGCCATATTATCATTCGAATGGCCAACTGTATAATATAGGATAATTTAAATTGCAATACGTACCTCACTGAGTAGTCTTCTGACTGCTTCAATATCATCATAGGTTCTATTCATCTGCCTCATCCGTTCACTACAGTACACTGAAAAATATAAAGATAAATTAGATAACATACTAAAATATAAAAATAAAAATAAATTGGTTATAAGATATTTATTGATAGATAAAAATCCTAGAAAAAGTACTAAACTAGGAAGATAGCGTTAGGACCCCTCATTAGCGGCTATTGCACTCAGGAGTTATGGCAAAAACCGTTTCACTTTTTAGCCCAAGCTGACAAAAAATGTCCAATTAAAGAGCAAAAGGACTGTTAGTTGCTGACGGGACGGATCGTTGGTTTCACCGCAACTCTGTAATCCTCAGTAAACAAATGGCCATATCATAAATATGGCGAACGTAATATATTAATATTATCCTTTAATGATTAAGAAAATATTCTATTGAACATTAATACAGATAGAATATATGTAAATCTGTGTATGAGTCAGTTAGCAAACTAAAATATTTTTAATTAGTCAATTATTTATATTTTTTCAATTAAGGAAATTAATGTTGAATACTCTTAGAATTTAGAAATTTTATTTTCCATTTTAAAGATTATAAACAATCCGAAACATTTTTCGGGATGTATGTCCCTTTATCTATATCTATACTATCATATAAAAGGACAAGCTATTTTTCGTTTGTGATCACTAACCGCGAAAACTGTTCTGCAAACTGAAAATCAGCAACAAATTTTAAGTACATCATCTTCATAGTTCAAGGAAGGTTTAGCAATAATAAAATTTACTGATTTTTACTGAATTGTCAATAAAAAGCGATAAATATGTAGTGCGCAGTGAAGTTTGAAAATCGACCGATAGTGGCGAGCACCATTCAAGAGATGTTACAAAGGCACAAAGTTATATACAACTTGAAATTGATAATAAAATTTACTTATTATCAGTTTAATTGCTATTAAAAAAAAACTAAAAAAATGTGGTGCAACATGTGGATCCCAATAAAGTTTAAAAGTTGACCCATATATAGCTAGCTCCACTCCGCAACAGTTGGCAATGTTAAAACAATTCAACCCATCTGCACCAAATTTTAACTACATCATCTTCACAGTTCTAGGAAGGTTTACAGTACTAAAATTTACTGAAGTAACAATAATTTAAATTTACTGTGTTTAGTGGTAGTAACGAGGGTTGCAACACTGTCATTAACTTTTGGGGTTAGAAATTAAAATCCAACCAGAGGTTACAAATCGACGAAATTATTTCTGCCGCATTAAAAATTTGCCTCTAATCAACAAATCGATCCCTTGCCTTTTGATATTGTGTGAAAAAAATAAATCAAGGCACTTCAGTTGTGAGTACTGATAATGCAGTCCATTATCCGCAAGTTTCTTAATAGTCTTTGTCTTTCTTGATTACCGACTCATACATTGAAATTAAAAATAGGATGTCAACTTATGCTTTTATGTAATCTTCAACCACCTAGTCTGTTAATTTTTAACCAGGTTAAAAATGACTGCTATGTGTGAAAATATCGTTTAAGAGATAATGTTCAATTGATTACTTGAATACAATATTTTAATCGATAAACAAATGAAACTTCGATTATTAGTTAAAATTATCTAAGTTCTTTACTTATGAGAGCGGGCGAAGCCGCGACGGGGTAGGTTAGCTAGGTATAAAGTAGATCCCCATTATTGAAGGCAATTGTTTTTCAAACAAATTATTTTGTTAACAAAATTAATCAAATTAATAGAAGTATTTTCTTATCACACTACTTACTTAAACACAGGATCGATAAAATTTTCTTTTCTTGAATTCATAGCTCATGGATTTATAGATTCCAAAACATGTTGCGGATTGTTTATTTAGTAAATATCCTTTATCCGGCACCCTAACTTAACAGGCGATCACAAACGAGAAAAATCGCCCCGTATATGTATATAGAATAATATTCTAATTACATTTAAGTTATATTAAACTTAGGTAATGAAGCTAACATATTCGTAACAAACTTAAAAAAATACTGAATATTCTTCGATAAGGATCTTAAAACGTGCAATTAAATACTATAAAAACTAGGAATTAAGAATACGTTCGTCAATTCTCAATTCAACTGATACCTGAGAAGATAATTGATTTCGAGAATCGATGATCAGAAGTCGATTCCAAGAAGCCGATCGATACCGCTGACGTTGGCGCGATAATTATGTAGAACCGTTTTTTTCTTCCGTTTTTCAAAATTTAATAAAAGAGTAATTTTTCATGAAGTGCATGTGCATGGTACGGAATAAAAAATAATTTTCTCCAAAAATAAAAACATTGCTAATACAAGCTAAACGTAAAACTGTTCATCATATGCATTCGCGATTGGATATGTATTCGAAAAGTAGTAAAAAAAAATATGTATAGATTTAAAACTATAATGCTGAAACAAACACAAAATGCAGCCAGACAATAGTGCCATTTTATCAAACCTTTTTTTGTTATTCTTAAAGGATTTTTATTATTTCAGAATACAGATTACTTTTTATTTCTTCTTACTGGTTTTGAAACCCTACTACAATATTAAAACTAAATCCAGAGTAATATCAGAGCATCCTCCCAAATGTGTTTAGTTAATAGTAAGTAACATTAATGACTTCTAAATAAATAAATAAAACCCATTCATTTTCTAAAATAACGACTTATAAAATGTCAGTATGTACAATGTCTGAATTATTTTTAACCAATATATTGTAGGTAAGTTCAAGATATTAAACGCTATTTGCTAATGTCCTGAACAATTAATTTTTTTAAATAAAGTTGGTTTTCTTTTTCAGCTCTCATAAGGATTATTTTTGGTAATAGTATTTTAATTTTAAACCGAGGTATCAGTAATCAAAAACTTTTGGGAACGACTATAAACATAAATCACCTCTATATAAATCATAGATCTTAAGAATTTTTAAGAATTAAAATGAATACAATATAAAATTGTTAAATGCTAAATTCGTATCACGGGAAAAAAAAAAAAAAAAAAAAAAAAAAAAAAAAAAAAAAAAAAAAAAAAAAAAAAAAAAAAAAAAAAAAAAATGTGTCCCCCACCCAATGCACATAAATTAACAAGGAGTGGTACATACTGCAGCAGTCGGGAAGGTAGATCTTGCTGATGAAGTTGGCAGTGTACCCGTTGATATCTTCCAGGCTCACCATATTCATGGATGACAGTTATACAAGACAATGAACACAGTACAAAGACTGAGAACCTCCTCTCTTAGCAGCTACATATCTAGAACTGATATCTAAAAACTCGACAAATCCCCAACGATATCTTTAAGTGGTGTCTGTAATTGAGGAAATGCTCCAATGAGGTCTCACCTCTTCCACTTCACTCCCAGAATGCGATATACAGATAATAATAGCAATATAAAAATGGAAAAAAAGACGGAAAGTAAATATTGTAAAAAAAAAATAAAAATAAAAAAAACAAATAGAGTGAGGAATGCTATATTTGGAGAAATGTCAAAGATCCTCTTTGAAGTGTTTGGCAATTGATTAACAAAAACATAAATTAATCAAAGGAATAATGATAACGCTTTGAATTTAAATGGAACATGAAAACAAAGCAAGAGGTTTTACTTCGTTAAATGTATTTTTTTAAAAAACTATTTATTGATATTTACAACTGTATACAATATAAACCAAGTAAATTTGAGGAAAATGATTATAATGAGATGTAAATCACTTGTGAATAACTACTCACTAGTGGGACTTCAATAAAAGTCCTATATTAGAAGGTCTCTGGGCTATCACGATTATAGAACAGAAATTGATTGAATAAAATTTTAATGACTATTCAAACAATGTTCCATGTCAAACTGCCATAAAAACACAAAAGGGGTACCCGACGCAGGTTAGTGTACTTGCAAACAGTTGAATTGTTTAACAGAACATTAAAAACTTTCCACTTATGATTGTCAAAATAATAGTTTTAAGGGATTTAAAAAAAAAAAAATACTAAACATAAATGTTTAATACAGTTTCTGATTGTCACTCCCGCTGATGAAGGCTCACAAAGCAAGTCAAAACGTCGGCATAATAAATTAAAATTTATTTTTAATTGCTGTGTATCTATGACTGCATACCATAACTACCTACATCTTTAAACATAAATGAATCACTAATCGTCAAAAACTTAACTCAACTAAAAATGTCAAACAACCCTTTTGTTTTAAGAAAGGCTTCACTATATATGTGTATATGCACTGGGACTCGATCAACCGAGCCTTCTGTTTTTTTGCTTCATTTTATTATGTATAATGATTTCTTTCACAAAATATTAGAAACGGGAGGACGGTCTATATTGCCGTCAATATTCCCAAAATTCATAAATTCCTGGGAATTTATGATTAATTAGCAAGATAGCTCAAAAAACTGTAAATCAATAGGTAAAAGCAGTAATTATATGGTTAAATAAAACTCAAAAACTGAAATATTATAAAAATAATAGTATAATTAAATAAAATTCCTGGAAAATTATAATTTTAAAAGCGAAATCGCTCAAATTAATAGGTCAATTTGGTAATTGTGCGATAAAATAAAACACTCTCATAAGTTTAAAATTTTTTCTAGGTCCCCCAGTCAGTCACTCTTAATAGGTTTAACTTTTTTGATTCGGACTTAACCTCCTGCTTAGAAATAAATACATTTTTTTTTTGTTTTCAATGTTTTAAAGATCAAACAATTGAGTAAATATTATATTATATTATTAAGGGAGTTATAGCCCCTCTTGTTTATTAAAATTTTAATTTACTAAATAGTGTGGCATTATTGGCCTAACAATTACAAATTGTAAAGTTAAAAAAACAAGGAAACAGGGAATTCATAAAAATAGGTAGTTTTTGAATATTTTAGATCTAGGATGTTTGAATATGAGTTCTAAGGAGAAATTGCTTGTTAAAACATGCTTGGTTTTTAAATGCTTGCGTTTTTAATAATGATTTAAGAATTGAAATCCATTTAGTTTAGTTCTATAAATTCCCAGGATATTGTTTAAACAGGAAATTAATGCATGGAATGATAGTTCTTGGATTTAAATGTATGAATTTAATTAGTTAACCTAGTTTTAAGGTTCTTTAACTATTAGTAAGTTTTAAAACATTCAAAATACAAAAATTTTCATGAATTCCCAATTTTTGGAAATTTTCCCGGGCCAAAGAAATATTCCCGACCCACTTCACTAGTCCCAAGTATTTTCTATAAATTACATTTTATATCATTTATCATTTGATTTATCAACCTAGATATAGAAAATGGGTAATCGGTTACTATTGGCACTTTTTACTACTAAAGAACATTAAGGTTTAAGCCAAATGTTTAACACGGTAACTCTTGAAATCGAGGAGAATTGGACCTTTTCATTGTGTAATATTTTATCTACCTATAATATTTTCCCAGAACTGATACTTCATCCTATGTAACTAGAGAATTCTTAGCCTTACTCTATTCCTTAAACTGGAGACACGTTATTTATTTTAGGATCTGACTCTCGTAGGATGTGACGAATCGTCGGGGCCTAGACCGTGACACAGCCGGGTCCCGTTCTGATATCAACACGATGTTGATGGACTACTCGCAATGTTGATATTTATGATATGATATGATTACTATAGTAGCTTTAAGAACCAAACAGCCTAAGACGTGTAAATATCATTACACACGTCTCGCTAATTTTACACACAATATACAATATTATCGATGTTTGCCATAGGAGATAACGTGTCAGGGTGACATCGTAAAGACAATCTTGAAATTGCAACACTCCTATAATTAAAATATATGTCATTACTATAAAAAAGCAGCAATTTACTAATAACTTAACTGTTAACATTCTCTATATAAATTATGATTTTAATAATTCTATACAGAAAACTATATTAGGCTTCTCGAAGTCAATCCTTGAATGTTCGAAATAGAAGGAAAAGGATGGGCAACCTGTTGGCGAAATAATTTATATATTCATATTTTCATGTGCATCACTATCATAGACAATAAACAAGCATAATCTATTTTAATATGTATTTCATTTACGAAGCAAGATAGATAGATAATCATTTTAGAAAAGACTATTCTCGTACAAATGGGAGTCTGGTACATTCTCAGACAATTCTAAACTTATTTACATAATAGGAAAGAATATGAAATAAAAATACACTTATTACATACAAATACATGAATTAATCTAATAATAAATTATAGAAAAACAAATATAAGGAGGAGTTCTCTCGGTTAACTATTTAAGCCCATTAATGAACTGATAAGTTTATACAAATTTGTATGGATACATATAAAAATTTAATTTTCATTTGTATAGATATTTTACTGATATAGTTATAAATAATGTTTGTTTTTTTCAATATCAGGAATATTTAAAATATTTTCAACATTGGCAGTGTCATTTTTGTTCGTGATGAAGATCTGCAAGTAGGTTTTTCTGGGCAATCTTGAAATGCCTAAACTATTCACCATCAAAGCAAGATTTTTAATATCTGCGTTATGAAAAACTGCTTAAGTTGTGCTTCTTAAAAAGCTTGTAACTATCTATTTTAGCACAAATCGTATTTTTACAGTTATTAAAGGATTCAGGAAAACGATCATTATGATAAGTACATAATTTTGACTTACCTACTTCTTCACGCATAAATATAAACCAAAATATTTTCTTTAAAATTATAATACTGATGGAAAACAGGATTACTTTACAATCCAACCATGATTTTGGATGTTGGAAACGGAAATCAGCATGCAGCAGCTATTGCATATAGTAAACCATCGAACTCTCAGTTTAAAAACAAGTTTCTTTACCTAATGGAGAAGAAATAAAGAAATGACGACGATACTTATTTAATATTCATTATCTTATTCAAACAATGACGCATGTTTGACCAGAATACACCTTATTACTCCATTGACCAAAGTTCTCGGCAGATTGTATTCCAACTATTAGGAACACCAAACGCCAGACTATTTTTTTTAAAAATGTATTAAAAACAAATTAATTGTAAACAATAATTACGATCCAGGATACAATTAGAACCATTGTTCTATGGGAAAGCTGTTAGCTCGAGGCAAACGTTTTTCTAAGCAATTTGTTTGAGTTTTCAAGGACAAACCTATCTGTCAGTATTTTTCTTGACGACAGAGATAATACGACAGTTCCTGCCACTCTGCAGTTATTTATCTAGAACGAAGACGCCATTTTTGTTTAATTTAGTATCAACTATAATAATGTTTACCGGAAGGCACTCAATACCGATCTTCCTGTCAAAAAGATAAATTATGTGGCTCAAGATAAACAAATATCGTAAAGTATTCACATATTGCACTGTAAACTAGTATAATATAGTAGAAGGTATTCTGCTGAGAGATCACTCTATGACTATACATTTGTAGAGCGGCTCTTGATGTAGTTTATAGTTTCAGAAAACACTAGTTAACTCGCCTGAATTTATGCCCAATACACGCTTCCGGAATTAAGCATTGCTCTGATAACGATATAAAAAAACTATTCCTCAAAATATTTTTGACTTCACCAGTATGAAAAAAACCCCCCGTATTTAGATTAAAAACCACCTATCTCCCTTTATCCTTAATTTTATTATTTAACTGCCATTGTTGGCCGTGTTTTCAACCAAACAATCTATAAGTCGATTTAATATAATTTCTCATATTTCCTCTAACTCCCTTTTCGTTTATTGATATACAAATTTGATTTTCTTTCTGACCTTTCAACTTTACCCTTCGTCTTTTCATAATTTTTTCTTACATTTATTTAAATACGTATATATATATATATATATATATATATATATATATATATATATATATATTTAAAAAACAATTATTAAAATTGTATCATTCAATTAGTTCACGCAATTGAAAATTTGTATCATTCAACCAAAATCAATTCAATTAAATATTGTACATTTCAACTAAACATTGGTACGATTTCATATTCAATTCTGTAACTAACACTTCAGATATTCTTTCAATTCAATTAACTCTTTCGATATATAGTAAACTAATTTACTTTGTCCATTTCTTTAAATTTTGGTCAAATCTAGTTTTCGCTATTTTTAGCCCTGAAGAAGATCTGCATGGCAGGTCAAAACGTCGGCACTCCGTATATAAAGTTTTAAAAAAAATTGGATTTGTAATTAATCAACCGGACTAGATCCCATATTCTTAACCATTAAATTAAAATTCTTTAATTCCTAGTTTCTAATAACCCATGACTAGGGATGGGTATCGATATTATGAACGATAGATAAAAAATATCGATATTTTTCTTTGACAGTCCTTTCTTCCAAATATATGACGTATCGTAATTATCGCTTTCTTTTTTTTATAAAATATATATATAGAAAATGAAAATAACTAAACCTTGTTAAAATTGGTTTGAATACAGGAAATTTGTTTATGTTAGGGGCAGAGGATAGTTGGTATGACGTACTGGTTGCCTCTACACGTACCTACTGCCTCCTATTTAATTCGTAATAAACTACTTTAAATTTAAACATTTGAAATAATTTTGTACGTTTTTAAGTTATAAAAAAATTAACTAAAACGACAAAATAAAAAGGAATTTCATGACGTAACATGAAGGGAATGTTAAAAATGTCATTTCATAAAAAAAAATCGATATGGATTATTGATATTTTCCATGCGATACCCATCCCTACCCACGACCATAACTAGATATCACGTACAATACCTCTCAGCTGAGCGACCAGGTGGATCAGACCGCTGGCAAAGAACGGGTCACGAACACATTACTTGAGTTAGGCCAGCCATGTGGTGGTACATACCTTGCTGTACCAGAGTGCCGTTAGCCAACATCGGGGTACGGGCACCATCCAGTTTACTCTATGCACTCGCATGTTTATCTCTAATATGCAAAATGATGAGGGCGGAACACTCACGAGTGTACGTAGCTGATACCCAACAATCATGTTCATAAGAGCTTTATCACGCCTAGTCTAGCTTATAAGCTATTATTATCATCTAATTTACGTTTTGGCCTAGGATGATTTAGTCATTACAGGCTCTCCATCTATGTCCATCTTAAAAAGTACTCTAAGTAGGTTAATTCACTGTAATCATCCCAAAGAGGTAGTATTGCCTCGACACCTAATCGAAGAATAGTATGGTATCAGTCGATCTATACTAACAATACTATGTTGCCACTCAGAGGGTGTTCTTATAACATACAGTTATTCTTCCTCATCCGACGATTTTCTAGGATTTTTCCGGGACCTATAGACTTAGGAAAAGGTATTTAAAATTCAGATTTGGCAGTTTGAAATTTTGATCATATTTCGTCATTTTACAACACAGAGACATATGATAAACATAGTCTCACGAAACTATTGGCAAACTATTCCTAGGAATCGACACATCTGTATTACATACTATTTTTTTAAAGACTGAATTTCAAAACGTTTCTGCTTCACACCAGAGGAATAACTGCAAGAGCTGAAATGGATGGATCGAACCAGCAGAGATTACAGCCCAGAAGGGAAAAGTTTCACGGCTCTAGGTCAGAGTTATCTCACTAAGGCTGGAGTATTGGGCCCTGGAGGCTCTGGAGTCCAGCCAATCAATTTTTTGTCCTCCCTCTAGGCTTCCCTATTCCGGCTACTGGCTTCAAAACAAACACTACAATTCACCTGAGTATATTTAAATAAATCTTAGTCCCATCATGATTACTAAGCACTGGATACATTATGAAGAATATGTAATTTTCTTATGGTTACATTTTAATGCTGTTGAGATCAAAATAAATCAACAATAAAATCCAAGTTTTGTCTTGAAATAAATAAAATCTATAACATCATTATAATTATTTAAATATGAGACTTTGAGATCAATAGTTGTATATTTAAAACGACCATAAAAAAAAATTTAATATTTTATTTATATGTGTCTATATCGCTTATAAAATCCCAGAGGCGTTGGTTTGATCTATAACATTGCAATGTAATTATCTCTTCATAAATTAATAAGGAAGATAGTAATAACTAAATCACAGAAATTAATTTAATTTTTTCAGCGGTAAAATAAATAATACATGTCATAGTTAAAATGTTCTATATTAAAGGTTAAAATGAATGCCATATTAAGGAATAAGAAAAATACCTCAATTTGAAATCTGCCTTATTGTTGGATTAAGCATATCTATTTTTTTTTTCAAAAACTTTTTTTTTGTTGCTAAGCCATCATCAGATCTAAAAACATATTTTAAAAAATCAAAACATCAGCACTTTGCTGCACGGATTTTTCTTCTTTCGAGTTCGGCCATCTGTGGACCACATTCAACAATTCATTCCTTACTCTTGCGTCCATATTTCTTCATCACCTCTGCTTGATGTTTTCTCCTTTCATCTGACCACTGTCTTTTCGTTTGTTTTATAACTATTTCTGGAAATTTCATCTTGCTGACTGCTATCCAAAATCTGTCTCTGTCCCACATTGAATCCCGCTGTATATTTGTCACCATCATATCTCCTTTTATCATCCGTATCCATGTATTCGTTTTCTGTTTTTGGAGGCTGTGTTTGAAAATTGTCTTTGTAAGTCTTCTTTCATCCATTCACATTAAATGTCCATAGAATGTCAATCTACGTTTCCTCATTGCACTACTTAATTTTTCAATATTTTGACATATTTCTGTATTACTTTTCAGTTTAAAACCTTCTTCAGTCTTTCTTGGTCCCAGTATTTCCCGTAATAATTTTCTCTCATTCTTTTCCATGTTCTCAATTTCTCCTTTTTTGTTGAAAAAAAAAAAACATTCAGAAGCATATACGCTTTCAGGACAAACAACTGTTTTATAATATACTGGATGTTGAAATGAAAGAAAATCTTGAAAAGTGGTCAGCTAGAATGTGCAAATATCGTTTTGTGGAGTTATTTCCTCCAAATCCTCCAACAGTATCCCGATAGACCATGATTCGTAGGGTGTAGTCCGCTGGACCTAACTGAGAAAGTAATCCTATAGGACGACCTTTTCTAATTTATTTTCTTACATACTTCACATGAGTCGCAGTATTCCTTCACTAGTTGGTCCATCTTATAGAAATAATAGTGCGGGCGTATATGCAGTAATATGTGATGTGAACCTATATGTCCAAACTGCCAATGGACTTTTTCAATTAATTTCTGACCCAGTTGTTGAGAAATATAAATTCTTTGATTTCCCTTAATTTTTTTTAAAAATAATATCACCTTGATTCTTGATGTGTTTATCTTGCACTATTTTTTCTCTGTTTCATTTTGATCATTCGTGATCTCTGAATTGTTACCAAATTAACCCACTGTAACACATCTTCATTGTTTTCGAAGGTTTTCAAGAACTGGATTTCTAGAAAGGCAATCGCCTCTATATTTGTTTTTTTCCTGGGCTATAAATTAATTTAAAATTGTATTGAGATAAATAGTATACTAGGTCCACCTAATTCTTCATCAGTTCTGGCTTAATTTTGAGATTCTCTAAAGGCCTGTGATCAGTAATAATTGTAAACTCTCGTCCAATCAGCCAATATTGCCAATATATTATAGCCTGCTTTATTGCCATGCATTCTAAATAAATAGCTTTTTTTTCTTTTGGAAGAAGTAAGTTTTTTTTGAAAATACGCCACAGGTGAAAGTTCATTCTTTTCATTGGGTTGCTTAAGAACTGCTCCAAATCCTTCGTTACTAGCATCTGTATAAATAAAACTGGTTTTTTCCAAAGTTATAAATTGCTAATATTGGACCAGAACATTTCTGTTTTTGGAGGCTGTGTTTGAAAATTGTCTTTGTAAGTCTTCTTTCATCCATTCACATTAAATGTCCATAGAATGTCAATCTACGTTTCCTCATTGCACTACTTAATTTTTCAATATTTTGACATATTTCTGTATTACTTTTCAGTTTAAAACCATCTTCAGTCTTTCTTGGTCCCAGTATTTCCCGTAATAATTTTCTCTCATTCTTTTCCATGTTCTCAATTTCTCCTTTTTTGTTAAGAAAAAAAAAAACATTCAGAGGGATATACGCTTTCAGGACGAACAACTGTTTTATAATGACGCAATTTAGGATACACAGACTATATATCTATCTATCTATATATAATATATATATATATATATATATATATATATATATATATATCTATCTATCTATATATATATATTTTAGAAGTACTTCAATCCTAATTGTACTGATCCTTCTATACCATCATGCGTACTTCAAGTAACCCTCTTTTTATTTGGGTAAAACTCCACTATTTTGTTTACCTCCATACACCTTTTTATTTTATAAGGAACTTATACTAAAATTGGCATAGGGTGTATCATATTGCTCCTTCTGTTTACATAAAAATAACTTCCTGCCTGAGAGTGTTTGAGTTTGTTCGTGTGAGCTGTGTGTGTGTAAACTCCAGAGACAGAGTCGGTAGGCCTCAGGCAGAGAGATCGATTCAGTGAAGGGTCTGGGGAAGACCAGGATGCATCCAACTGCCTCCTCTTAACACACTAATTCTAATATTCAAACAAATTTACAAGATAGTAATTTCACAGTGATTTCACTGTATTTGATTCATAATAATTATATGTTTAAGTTACGTTAATAGTAAAACAATGGACTTATTCAAAAACTTATTTGAGGAATAATGGGAGACACGGGATAGATTCCTGTTATTTTTAAATGTATCACTTTAAAGTCAGTGAATAATTCAAAAGCTAATTAAATTTGATAATTGAAGGTAGGTGACAATTTTTTGTTGAATTATGAAAATAAATAATGTAAAATCAGTTATTGACACCCTATGGATAACTTTTAAAATACGGATAGAATTGAAAGGACTTTTACACACTGAGTTGAAGGAGTTAAAGGCATTCCATAATTTTTATTTTTTTTTGGCTAAATATTTTTTTATCTAATTTTTAAGATAGGGTGTCAATAACCATCTGATTTACCCTATGTATTGTTATTTGACGATGTTTCAAATAGTAAATATAAAGTAGGAAAATTCAACCTTGGAATGAACAATTGTTCACAGTATAACAAACGTTTATTAAATAAAGATTGCCTGATACATGAACGCATTATAATTTCATCATAACAGGAAAAACATCGATGTCGAAAACATGCATATTTATCCATTATATGAAGATTTAGCTTGATAACTCTTTTTCGGACATTGTTATAGTAACAAGCACCATGAAAAATAACCGTTAAATTCACAAGAATAACCTGATAAAAATAACCGACTTATCATCTGATACATTAGACGGCTACTTAAAAATAACTTGCCACCACCGCTAGATTCTAAATATAACTCCTAGCTGTAGGTCAGTATCAAGGAATGAAAGAAAGATAAATATTTTAATAAATAATAATAAACTAATTACAAATGATTAGTAATATAATTTATCCACCGTGGATGTGTAACAAAAACTTAACGACTCATTGTACTGCACTATCTCATTTCCTGGTTTTTATACACACAAGCGTCAATACCTACACGTGTTACGAATATTATATTAAGTTTTTTGATTTTAAATGAATAAATGTTCTTTTATCATTAGGTTTTATATGATTTTTTAAATATTTGTTAGAGGCATACTCTATTTTTTAATACATCATTGCATTCTATTTGTTATTAGTTCTATAAATTATTTTTTAAAACATGCCTTGGCAGATCCGTAATTTTGATGAAGACGCATATTTGGGCTTTGAAAAACAACACATTACAATCACATCAAACAATCAACATCTTGAATATTTCTAATAATAATTTCTATGAATTTAATTTTAAAATGGTGAATGAGAGATCGATTCTTGTAATTGGTCATTCGTGTTTTTTGGTCATTTCTCACCCTAATATGCTATTTTCATTAATTTCGGTTTTCTCATACATTCCGCTGATGACAATTTGTATTTTAGAAATATGTATATGAATTGTTTAAGTTAAAAAAATAAATCAAAGTGAGTTGATGTCAACAGTTTGGCTTACATTACAACAAAGGAACTGTACAATATTCGGGGATATGATGAATTATGATTTTATCGTGTGTGTGTGTGTGTGTGTGTGTGTGTGTGTGTGTGTGTGTGTGTGTGTGTGTGTGTGTGTGTGTGTGTGTGTGTGTGTGTGTGTGTGTGTGTGTGTGTGTGTGTGTGTGTGTGTGTGTGTGTGTGTGTGTGTGTGTGTGTGTGTGTGTGTGTGTGTGTGAGAGAAAGATATTTTATAACGTATAGTCACAATTTTTGTTTTTTTTATTACTAGGATTTTATTACTGTTATATTTTTCTGTTTATTCGTTGAAAGTTTTTTTTTTTTCATATATTTTTCTTTCATTATAAATTATGATTACATCACATATATTTAAGTTGATTATTAGTATTGTATTTTAAGTTGAGTCTGGTTTATTTTCTTGGTACAGCATGTAATTTTGTGAATTGTAAAAACATATTAAATAATAAATACAGAAATTTAAATAAAAAAAAAAAATGATTTTACCATAATTTTAAATTATAAAATACAAAAAAGATCCGTGAGTGAAGTTATAGATTCAGATGTGAAGGGTACAAAGCCTTGGATGAAGGGTAAGGGTGAATGAAGGGAAGAGTATGGGAGGGGATAGAGGCCCCCACAGCAAACATTTCCTGATTGGGATTCACAAATTCGGCCAGAGAAGCCTGTTGTAGGATTACACACACACATTATACTTGCATGCGTAGAGATGGGTTAAGTTAACAGTAAACACGTATGTATACATACATAATAATATATCAACGCCGGTAAAAAAAAAAAAAATAAATAACGAAGGTAAAATAGCAGAGTAAGGTAAGTGAGCAAAGTCCCCCATTGTATTTAAAATGCATATAGGTGTTAAGGTTCTGTTAAATTATTCGCTATTCCTATTAACTTGTACTTCCTTCTTCGATTTTTATAATTAATAGGGAGTAATATAATATTTTTCTTTCAACAAAAATATTGCATTGTTTATACTGTTTAAGACTGGTCTACTTCTTTTTTTACAAATGTATACAAGAGAGTAAAAAATAAAGATTTATATTAAAAAGAGGAATTAAAGTCACCGCTACTTGAGATCCCAACACCTCTCTTAACACAGTCTACTATAATTCATTGAAAAAAAAAGTCACTCAAGTCATTATTATACAATATGAATTTAAATCACCGGGAATAATTCCTTATATCTCAAAATTATAGTTTCCAAACAAGTAAAAAAAATAATTGTGATATTATCATTGAAAAAACATGGACATTTATGATAAGATAATGAAAGGTAACAAGGCGTACTTTGCGAACCTCCAGCTCCTTAAAACTAAGTTCTAATACAAAGCAACAAAAATATAACTAAATAAATCATTTTAAAGACCAGTTGCCACATAAACCTCAAAAACTTGATGATCAAGATTACTTTGAGCTATTTGAAGGAAAAATTATAATAAGACTGAAGCTAAAGCTGGTTGAGGGTGTGCGGAAAATAAAGAGTATTTATTAAAGAGGGAAGGCTTAGATGAGCAAGTTGCTTGGATGGAAGAGAAATGACAACCGAAAATTAGCTATGGCATTTTAATAACATGCCATATGAATAAGGAAAGAGAACAAGGCCTAGGGGTAGATGGGAAGATGGAGTAGAAAATGACTCCAAGAAACTAATTAGAAATGATAAATTAATTGCCACTTCTATTGGAATTATTTAATTATAAAACTAGTTTCGAATGCTAAACATTCATTTTCAGTTCTAAAACATACAAAATTTTCAGCACATCAGCACTATGTTAGATGCATTATTTCTACTTAAGTTTTCGAATATGTAAGACAAGGAATAAAATATTGGTACTCATCTGAGGAGATTTAACAGATATCTGAAATATATCCATCGTGGAAGGGTAGATAGGTTAAATTTTTAGGATGTCTCCTATGACTTATTGGATTTTTCATTTATACTGGAAATAAATTGAAAATGGGGCTATTGGAAATGAAATGATAATAATTCATCAATCCTAATTGCATAGATCGTTCTATACCATCATGAGTACCTCAAGTGACCAAGAAACTAATTGAATTAGGTATGAGATGTGGGATAAAGAGAAATAAAGTAAATCTGGGTGACCCTTAGCCCTCTAACTTCTCTTAGAGTCACTATAAGACTTGTAGTGCCAGACACTAACAATAATAAATGATGGCATTAGCGGAGAAGGTAACTTTATAACAACTCAAGATTCTTGATCACATGCTGGCTTTCTCGGTGGATAAAGTAGTTAAGTTAAATTTATAATTAAAAATAGAAGGTGCTAGTTTAAATTTAAAACCAATGACCTTCACTCACTCATGCATCCAATTATAACTTACTATAATATAAATATATGTACATACAGATAGGGGAAACAGCCGCTGAGACCGGACACCGACTGCCACCGTAAATAACTAATCGAGCCTGGAACCTCGTGACAGTACCCACTTCCTTTCACCCAACTCCGTCAGTTCTTGCTCTATCGGCATGGCCTCCCTCCTCTCCAGCTAATCCTTCCGGAGTAATAAAAATATCTTTCTATGGTCTGGCCGAGGATTTGCTATCGTAATAGATTTCTGTTAATCGAAACCTAAGAGCTTTCAGGTTTCTGCAGTTTAATAAGTTTTTTAACATTTTAAATCACTGGTAATTTTTCGCAGACTGGACCTATAAAAGGTCAATCTATAAAACTGATTGGTGAAAGTGAGAGGTCTTCAGGATCGTTCCTCAGTAGCATGATACCAAGATCACGGTCGGCGAGATGTTTCAACTTGTTTCCGATCACGATTCACTAGTTCTTGTCAGGTACACGATTTGTACCTGAGGTAAGGATTGTGACATATTTCAACAATAAAACATTCTACATCCATGGGTGGCGGGAATAACGTTGTATGTTAGCTTTCTTGAGTTTTTTTTTCCGTGTGACTCTATGAAATCTCATAGTATCATAGGCACGGCCATTTCCACCTGCAAAGAATGCGCTAGCTTAGGAGATACATCCTGGATCTGATCTTGTTACAATGGAAAAACGTTGTATGTAACACTCAGAGATCCATTAAGGTACCGCAGTAGTGCTGTAAAGTAGACCCTCACAAATCCGACCCTTTCGTGGGCGGAGTATAGGGTGTGGGGGAACAATGTTTTCGCGGAATCTCTCATAGACAAGTAAAATTATGCATTATGATATGCAAAATATCGGGTGGTTTTGATTTTGTACATGCTGTTAGTGTCGCGCTTAAATACGAAAATACAAGTTTTGGATCTTGAAGCACCATCGTTCTCTAATTGGTAGCCTCAAAGCGTCAAATATTCCAAACTGTACTACAGATCCCCAAAATATTTTCACAACGATGGGTTCTAAAGAAAGGCTTCTTATGTTCTAAAATAAGACTAGACTAAATTTAAAACAATTTGAACATAAAATAAGCTATGTAACTTCAACGGAGACTAAGGTACAGGTTTTCAAATGTTCGAAATTCGTTCAAAAGTTTGTTATAAGTCTAATACATTGAAGTGTTACTGTGGCCAATGCTTCTACACATAAATAGCAAGCTAAAACATTTCTATGCAAACCAATTAGTCTATTGGTGTATATTACGAACGTTTTTATTTCCTTTACTTTTTAAAAATATTAATATAAAACTTCTAATATAATTACAATAAAGTTTTATTTATGAAAAACATGTGCTTCATAGAAATCTCCGGTTAATCCGACTTTTTTTTTTGTCAGTTTCTCCCTACTCCTTGGTCTCTTAGGAGTCGGATTGGAAAAGTTCGACTGTAATAATTTTTCCACTCTCCTGTAAAGTTAAGTAACATACAACATTATTCCCTCCACATATTCATTTACTAAATAATATTGTAAATACGTTTCCTTCAGTCAGTATTAAAATTATTAGCATTAGGTGCCTTCTAAATATATAATTTCAATATTTTCATAATATCCCTCCAAGAAAAATATCCGTAACAACAAAAAACGACTACTGACTTACAAGTTTAGTTGTTTAATCTTCAAAATTAAATTTATTTTTCTGTTTGTGCTCAGTGGAATGTGCTCAACAATCGTTGGCGCTCGACCAACCCCTAAGTAAACAACTGACATATTTTTACTTATATCAAACAATACTCCGCCTGTTTCAAGTGGCCCAGGCGCTCAATTATAATGCGCACTTACCTGACCTGAATACATTAATATAAAATTAAAGTATGAATCGAATCGTAAGGTATAAATGAGTTAATAGTTTACTAATCTGGAATTCTGAGACTGAATTTTCGTGGAGTTCTAAATTTTCATGGGTCGTAATAGTTTAACTAAATACAAATAAAAAGCTTAGGTGACCATTAGAAAGAGATGAGTATTGTCCAAAGAAGGGATCATGACTTGTGTCGATTTGATCTGTTGGTTTTTATAACCTTTTTCGCACCTTTTTTAAATTCAATAAATCAGGACAAAATATTTAAATTTAAGGAAAGACCGCTAACCAAGTTATACAAATCATTATAGAATCAACCAAGCCATCTGAACATTCTGAGTGAATTAAATGGTTTATCTGTGCCGCTCGACCAAGCCCTAAGTAAACAACTGACATATTTTTACTTATATCAAACAATACTCCGCCTGTTTCAAGTGGCCCAGGCGCTCAATTGTAATGCGCACTTACCTGACCTGAATACATTAATATAAAATTAAAGTATGAATCGAATCGTAAGGTATAAATGAGTCAATAGTTTACTAATCTGGAATTCTGAGACTGAATTTTCGTGGAGTTCTAAATTTTCATGGGTCGTAATAGTTTAACTAAATACAAATAAAAAGCTTAGGTAGACCATTAGAAAGAGGTGAGTATTGTTCAAAGAAGGGATCATGACTTGTGAAGATTTGATCTGTTGCTTTTTATAATCTTTTTCGCACCTTTTTTAAATTCAATAAATCAGGACAAAATATTTAAATTTAAGGAAAGACCGCTAACCAAGTTATACAAATCATTATAGAATCAACCAAGCCATCTGAACATTCTGAGTGAATTAAATGGTTTATCTGTGCTTGTTACTTGCTTGTGCTTGGGTCTCCCTACACCTATACCTGCCCTCCTAACTGATAAGCCGCTCAGTTGATCATAACTTCTATACAGAATCCCCAACCTCTTCAAAACAGATAACTCGTTAAACGTTGTTTACGAGTTAATTCCATGTTATCGATCAAAATTCATTGCAGTAGGAAGCATAAACGAATTTGAGATTACTCTGTTCGACAATTTATGTAGATCCTCAACGACAGAATTCGCATTTATAACTAAGAGAATGCCCGAATGGTGATTCTATTTGGCTGCAGAACATAAATTTTCAGTAGAAAGTGAAGGAGTAATTAATTATTTTACGTTAGTAATCATAAACCCTCAATCCGAAAATTTTAACGGTTATGTTCATTTCAAAAAAAGTTACTTTGAAAGGCTTTCGAGTAAATGAGAAGGGAAAGGGAAAGCCTGATCCTAAAAAGAGAAAATCATCTAACTTTTAATAGCATATCTCAAATACTGAGATTCTTTAACTGAGTCTCTGCAGTTAATTCTTCTACAAAAGAGAATGGTTTCATCCCCAAAATTAAATTTATTTTCGTTTTTTATAACTATATAGGCAAACTGAGGACCACGCGTATTTCTAGCCTCTTTTCTGTTTCGCCTACATTTTGTCAATTTTTCTCCCATCTCCCTTCTTCATTCTTCTTTCGATCTCTTGCTTTGCTTTTTGCTTCCTCTTCACCACTAAAAAAGACTTTATATTTTTCACAATTATCCAGAATATAGTAAATACATTGCACATAGTTTACGAGATAAGGCAAACAACTGAATATCCTACAAAAATTTCTGGTTTCTCGTGTACTATACCTTTCCCGCAGTTTTCAGTGTTTTAAACTTAGATATCAACCACCCATATGGTTCCTTACAACATATTAAAAAATGGTAGATACATGCGCGTTTGCAAACTTTGCCTTTTATATAAATAAAAGACTGGACTATAAAGATTGCATCAAATACAAAATCGTTTTTACACTTCCTTATTAAATCGTTTTACGACTTTTCTTGAGAAAAGTATGTCGTGGAAAACATTACATCATTCAGAATAATTCAACAGAATTCAATTGAACAATAAAATCCAAATTATCGCTCATAATAACATGATTTCATACAGATTTTAGTTGGGTAACCCAACCATAAATCAATTCTGTTTTTAGTATCCTTTGAAAAACAAGTAAAAATACACCAACCGAATGATAGGAGCATTAAAAACAGAAATAATTGCCGTCCTTGGAGGTAGGGTCACGGTGGATCGCTACAAGATCTCTTTTATTTAGCGTTACAACAGTATTTTCAAAATATCCATAGGCTACAGGTCAACGATTGCAACTTATATAATAATTTTATGAGAAACAAACATGAATGATTTTTAAGTATTGAAAAGTGTAGGTACTTGGCTGACAAGTGGTCTAAGCAAAAACACTTCAAGGAATTACATAACGTCTGTGTCAAATATCGAAAGAAAATATGCTATGTTATCAAAGTATGTTATCTAAATCAAAAATATGAAGGAAACAAGAAAAAACAAAGTTTTTTTGCTAAACTTAAATCAAACAAGCTGATTGCGAGAAAAACACATGGCAAAAACATGACTATGAGAAGACAGGTACCATGGAGCTAAGTTTATATATTGATAATAAATAATGTTTATCACGTCAAAATAAATATCGATGAGGTAAATATTGAATATCTTAAAATATCAATCAATTATGAAATAATAATAAAAATATGTTTACGCATACAGCGATTTATTTATTTTTTTGTAATGTCATAAGCTTAAATGTTAAATTTCTTGGACCTTTTAATGCAGAATTATTCACTTTTAAACAACTTAACTTAAACAATGATATAACAGTGGACGACTGTTCAGTTCAGACAAATCTCAAGGAAAATTCACAAGATTTCTCCATGAGATTTATATGTCCATGTGTGGGGGCTTAGCATAACTTTATTCAAGATTAAATATTTTAAACATTATTGAATATCATTGTTTAAAATGAAGTCCATTGTTTTAAAATACTTTCACACATCTTTCCGCCAGTGATTGAAGCCAAAACCATTCCTTAGGCAAAGAACTCCAGAACCAATTATTTATGTCTCCTTAACAATAATAAACCACATCTTTTAAAACCAAGCTATTGATTAAAAAAACAATAATCTGATGGAACAATATTTGTGCTACATGCAGGATGAGGCAAATCATTTACTCTTTGCGGTTCCGATCATTTTTTTCCCACCGAAAATACCCATGAATGTCGTTTAAGATGGTCCGGTATCTGTTAACTAAAGCGGTGTACTTTGTACTCAAAATCGCAGAAACGCTATCAAGCTGTTCATAATAAAGGTTTGAGGCCACTGCCCTACCATCAGGAAGAAGCTCAAAATGCAAAACTGGCATTGAGCTTCGACCTTTTTCTCAGTAATGTATTATGACCGTTTTAAAAACGTAAATGAATCCATAGAGGTATCTCAAGGCCAAACAAAGTAAAGGATTGATAAAAAATTAAATGAAGTAGAAATCAAGGGTTGTGTTCATTATGTAACTAAATTTAAGTTCTATTTTTTTTAAATTTTAATAATAATCAATTTCAAGATTGGTCACACCAATGATTTTTGTTGCCTAACATACCAATGAGGGGTCTCAAAATACTTTTTTGACGTACAGACTCTAGTTTAAAAAAAATTGTTCATTGAAAACATCGAATGGACTTCGAAGAGAATATTTGATTATTATTAGATGCTTTATTAATTTCATGCAATAAAATTGAAACCACAAGAGGTACAAACAGATATTGACTATCAAAACGTCCTGGTAAATGGAATAAATGTGTTCAAGGGCATAATTTAACCAGGGCACCCTAAATTTGGTGACTCAACCCTCCACCCCCAACCCTCGATGAATAACGACCCCCTTTGAGCAAGACAATGCCTCCTGGATCCGGCACCCAACTATTTCAGAGAGCTTTGAAGACAGAATGCCTAAAGTTTTATATAACTTCAGTTGTAAAAATATTTGTTATAAACGAGCTTACTGTGCCAATCTAAGTAAAAAGCTTGAATAAAAAATAATAATCATTTTTATATAGTGTGATAGCTGATTACTATTCTTTATAAAATCTCATATTTCTTATGGAATCGATGATTTTACGGGCAAATATTCGAAATTTTAGAATTTGTTCTTCTTGTAAACAAGAGATTTATTATTAAAATTAGGATTGATCAATTAATTGCCACTTTTATTGGGAATAGAATATTAAATTCTATTTCCAATAGAAGCGACAATTAATTCATCAATCCTAATTTTATTGATTCTTCTATAACATCATGCGTTCCTCAAGTAATAACTTATTATATACAGTATACAAGTATTTTTCAAGTCTATTTTTTTTTTTTATTACTCTTTACGATTATTGTTAATTTATTAAGGCTCAAAGAATTGCTTCTTCTTCGTATCTTTCTAAGAGCAAACGGACAAAACATATATTACTTAAAGACTAAAAAAAAAAATAAAAAAATAAAATAAAAAAAATTGTACAAATTACAAAAATATAAATTTTATTCTATAAATTTTAACACCATAAAGTTATAAATAAAAGTTTGATATTGTATTATATCACAAAAGTAGACTTATTATCATTTGTTTATATTTTGTAATTATAAGTTGTTTATTATTATCTTTATTACTTGGCTTAGATTATAATTTAACCATTATTTATTATAATTCATAAAATTAACTATAATTGTTAAATGAACTAGTATTGTTTTTTTTTGTTGTGTAGGTTTTTTTTAGTTTTTCCTACTGTTTTATCAAATTTGCATTATTTACTTGTTTATAGATTCCTCCATATTAATTACTATTTCACATGAGATGGTTGTGTATCCAAACATGTACCTATGTTTTTATTAGCCTAATTTGGCTTTATGTAATTTATTTTCAATAAAGATAATAAAAAAAAAAAAAAGAGCACTAGCACTGAAGGTTCATCCACCTGTTCATAGTAGTTGCTTCACTAATCCACTGTTTTCTCCTTTATTTTTCTAATAATTTACCGTTCACCCGATACCAAGGGAACTTTCTGGCGGAGATCGAGACTGCTTCACAACGCTTTCTTAATCTGAGCATATTTATAATATCAAGATGGTCAAATCAAATTACTTAAATTTAACATTTGTCTTAATTTACGCAAACTTCTGCACTCTTTTGATGCAAACTGTTTTAATGTAGCACTGATTTCTTTTCCTCGGCCTCATGCCGTAATTCCACTCACTACACAGAGATAATCAATTTTAATCGACTATACTTTATACATACATATTATAGTATTCAAATACTTGAATATTTAGTATGTCATGAAGAAGACGATACGTCAAAATAGTGCGCTTTTCAGTTGGGCATTTTTAATCGTCTTCATAAATTCTGTAAGTAGAAGACCATTTGCGTTGAAAGATACACCTTAATGCTTTATTAAGAAGCACAAATCAACCAATTTTTCACAACACATATATTCAAAATATCTTTGAGAGTTAATTAAAAAGGTCAATAGTTTTTAAACCAACTGCAGATTGGCTTAAACTCTTTTATATGAGTTTGTGTCTAATTTATTTTTGCTAAGAGTCTTTTATTTTATTTTCTTAAATACAAAACACGCCAGTTTAGTCATAAAATAAAATTGCTACTTAGCCATTAAATATAAAGTACACTATACTAATAACCATTGATTAACAATAGACATTAAACGATTTTATAGAGATAATAAATCTTGGATCAGATTAGGTCCAGCTAGGGGCACAGAGCCAATAAGACTAAAGTAGACCATAACGTTGATGGGAGAATAAAATTCAATCAAGAGACTAATAATAACTGACAGGTAGATGAAAGGAGCTGATTGAAAAGAGAAAAAAAAGGTGGTCTGAGCTACCTGTAGCTACGGGTATCGAACCCGTTTTTATTTCGTCTTTAGATAGGTCAGGGGTTTATTTTTTCTATCCTTATTAAGGTAGGCTTATCTTCCTTCATTTATTTTATCTTCTTTATAATAGTTATATATAAATATATATATATATACATATATATATATATATATATATATATATATATATATATATTATTATTATTATTATTATTATTATTATTATTAATATTATTAAACAGATATTGTCTATACTATATATAGGAATATCATTATTAAACTGACACACCACATTTAAAAAAGTGTTTTTATAGTAATATAAAAACAGAGATATTGTCTATACTATATATAGGAATTTCTTATTCCTAAAAAAAATTGCTTAAATCCTTGTCTAAAAAAAAAATAAAATAAATAAATGAATGAATAAAAAAAAAAAAATAAACAAAAGTAAGATATTAGTGAGTATTGAAGAATCATTAAAAGGCTGTATAGTATAGTGGAGGACTATATTCTGTCAGATAGTAAAAATATCCTTATTTTACTGCAATATCGTTTGTAGTTTTATATTTAAAGTAGACTCTCCTTTATCCGGCGTTGACACACCGCGTCGGATAAAGGAAAACGCCAGGTAACAGAATTCATCAATCATAAGTAGAAAAACATATCGATAATTTTTTTAAAAACTTTAATTGAATAATTACAAGCAACCTCTCTCAAGGGCCATGAGTAATATGGATGACAAAGACTCACTCACACAATATGTACAATAATATAAAACAAAGTAAAAGAAATAAAGCAAGAAAATTAAAATGTAGTCTAGAAATAAAATAAAATATGCAAAAATAAAATAAAATAGAATATAATAAATGATAATAAAAAATAGGTAATAATTGTTGAAACTAATAAATAAAAAATAAATATTAAGAAAGAAAATAAAAGAATCATAAATACACTCATATACTATATACAAAATTTACAAACAACCCGAATAACCCCGATCCAAACTAGTCCCCCGATTTGAAGGACAAAGGCGGGCTCAGAGAGTTTCCAGCGATGAGCTCTCAGCTGCGTCACTTGTAGAATCCAGTGGAGGCTGAGAGAGAGAGCGCTATGACACAGTCGCAAAGGACTTGAGTACAGAAGCTGGCCATTACCATATCGATAATAAAACAAAAAATGGTCATATCTGTAACATTTGAGAAAAAGAGAAGTCGATTTTTGTCGAATCTCTGGGCAACCCATATCGGTGTCCTACACATCTTATTTAAGTAGGCTTGTCGTGATTTCAACGGTATCCTTTAAAACGTATTGGCATTTTTAGAGATATATATGCATTCAATAATGAAATACAGAGAATTTTAAGAATAACAGCGGTTTGAAAAACCAAGTTAAAAAAAAGAAAAAAAAAAAGTTTATATTGAAAACATATAACTTCAAAGCGCTGCCCTGAAAACCACTGATTTTGGACTTGCTGAGTTTTCCTAAAACGGTATACATATATAATATTATATAGTAGTTATTGTGTATAGAATATAGTTGTCCGAGAAAAATATGACGTATGCGGTACATACCGCACATGGGTACATACATCTATTTCATAGGTAGTAATTATTGTATTACTGTTTCATTTAATATTTAGCATCCAACGATTAATGTAATTACTAGTAAATATCCAAATTATACAACAGATAAACTAATAATTACATATTACTACTTCTTATTAAAATATTATTCTTATAAATTTTAAACACACGCTATGGATTTTCTTAGTTTTGGAGCCGAATAAGAGATCTCACTGTAATTTAAATTTGTCTAACAAACAATCTTTTAGTCCGTAAAATAAGAATGGCAGACATTAACGTACTATCTGTGAAGGACGGAATGGGTCATTTGATTTTGACCCGCGATAGGATTTTGAATTAAAAACAACTTATAAAAACTATTTAGAACGTATCATAAATATTTTAAACTTCAAAACAATTTATTAATATTAAATAAATAATCTCGATATTAATGAAACAAATCAGCTTCAGTCGATCGAGACTACAGATTTCAATACATAACTAAAACGTTTTTACGTGGTCAGTAAAATTCACTCAAAATATGTCGAATATTAATAATAATTTAAAAATATAATATCATTATATGATAGATTAAACTATATTCAAGTGTGTATAATATGTGTTTGATCAGGTTTTGGTGAATCACATATACTATTGAGGTCTAATTCATTCATTCAATCCAAAGCTCTACATTGTTACGTGGGACCAGTTTCGTCAGGTGTTTCGGTTTTGAACCACTGCTCCAGTGATTCACGTAAAGTAAGGTCCTAGAAATGTTGTATACCCGATTCTCCCAATTGACGTCTGGTAAATTAATTAATTAATAGAAAAAAAAATCAACAGTTGAAGATACTCTTTCTCTCAAGTAAATGAACGGCAGGGATCATATTACAGAAGCCGAAACCCAAGATTAAAAAAAAATGATGAAACCAAATACTAATTAGAAGACTACAGCTAAATATAATATGGGTTCTGTTACGTGCGATGCACCAATCAATCTTCGTGGTAGAGACACGAGGCAAGTTTATTGTGAACATAATTATAATTTCACTAAGATCATTTTGATGCTAAAATATAATAAAAAGGCTTGCATGAACAATTTCCGGAATATATATTAATTAAATTAACTTTAAGATTATAAAGCACAGTACAATGCTGCCTGGATTTTTATAAAAATAAATACAATATAAGGAGAAATAAAAGTTATCTCCCTGGTCTCACAAAGGACTAGACAATAAAGGAGGTAGTGAAAGCTGGCTGGACAAAGGAGACGCGACGTTACACAGGAACAAAACCGTCAAAGATCAACCAAGATCATGCAATAGATAGATGATATGCAGAGAGAATGTATATATAAATTCAAACATAAAAGTTGTAAATCAGTTAGCTATGGAACGAAATTAACTACTTATAATTTAATTCAGGTTCTTAAAGAAAGGAAATGCTTCAGAGCTCAGGCCTCATATAAAATAAATATTAAAATTGATTTAACAATTAACATAATTCAAATTTAAATTAAATAAGGAAGATGTTTCTGTGAGCTGCAAATACCGAAAATATATTTTTATATAATTAATATTACATAAAACAAAATCCAATAGTTGATGTGCTAAAACTGAAGAAAACATTTTAGAGATGAATAGTTGATGAAGATGCTTTTCATATATGCTAAGTTTGATGCTTTTAAATTTTATGATGATGTTTATTTGAATGAAGAAATTTACGATGAAAAAGATGGGATTTGCAGTCGAGAAAACACAATTAAATATTTTTAATTTTTTTTCAATGTTTTCTTTACTATGTAGGTCTTTACCAGGGCTAAAAGAAAAAAAAAATTAAAGATATGACAAAAAATGTGAATATAAGAAATATGAGAAAAGAAAAACAGCATCCAAATTAAAAATAAAATTAAAAAAAAAAACTTGATAAATTAAAAAGTAAAAATAATATAAAACATTTTTATTGTATTTTACGTCATATTTTTAATTTTTATACTTTTTTTTACTATCTAATATATATATATATATATATATATATATATATATATATATATATATATATATATATATATATATATATATATTTTTTATCTTCTTGTTTTTTTTTTCTGATCACCATGTAAGACATTGTCCTAAATTGACTGCACATCCCAATCATTTACTTCATCTTTTAAATTTTATATCTTTGTTGTGTGCTATCAAATACAGTAGTTTACAATTAATCAAGATTAAATTTATAAAAACCGTTAGTATTAAAACTTAGAATCGAATAACGAGCAGTTAGGTAAAGGAAGTTTTCTAAGAGTTAAGTCCCCCCCCCCCCGTTCTAGAAACCTCGTTTAACAAATTCTGACACTATAAACTTTAACTCCACTTTAAATATTTACCTCCCACTTAAGACGCTCAACAACTCCACTCAACATTTTAGTGTCAGTAAAACAAACTACTCCAGTATAACAAATTTTTCACATTATGTATTTAATTTGTAATGCAAATTTTTATTTTTAATTTGCCTTTTCTCCCTTTGACTCTACATATTTCTGTAGAAGAAGATAAGTCAAAATTGTGCACTTTTCATTATTGCATTTTTAATAATTTTCTAGAATTCTGTAATAAATTTTAAAATACCATTCGCTCCAAAGAGCATTATTTTTTGTGATTAGGGGCCCTTTAAAAGAATATATAAATTTTTAAAAAATCCTAAGAAGGTTTATTTTATTTTATTAACGCTGCTTTGATAGGATGTAACACCACTAAAAAAAAAAGTCACTCCGGTAATTTTTAAATCCCTAGCTGCAGTGAAGTAGATAAGTCAAAAATGTGTATATTTCAGAAGGGCTGTTACTCTAAAAATACCATATGATACAAAATAGAGACTTTAAGGCCGAATTCAGAAGCGCAATTCAAACAATTTTTCACAACGCAGATATTAAAAAATGTTCTATGAAAGTTAGTAATTAACTCATTTAAAAGGTAACTGGGCTTGTCCACTTCTTCGAGACAACCACCTATATATTGTCATCATTCGACAATCAAATTAAAATTTTTTTACTATGAAGGTACGGAGTTGGAATAACAAATGTGTAATGAATTATTTGCAGAAGCCCACAAACGAATAATTCCTTCCTTCCTTATTTTAATTTTGTATTCTTTTAATGAATAGAGAATAAATTTATTCGATATTTTCATTTTAAGTATTCTATTAAAAAAAATATATATATAAAACATATTATTAGAATAATAAACTATAAAATCAATTAATACATCTGAATAATGAAGGATTACATTTTTCAATTTAAACTTTATTTAGAATAATCCACAATAGTAGCGAATCAGAACATTCGTAACAACAAAGTCTCCAATAACAATAACAAAAAAGAAAAAAAAGAAAGAAAGAAAAAAAAACATATACAGGGTGAGTATAAGGCATTGTAACTCCCCCAAATAAGGTAAAGATCAAGCTGTTTTTTAGATCTCAAGTTTGTAAAATTCAAGGTTACATGCACTCTCCTCTTATAGAAAATTTAATGTTAAATCCGAAAATGTGGACAAAGTTTGAAAAATGTTTAAACAAAGTGAAGATATTACAGCTTTTATGGTCAAAATCGTGGTTTTCTCAAAAAAGTCTTTGATTTAATGTATATCTGCAACGGATTGGAATAGAAAGGTGAGGTCTGCGGCATTTTTCTATATTTCTGATCAAGTTTCACCCAATTTTGCATATATATATATATATATATATATATATATATATATATATATATATATATATATATATATATGTGTGTGCAATATATTCGTTATTAGATGTATAAATATTTCTTTATTATGATGCCTAAATCTGGGTCAAGATAATTTTAAAATGGCATTTCATAAAATAGGTGAAACTTATAGTAAAAATGAACTGAGATGGTCATAGGTTATTTAAATAAGCATCTAGGATATAATTTATTTTCTATTCCTTTTATTCAAATGGGTACTCACTATTATTTCCAACCGTAAGTAGAATCCGAAATAGACGCAAACACTTCCAAATGTTCCTTTCCGGTAATTGCACACGATCCTCCATGTTTTCTGGATAAGGTGCCAGACTAACTACACCATGGATATGTACAGATAATTTGTTTTCAAGGTCAACGGTATGGAAGAATGCAAATCTGCGACTGAGAGGGCAGCTGTGAGGCCTCCAGTAAGGGGATAAGGGACGGGGAGGGCTTCCCTCATTGCGCCGCTGATCGACCACGGCAATGACGTAACGATGATCGGCTGTAATAGACCAAAAGTGATCATTTATGTTATCGTATCAATTAGGAGCAGCAGCTATTGGCTAACTGCGGTCTGGATCAGTAAGGTGATTAGCAGCTGTGGGACTGTGGTGAAGAGATCGTAGTGGTCTTCAGCGTAACAGTAAAAACGTAAGCATATCAAAGATTTTTTAGATTCCAGTTCAAGTGAAGAGAAAGATAGTGGTAAGTATTAACAAATCCCTTTCTTTTTTAAAATGTATGCAACAATTTAAATAAAACTGTAATTAAGAAGCAGACGTCCGTACCTAACCGTCGTCTGCGTGGCGTACCTAACCACTTTCCATAGCAAAAATGCTACTTCAAATTTTAGGATAATATAACATCCGATGGAACAGTCTAAAAGAAAAAATAAATCTATAGAAAATATTAGGTGATTTATAAGTGAATTAGGGTTAGCTCACATTCTTAATTAAACTCTATTTGGCAAAATTAGGGAATTCAAAATCGATGATACCTAGGATTCCATCTGGACAAAAGCCTCACTTGGAATCATACATGACTACAACAAGAAACTGCTCATCGTTATAAAATACTCTAATTAATCACAAAATACTCATATACATGGCAGTGATGAGATCTATTTGGAAATACGGAATTGAGCCCTGGGCTCAACTAAACCTTCCAATATTCGCATCCAACCCTTACAATCGAAAACCCTTAAAAAAAATCCTCAATGCCTTTTACTTTGTCACAAATAAACCTATCCATAAAGATCTTAATATTTTATATGCAGCTGATTTAAAAAATAAACCAGATGCCTAACCTTCAATTGTAAACTTCATTAACACTCAAATCCATTAGTTTCTCATATTGCTTCTCCTTCTATTCCCGATAATCCTCCGAGGCGTCGGAAATGAAGATGCTCTCAGAGACTTTTAATATAGAACTGTCACTGAAGTGCTATCAATGGTAGTTAGTTGCCTTTACAAGTTATTGTTTTCATTTCTCACACATTCACTAGCACTATATATTTAATAAATTTGTAAATATTAATCAATAACTTAAAAATATAAAATTAAAAAAAAAAAGGATACCGTTTTTCTGAAATAGTAAAATAGTCTGTGGCCGAACTCGAAAGAGTATCAGGCACTTAAGCATTCTAGTAACCTCAGCGGTACTAGTTCAAATTAGGCAAGGTCAGGTTGGCAACCTGTAGGTTAACCCGTCCTTTATAGTTGGAGTAAATAGGTTCCAACAAACAACAACAAAAAAGAGTTTGAAAAAAATAACAAAATAAGTTGACTACTTATTCTATAGTATGTTTACAGTAAACTGTATACAGGAAGATAATTATGCAACAAGGAAGATCTATCAGTGAAGTCGTGAAAAGACAAGGAAAATAAGTGAAAGGACCGTCGAGATAAATAAAATACGTTATCCACCCCGTCGGCGAAAAGACTTTCTAAGGAAATTATCTTGTAATTACTAATCTCTATAGGAGCGGAGATAAGGGGTGGACCTCAGGGCGGTCAGAGGTCCACTGGCGAGGAGGCGACTCCTGCCGTCCGCTACCTTAATATTGGCACGATTTAATAGGAATGGCCCCGAAGAAAAAAATAATGAGCTCTCTAATTGTGCTTAATAGACTGGCAAGGATAGGCGATCAGGCTCAGGAATGTTCCGGGAGCTAGCTTCCAAGCTGCACTGGATTTAGGCTCTGGTAAAATAAATGACGAAGATGTTTTTATAACCTGATTCATTAACCTCAGTAATCGGTTAAATAACCAAATCAATAATTATTGAAAATAAAATTATTTCCTAAAAATTTCATTTGTCAGATTAAAAAAAAAAAAATTATTTATTAAAAAAAATAAAGTTTTTATAATCACCATTTCGCTAAAAATGTTTAATGAGTATAGCTAATACGTGTACTGTAAATATTCAAATTTATAATTATATATATAAATTTAAAAATATTCATATTTCAAACGAGCCTGAAGGAAGGTTGTTAATTAATTCAAGATTGTACATTGAAATATTAATTTAGGGTTATACAAAACAGTCCTGAACAAGTAAAAGTCTTAGACTAGATTATGTTTCATATTTTATTATATTGTTTTATATGCGATTAACGCAAGAAAAGTGTTCCATTGATTGTTCATTTATTTTATTCTTAAGAGGATATCCTTCAGAAAAGATAATGTTTAATCCGTTCAATTCGTCGACTTGGAGGTAAAAGTCACTGAGTGCAATTTTTTACAAATTCGACAAAAAGACATTTTGTGTTGATATTATCAATTCACTTACGTATAAAAAGTCACCAAGAGAACATAACTGCTATATATGCACATTAGAGAATGAGAAAATTTACTATATAAATATCTGAAAAATGTTTAATGAAATGGAAAAAAAATGATTTTGCTACTTAATGACTTTTACTACTAAGCAGACGAATTTTATATTTAAAGGAAAGATTGCCCATGAATCATTTCAGAAACTCTATTCATCTCTCACAATGTCGATTAAACCTCTAAGAATTTCGAGCTAAAATGGCTCATCAGTCCAATACACTAAGAGGTCCTTAGAAATCGACAGAAATATTAAGACAGATTGTTATATTTATTCAATAAAAAAGTCTGTTTTATTTTTAAATGGTGTTTTATTTATTGGTACGGCAGAGGAAGTAAAACACAACAATTTTTTTTTGTTAAAAGGCTTCGAGTTCTGGCGGTCCACATAAACAAATAAGTCCCTATACAAGTATATACAACAAGGTTCGATATGCCTAATTCAGACAGTGCGGCAGACTGGTAAATTACCAACAACTAATGTGGAGCTGTTGATGGCGGAAGTCATCTATAAAGCTAATGTACCTCGGTGGGCCTTGCAGTGCTGCCAACGGTCTGTAAGTATCCTAACAATTTTTCACCAATTCAGCATGATGTGTCGGCAACACTGAAAGATAGTTAAATAGTTATGAGATACCTAGAGGACATGTAGTTTGGGAAGCACGCATGAAAGTGAACTTGGGCGCTATAGAATACTGGAGTATTTGTTACTCCAAAAACGTCTCAAGGAAAGAACATGCGTTAGAAAGTACTACCTAAGAATAATATCGAAAATCAAAAAGTCATCGATGAGGTGAATGCAACTGCACGACGAATATGCAAGGGACGCAGTGAAAGGTATAAGAACCTACACCCACGGGGGAAGTAGAAAGTGACCATCATATCGTGGGATAATTTTAATGGATGATGGGAACATATTGAAAACATGAAAGTGTATAAATCTACATACATCAATACAATTGCGGAAGGACAAAAAAAAAAAAAAAAAAAAAATTAGATTGTTGAGTCTCAACATAATGCTGACAATATAAGACATTCATTTAATTTAACAGGATGCTGGAAATAATTAAGAACTTATCAAGTACCAAAAGTTCACCTTCTTCTACTAACCCGATTGAAACAGGTTTACGTAGTTGAGATAAAAACCCACATATGACCCGGGCGCTCTGAAATCCACGCCCTATTGGGCTCGGTCGTCACATAGAATAAGAATAAAAATTTTTTTAATAGGTATATTTGTAATTTAAATATTTAAAATGAGCATTCACAAGTGAGGTACAGTAGAACCTCACTAATCCGCATTCCACTAGTCCGACTCTCCCGGTAATCCGATCCACCCGGTGAGTACGGGAAGAGGGGGCAAGATTTTGGAGTAATCCCTAATAGTCTAGTAAAATTGTTCATTTTGGTGTGAAAAAGGTCTGGTAGTTTTGATTTATTTATATATTGTTAATGTTGACCTTGTGTGCTAAAATCCAAGCTTTGGACTTTGAAGAACCGCCGATCGCGCCATCTGTAGCGTCAATACGTCAAAATTTTAGATCATTTCTACGTTTCACTATCGTGAAATACATCGTTCAAAATATCTGCTGCACGGTTGGTTCCAAAGGAAACCTTTTTGTATTCAAAATTGGAGTCAACTAAATTTTCAACAATTTGAGCAGAAAATAAGCTTTGTAGCTCAAACTGGGACTAAGACACAAGCTTTAGAATTTTCGGGAATTGGCGGATATTGTGATTTTTTTATTGTTTCGCTCTAAACGTTTAAAGCATACTTTATTATGAACGACTTTAAATCACATTTTGTTTGCTACAAGCCTAACACAATATATTGTTACTATGGCCAATGATTCTCTATATAAATAGCTGGCTAAAACATATCTATGCAAACAAATTAGTTCGTTAAGAGTATACCAGGTATGCAAGTTTAAAATGTCGTTTTAATTCCAATAGAATGCGCTCTTAGCCTATTGAAGGATTTGCTTATCTCTAAACGCTATTTTGTTTGTTAGTCATTTGTTTACAAAAGTCAATTGTTTTTAAGTCGTTTACGTGGACGTATCATACCTTTCTTTGGTGTTAAAAATGTCTAATTTTAAGCCAAATAAAGAGCATTTGCGGCATGTCATGATTTTCTTATTTAATCAAAAGAAAAAGGCATCTGAATGTCATCGAATTCTTGTTGAGACTTATGGCGATGTTGCTCCAACCGTCAGGACATGTGAACGTTGGTTTCAAAGTTTCAAACGTGGTGATTTTGGGAAGAAGACAATGCTGTGTGTGTGTGGTGGGATCAGAAGGGAGTAGTCTACTACGAGCTTCTCAAACCCGGCGAAACAGTCAATACCGAGCGCTACCGACAACAAATGATCAATTTGAGTCACGCATTGATCGAAAAAAAAAACGCCCAGAATGGGCTCACAGGCACGCTAAAGTCATTCTTCAGCATGATAACGCTCCTGCACATTCAGCCAGATTGACTAAGGAAACGATTTCTTCGCTTGGTGGGGAACTCCTACCCCACCCGCCGTATTCACCTGACCTGGCGCCTTCTGATTATCACCTCTTCTCATCGATGGGACACTCATTGGCGGAGCAACACTTCAACAATTTCGAAAACGTACGAAAATGGCTCGATGAATGGATTTCAAATAAAGATGAAGCATTCTTTTGGAATGGTATCCATATATTGCCCGAGAGATGGACAAAATGTGTAGAAAGCGAGGGTCAGTACTTTGAATAAAATATATTATACTTTTTTTTAATTACTGTGTATATATTTTAAGAAATAAACGACATTTTAAACTTGCATACCTGGTATTAAGTAAGTTTCTATTTCCTTATTTATTTATTTTTTTTTTTAAATGCGAGTATATAACTGTTAATATGGTTATAATACACTTTTAACTAAAGTGTAAAACATGTGTTTCATTGAAATCTTCGGTTTTCACTCCGACCTTTTGACCGTTCCGGCCTACCCCTTGATTCCTTAAGGGTAGGATTAGTGAGGTTCTGCGGTAATTAGAAACAAATCAATTAAAAACAATTTCACAGATTAAGCACTCATTGAGTCTATTGGAAAGTATGATGTACAAAATAAATCTTATGCAAGGTTGAGCCGGTTCCCTTCTGGTTTGTTGTTAATGTGATATGAGGCAATTATACTGTGAGGTAGGAGAGACCCAGAGGTTTATGCAGGTTCCCAGTGGTGGAAGGATATACAGCATATGTTTCAAATCTTACAATGGAAGAAAGGCTTCTCAGTCGTCTTGGGCTTTGTGCTGTCCCATTGTTCGTCCGCGGAACCTTCCCAGTTCCCAGAGATGTCGGGTCCGTCACCCTCGTGTTTCACTTTTATGAAATAGTACCGTTTCGAAACAAGAGGATCGGCGATAGGGACCTAGCCGATATGGAAATCGTAGGAAATGTAAATGAAGATTTCTTGCAGAGAAGTATAACTAATACATAATATCCCTAAGGACGGAGAGGACTATGTCTAAATTTGGAAGTCTTATCTCTTATAGAATCAAAATTTATTTTTAATAGAATTAGCTGTACTGCTGTAGTATCTCTAAACAAAATTAATCAAATTCAGCAACTATAAAATTATCAAAGGTTGAAAATATGGCCAGGGATGCAGTCACGATTGATAAATTACACATACAAGTTTTTAAAAAAATCTTTATAATGGAGTGCCAACGTTTCGACCTGCCTTGTCAAAAATAAAAACTAATGAGTGCTCCACATGAAACCAGACAAAATTTGTTTTCCGTTTTCAGGCGGTTTTGTGGAGGAGAAAAACAGGTGTATGTAGGTGGCTTTAGTGGGTAAGAATCCCACACACGGCAAGGTAAGGACCTAAGGACCTAAATAACCATGCCTTTCGAAGATTTCCCCTTCCCTTGTAAAAACGGGTCGCCTCAATCATAAACCTAGAAACTGTCAGAAAGGGATCAGACATTTACTGACTACCAAGAGTACAGCAAGGTGGAGAATTCTATAATCCTACTTGTACCTGTTCCCTCAAAAGAGGACCTCAAATAGCTCAGTTAAATTGTTGAATTCGCCTAATGACAAATACAATATAAATTAAACATGTAAATTATGGCTGAGAGTGTTATAAATTATCTCAATGGTTAAGGAACTGTATCCTCAACAACATTATATCCTGACAGAAAATATATTTTTGATCTATAAGCAGCTAATTAGTAATGAATATGGGAAAAACTGGAACAGCATGTCTCTGTAATGTGGATAACTGATATTTTAGAGAATTTGGAGAACATATGGCGGATCAGCATGATCCTACCTGGATTTCTGTAAAACAAGAAATTATACTGTTTTAATCAAGTATTTAATAAAAGGAGGCCTTCCGATGGTTAAGCTGTACAGATTATAAATTATTGGAACAACCATAGAAGATCAGGTATCTTATTGTTGAGACTACTAATTATTTTACATATATTTTTCACTTTTTCATTCTATAGAAATAATCTTAACTTTTAATCACCTAATTATGTGTTTATGACTGAGATCCTTGAAAAGTAGCAACTAACGTGGTTCGGCCATCGGTTCCGAATCAGACAAGATTAAGAAGCTTGTAAGTTTCAAGAGGCTAGACCAACAAGAGAGAGAGCAACATGAAGTCGTGGATGGACTCTACAATTAGGAAGGAAGGCAGTTGAATTCAAGGATGATGTGCCTGGGTCAAGGCACCTCCACGCTGAGGAAGTAGAAGAAGAAACGCTTGATTTTTGAAATTTTTATATAAAATTACATAGTAGATACTAGATAAGTCAATCCATAACATAAAATCGGATACATAGTGACAAGCGGATAGGTGCTTTCTAACCTTATTAAATCTACTTTCTTATTTCTTAATTATACTTCCTTATTTGAGTTAATTAACTATAGCATTTTAATTGAATATATTGATCCATTGTTTTATATTCGTATCATGGCAAGGTCCTGGGTTTTTGTTCAGATTAATTAATACAATCTGTTGATATGATTGCAATTAAAACGCTCCCATTGATCTCAATATTGAAAAAACTAAATTATCAAAAAGGCAGTGGCAAATTAATAGTCCTCAATCAAGAACACAGAGCAATAAATAAACAGCTAACTGGCCATATCAATCCATCTGATCAGCTACCGGAACACGGCTTATAATCCTGTTCTGCACAGTGATGATACGATAGCAGATGTTAATATCTGCGTGTAAACAGTTATATCTGATTATGCGTATTGTTATACCAGCGGCCTGTGTGAGCCTACACACAATATATTTAGGATTTATAACTTAAGTGGATAACAGTTCTCATTCCTGATGGCCTGTTCCGTTGTAGTCATGAATATGCAAAAGATATACTTTGGTTATTGACCATAGCTAACGCATTTGAATCTTCCACGACCAAGGAATTCCTCTAGCATATGTAATTGTCGACTTGACGAATGGAAAAAGTTTCTCTTAAAGACTGACATTCTAATTTAACAGTAATTCAATCGACTGTTAAATTAAACTGGATTAAGGGATATAAGCGTGAATATGTAAAGGGTTGTTATGGTTCAACGAGTAATATTTCTAAAAGTAAACTGCAGGGTAGAGAATTGGTAATCCAATCTTTCGCAATAGAGAGCTGGACTCAGATTGGAAGATTTGGTATTAAATACAACCAAAGAGGCCTGCTTATTTAAAAACTAGATTATTTACACATTTGGAAATACATGATTTGTCAATATAAAAATGATATAAATATAAATATTTAATTATATTTATATCCTACAATCCAAGAGGACAGATCTCTACAATCATGCTGTACAGATCTCTTATCAGGACTGTTGTGTAGAGACATGTACATCTAAAGCAGCTGACCCACAAGCCTTAAGAATCTTTATAAAGTAGATTTTGAGAAACATCTTTGGCCCTGTTTACGCTCAAGAATCATGATGCATCAAGACTAACCTAGAATTGGATGACCTTATACAATATGAAAATATTATAAGGTTTGTTAAATCAAGAAGAATTGGCGGTTAGAACATTATGAAAGGATACCAGACGCAAGAATAGCCCATAAAGCTTTCCAGACGACCTTACCTGTTAAAAGAAGCAGAGGTCGTGACAGTAAGAGTTGGATTGGTAACGTGGAAGAGGAGTTGATAACTAGGAAATGCTTTAGATAAAAATGGTTTCAAAATCTTAGTTAGTGAAATCAATGTTCCCAACGACTGTACGTAAAGAAAAATATACTTTATATATATATATATATATATATATATATATATATATATATATATATATATATATATATATAATCGTTGCTGGATTTGGAACGACAGGACCAGATACATTAGGCAACAGACACCAACCTGGTTGCCTGGTTGCACAAGACTGGACCAAAATAAGAACAGGCATTATACACAGTGAAACCTTTGTGCAGAGGAGAGTGACTTACATGTTGTCCTTTAAAAGGGAGATGTTCTGAATGATGGGGCTTCGCAAAATTGGAGTTTACGAGTATTCATTTACATATATTTTACTTTTGAGTATATGTAAATTAAAAGTATGTAAAAACATGCCATCTATTTGAGGAAAATTAGATATTTTATGAAGAACTAATGTCCATAATGCCCAATAATGGTTTTAAATATATAAAGAATTTTTAATTCCAATAACAAATACATTAAAAAATGCATTTCAAATATACGAGTAAGATTTCTTAAACAGGGAATTTCATAGCATGTATTTGTATTAATGAATGCATACATACATTTTTTTTTTTTTATCGTAAGCAAGGAAACACTTATTTAGTGTTTAAAATAAATAAAATAAATTACTTGGTAATTTATATTATAGTATATAATTTTTATAATATATCGAAGATATATTTTAATGTCCTCTGTTATATCTATTTGTGTCTATATATTATTAAATATTCTGATACCTAACTCCTTATATATGTAATACATAGCACTTAACTAACCCTTATTCTATTCCTAAAGCTACCATATAATCGATTTGCTACAGCATCTTGCCACCGCTTCGAATCTGCCGAAGAGTCAGGCCGATAAAGCGAGAGTTTTTAAGTAACAAAGGAGAAGCATAAGATTGTGAGATCAATTTTTCTACTCCAAACATACTCAATGGGTCAAGTTTTCGTATCCTTGATCCACATGAAGAAAAAAAATTTACCAGTTAACAGTAGTCTAAGACAAAAATCTAATTTTGAAGTACTTGTGAAACAAATTACAGGAAATTGTAAGTCATAAAAACATATGTATGAGAATCATGCGAGTATACAAGTCATCCAGATACAGAAGAGTATCCAATATCCTCACTGATTCCAAACTCCCAACACTCCAACAAGTTATTCAGGTGCAAACAAAATAATTTTTCCTATTAACTGCTATGTCCAAAAAAAATAGGAAACCTAAACAAGAAAACTCTACAAAGATGTAAACCACAAACGAACAAAACACATATTACTGGAAGACAGAGAATTGAATTTCTGTAAGATAACAATATTACACATATCATACAACTAAATATTTTATTACCAACTTTAAATTAATAAATAAAATTCTCATTTTACTTTATAATACTACAAAACAGTGTTAGTTTTACTGTATTTATATAATTTATAAAATGTAAAATTATTATTTGTATTAACCGGCTTGTGTCACAATTTCAACTTCACTAACTGTTATTCTTAATTCGGTGGTGTAGGTTTTTTTTTTCTTATTTGGATTTGTTTAAAGATTATTCCTTATATGTGTCATAGGAGACAAATTCACATACATATATGTAGCTATGTTATTACTGGCTAGTTCGCTATTATGTAATTAATTCAATAAAGACATTGAAACAAAACAAAAAAAAATTAAAGGTCTTTATTAAAAATTAAAAATTTTGAGTAGGGCAGACATATTAGTGACTTAAATCTTACCATAGTGGGTGGACGATATTAAATAAAAGTTTGGAACATAATGAAAATCTTATGGTAGTTCTACAACCTAATTTGTGATTACTTTTACACTGGAGTGGTTTGAGATTTCGGCCAAATTAGGTTAATTTTTTTTTCCACAATATTTCTTTTGCCTACACCTGTCCCTCAAACCACGATAATGAGCGGATATTATATAAAACTATAAAATGGCATTCGGTACCTTCTAAGTTAGGTTAATAATAAGAAATAATTCACAGCTTTTGTTATAATTGCAAATAATTATAGGAACTAATATTTATGTAATAAGTAAACTGTATTTAGGTTAAAACTTTTATGATTTAAATATCCTATAACTATGGCTAGTTCAGGACGTAATTAGTTGTGTATTCAGCAACAAAAGCTAGTATTAGGAATTACTAAAGGGCAAGGCCATCAGAGAGTGGTGTCTCTACAAAAAGTCTGGCACTACGAACACCTAGCTAAAGGAAGAAGGTCGAGAGTACAAGAGGTTCTTCACTTGAGTTGAAGAGAATTCAGCAGTTCTGGTGAAGAGGACCAAAAAGGGGTCTAGAGTTTTACGTCACATCTATCCATAGACAAGGTATGTCTATAGTTTTACCCCTTAATATGTTTACTATAAAGCAAATAGTAGCTTTTTATTTCTTTTTTCTTTTTTAATATTAAGAGTAACAGATTTATAAAAAAAAAAAATGTATTCGAAAAACTGCGTTAGTTAAATTAAGACTACAATCCGTAGAGAGTAACAAGTAATATGGATGGTTATGAATCCATTCATACAATAAAAATAAATGAAACAGAAAATAATCTATAACTACAAAATATATAAAATTAATTTATGAACGATAATAATACCTTCCCCCAATACAATTTTAAGAAAAAATAGAATTCCAGAAATATTTCCAGACAACATTTATATAAGAGTGACAGTGAATAGGGGACCTAGACAATTTTTTTTTACATTCCAGTTATTTTTCTGAAGTTTATTCAATCAATAATAATACTTGTAGTATATAACAGTGTTTGTGTTATACCAAACAATTACCATAACGAACTTTCAATTTGAGCGATTTTGCTTTTAAAATATATTTCAGCCTTTGAGTTTGATTTAGCCATGTAACTACTGCTTTTATCTAATGATTTACAGTTCTTTGAGCTATCTCGCTATTAATCCTAAATTTCCGGGAATTTATGAATTTTATAAATATTGCCGACAATATTCCCCGGGAATATTTCTTCGCCTTTAAATTTCCGGGAACTTTAAATCACTTACATGCAAGTAATGAATATTATTTTACGAAATTCATTTATTTTACTTCCAAGAATGTATTTTATTTGTTTTGTTTTTTTATTTCAATAATTTTTTGTTTCTATTTGTGAGGTTTTCGTTTATTTTTCTTACTGTTGTAGATGCATTATACTTCTTATATAATATGTTAGATCAATCATGCAGAGTAAATTGTTTTATTTAAAACATGAATTAACCTAATGTGTGACAAAATTGTAAATTGTTAAATTAAAATTAATATAATTAATAAAATTCTTTATTATTATTAATAACAATTTAGTTAAGATTATGAAAATTACTTAAAAAATAGCTAAATATTATTTTTAGTACTTAGTAAAAAAGAATAAATTATATTTCATCAAATATTATAATAATATTAGTCTTTTTTTCCTCAACATTTTGCTTCAGATTTTAAATATAAAATGAATAAATGAGGAAGTGAATAAAGAAGGTAAGAAGAAAAACAAAATCAATAACTCCCATCTAGAAATATGGGATATTGATATTTCATATATTTTTAAAATATCAAGAATATTTAAATTATTCATAAATTACTTCCTATAGTATTAGTAAGAATAATACATAATTATAATTATTCCCAGAAACTGAAGAACAGGATCGATATGAGTCAGATACAAGAGGCCTTGGTAATATCCTAACGAAGGATAACCGGAACCAGAGGCACATTCCCCCACTTCCTGCTTCCACCCGCTTCCAGTTCTGCCACATTAAATATATTACACTCTATATTACATATAAATATGTCTTTATGACTTTGTTTATTATTATTTCTTTCTTTTTTTTTTACCGCCAAAGCAATATCAGGTGCTGGTTTAGTTTTATAGCAGGTGGTTTCCTTATGACCGCAGCAGTATTAAACTGAAGCGGAAACACCGTTTATCAAAATGGCACTGGCTAACGAAGTATATAATCTATATTATATCAGATCACAAAACACACCCCCTCCCCCATAAACACTTCAGTATTTATTTTTCGTTCCTTAATATTTAAATATTAAATATTTTAATTGATATTTGTTGCTGACAACAAAATGTATCGATTTTCGAAAAATCGATTATCAGTACCGCATCTGTTTAAAAATAAAGTGATAATGCATGAACGATCCATACAGCAACTAAAAAAGAAAACTTTATCGATTTAAAAAAACAATATATGTCATATAAGTAAACTAAAATTCAGACAACGAGAAAACAAAATTCAAGTCACGTATTTTTATTTGAGAAAATAAATATTCCACACATTTTTGAATTCATTTATTAATTAAGAAATAGCAAATATTACAAAAAAAATCAATACACACTGTAGAGGGAATATACACCAATAATTCGATGTTTTAATAATGTATTAAGGTTTGAAAACCATAATAAACATGTAATAAAATGAAAAATAATCTTTATGCTGGAATAAAAAAAAATAGTTTGACATTGTAATTTCTTCATTTCAATATCGAATACACATTTTCAACGTTTCGACGTTTGTAGTAGCAATGCTTAATTTAGGAGGATTTTCGTTAATAATAAATTCAGAGTATTGCTGATGTAGTACCTATATGAAAAAATTCTCTCTTTTTCACTCTTTTTTTTTTTTTTTTTTTTTTTTTTTTTTTTTTTTTTTTTTTTTTTTTTTTTTTTTTTTTTTTTTTTTTTCTATATTTTTTTTTTTAAGTACTTTCGAATACCACTGACCAGATCTTTCTCTCTTAGATTGATCCTTGAAATAAATTAATTGGGAAAAGATTGAACATATAATAAAAACACAAAAATTATCACTAATAATAGAGGTACAGACTTTCCTAAGAATATACTTCAGATCATCGGTTATCGATATCGATTATTTTCTTGAGGTGGAATGGAGAATCTATATATCGCTGATATTTGTCTTTAAGTACTTTCGAATATATTTATTTTAATTTAATTGTTTTTTTTTATTTTAGATTAGATCATATTAAGGCCAATAAGCTTCTTTTTTTTTAAAGTGGGTTTTTATTAAAAAACTTGCTGATATATATATTTGAATTCCCATTATATTTTATGATTATAGATCGTTGAGGGTTTAGTAGTAGAATTATTCACTGAAGGTTTTTTCAGCAAACAATATCTAATTCCTAGTAAAACAGTCTTGCCTACTAATGTTTAAATAGAGATGGAGCCTAAATAATGTTGAACAATCATAGCAACAAAATAGCCGGTTCAATCATTTAGTTGACCAGTCAATATAGGCAGAAAAACAAAATAATATTTGAAAAAATAAGTGGTAACTGAAACTACATAAATACGAAAAAGTAATCATGGCCAAGAGTACATATAAAACACAGAACAAAGAACAAATAAAAAAGTATTGATACGAAAATAGGGTAATATGAGAAGGCCGAATGAATATCTATGCCCAACTAACTTCAAGCTATATCCATTACTAGCGACTAATTCGAGGTAACATGAGCCAACATGAATCGAAACGTATCAATTCACTATTACACAGGCGATTGAATCAAGAGTGTGAATTTCATTAGATGATCAACTAGCTATGAAAAAATAATTTTTTTTTCGAGAGAATGTTAAAACAATTCTAAGAAATGTCGATGAGCGAGGCGTCAGGGAACGATAGAACGATCCAACTCGGCCTTGGTATTTGCCGGTTACCTCTCACCTCTGCTTCAAGTGAAATAGAAAAATGTCAAGAAAATGTCTGAACTATCTCGACCTGCTACAGAAAAATAATAATATTTACGTATACAGGGTGAATACCTCTTGGTGTAAAAAAAATAAATAAATGGGTAAAACTAGATCAAATCAAATGCTGCAAATCTTACATTTCTATTCCAATCCGTTGCAGGTATACAACAATTTAAAGAATTTTTTGAGGAAACCACGTTTTTTTACCAACATCTCCACTTTGTTTAAACATTTTCCAAATTTTGACCACATTTTTAGATTAAGCATTAAATTTCCTATAAGAGAAGATTACATGTAACCTTGAATTTTACAATCTTAGACCTGAAAAACAGCTTGATCTTCACCTAATTTAGGGAAGTTACAATGTATTACAAAACTTCAACGCTCAACGATTTTCGAAAAAAACTATCCAAAAATCTGCAAATCTCACAGAAACTTGCAAATTTAATAGGCTTTCATATGGTATTTTGAACATAATTAACTCTTCATTTGAATAAAAAAGCAAAGAAAAAGTTTATTGTTTAATAGAAAATAAAGGAAAACTGTCAATGAACCGACACCAGATCAAAGGAATTTATGATATTACATTTATTTATTTATTAATAATATATAAATAAAATAAACTTATATCGTAAAAAACGTGGTTTCCTGAATAAAGTCTATGAATTATCGTATATCTGCAACGGTTGGAATAGAGAAGTAAGGTCTGTAGTATTTTTCTTCATTTTTGATCCAGTTTTACCTTTTTTTTTTCTTTTTTTTTTTTACACAAAGAGGTACTTACCCTGTATACAAGATAATTTTTGTATATATATAAACAAGAAAGGTACCTGAACAATGACTAAATAAGGGACTCGAAATTATTTTGTTGAGATTTAAACACTTTTATTAAGGAGGAATTATCTCTGTTCCTAATTTTATAGAGGCGATTTTTAATCGCTGAACTGAATGGAATCAATTATGTTATCTAAATATGTCACTCTTCAAACAAGGCAGGCTGTTGAGAATATTACATAAACATACGTCATAATTCAAAAGAGTAATACGAAATCATTATGTATTAGTATAGATTGCTTTCATTATGACATTTTTATTTTTTAACTGCATTTATTATCCTCCTCCTTACATTATTTTAGGTTGTGCGTTACTTAAAGAAGGTCCCTCATCCAGCTCCTTTTTAGCCCTTCGAACGTTTTTTCGTTAATATTTATTGTAGCCATGTTTTGTGTGAGTCTGTTGGGTTGGTCAAAAAAAGTCGTGAAAAAAGATTTTTTTAAATATATTAATAAAATTATTTTTTATCCAATTCTAAATATAAACAAGATTTGGTATATATTTGTACAAATAATTATTATTGTGTAATTATATGTTTAAGGAGTATAATACAAAAATAAAAATAAATATTATGTTATGTATATAATATAATACAAATATTTTAAATACATAGGAGGTAATAAAAATATTTTTTCAAAGCTATAATTTTCTAAACTAAATGTCAGAAACCGTCAGGTGAAAGCAGTATTAAATAGCTTTATAGAAAACCATTTTTATTTTTTGTTTTTATTATATTTTATCAATTGAACTAAAAATATTTTTTTAGGTGACGATTCTTTTATCTTAAAATAATTAAAGATTAATCAAAACTTGATAAAAAATAAGTTAAGTACGTAAATATGAATGACTATATTGGGAAGCTTCTAGGCATATACAATTTTGAGGGTTTAAAATTAATTTCACATTTGTTTATAAACCAAGATTTAAAATTATTTTTAAAAAATGTGAACTTTAGAGATGTATAGTCATGAAGGACTATTTTAATTTATTTCACCCAACTAACAACAAAAATAGATAATCAATTTTGTCCATTAATCTTATTGAAGGAAGAGCTAATGAAAGAATGTATACAACAGGAAGCAAGAGAGGCACCAATTGTTTGATCTATTTTGGTAACACTCCGCTGTCGACAGCATCGTACGTAGATATCATTAGCCTAGGCCAACAAATAATAGATAAGATAAATATAAACACATATACAAAGTGTATATATATATATATATATATATATATATATATATACACACACACACACACACGGTTAACAATCGATATATGCATTGCACCAAAATATTTATTTCTCATTTCGTTCGTAGGTAGAATGTTCTCTTATTTTCCTCTCTATATATTTAATTAGTATCTATGTATATTTTATTGTTTATTTTTCATTTGATTGTGTCTTTGACCAAATGTAACTAATTTTATTTATTTCTGTACTTAATTGTTATTCTTAAGGGACCCAGAATAAAATTATTTATCTATTCTAGATATATAACTAATATTAATATAACTAATATTTTGTTATATATACCTATGTATGTATGTATGTATATATATATATATATATATATATATATATATATATATATATATATATATACAACAAATATGTACTGTTAACTGTCGCAGTATGTTTGAGAATAAATATAAGAAACCCATAATAATGTATTGAGTAAATGTCAAGAGGAACAAAAATATAACACTAAAATACGGTTATAAAACCAACAATCATCTAAAACTCAGGAAACAACAACTTCAAGAACACAAAAAAGAAGAGAGAAAGATCATCAAGAAAATTATGGGAGGAAGACATACCCAGGACGGTTACAGGCTACAAACAATCAAAACCACAGAAAAGTTTTTAAACATCGAAACTGATATAAGGTAAAGATAAGACCAACCGAAATTTTAGAAAGAAACATCTTCAGACACAAAGTAGACAAATGGGAAGTTGTACCAGAGCAATCAAAACAAAAACAGTACAGACCAAAGTGGTCGGAAGAGCGTAAACAAGCCTTTTCGGAAAGAATGAAAGGCTATTGGAAGAACAAGAAGAGCACAAAGAAAAATTGTTCCAGTTAATTGCTTAACGTCTTCCATTTCAGGGAAAAATTCGCGGAAATAAATAAATATATTAAGTAATCTAATGTTTAGGGATAATTTATAGGAGAATGTTACATTGCCTATTTTATTAAAAATACAATGTTCTTCTTCAGATTTTGTAACTTGAGCAAATAATTTCGTAAAGGAATACAATTATATAAAATACAAATATACTGAAGTCTCCTTTGAATAGATAAAAACTGTAATATAATTTTAAATTTAATACTTAAGTTTCTAAAATATTTATAAATTTAACAAAGTTTAAGGGTCTCATAGGATATTTTTATTTTCTTACAGAAACCTATCAAGTTTAATTTATTTCTGCTCCCTTTTTCACAAGATTCTATTGGGATAGAATTTAATTTAGAGGTGATACTCAGCCTGGGTTAGAACTAAATTGTTTCACTTTCAGGAATAAACAGCCCTTAATTTAGGCAGGCGAGAGAGGAGTGAGTCAGAGAAGAAAGGGGTGGGGAGGGAACGAGACTCGGCGTCCCTGGGTATTTGCATAGTTCATGAGTGAGACGTTCAATCGAGTTGTGTTGTTAAAGGCAAAATACGTCGAGAAGGCAAAAAGTCTTCTCAACAAAATACTTACGAATCCAGCAGTATACGCCAATATAAATATTGAAATAATAATAGCAAAACATAAACGTTCTACTATTCGGTTCCCTAATAAAGATACGTTTTCACTACAAAATGGTGTTTTTTTTTTAACTTTAAACGATCAGTGGATCGGAACGGCGAAAATGCTTGATGACGCAGAAAGATCTTAATTTGCTGATATGTCTCCATGAGCTTGCTTATTGGAAAGGAAGTAATTTATAACCCTTTTAATTTCTGGATTCTAGAATTTAATTTTATTGCACTATTTAAGTAGTAGTACAGTTCTTATTTTAATGCGTGAACTATAAACATAAATACAAACCAAATAATAGTAAGATAACCAAGAAACCACAGAGAAGGTCCCGATATCACAAAACAATTACGAAAACCTATTGTGTAGTTCCCCCACTCAATAATCCCAATAAACAAAACAGGTCAATCGGCGGTTTTGTACCTTCAAATCCCCAGAACATGGATACATCTGTCTATAATCTACTGCTTTTTTATCAATAGCAAATTTTCGATCCGAGCAACACAGAGTTAGAGCATGTCAAAAAAGCACCAATACATAAATAATGTAGGCAAAACGTGATTCTGTACATTGAAACCAATATAGCTCCTAAACGGAAGGTCCTAGCGAAATAAGTTACATTAAAAAAATATTATCCATTACATTTCTGATCAGAAAAGTGTTTTCACATTTTCGATTCGTGCAACACCAACAGAGTGTGTCAAAATATTACACAAGAAAACAACAGAACCCAGCCAAAAGCATATCCATGTAAAAAAAAAGAAAAAAGAATCTATTTTTATTTTTTGGTCGGGGATACACTAAATAATAAAAATAATGGTTAGGATTGATGAATTTATTGTCACTTCTAGTTTCGAATGCTAAACATTCATCTTCAGTACTCAGGAGATCTAAGAGATGACTCTTACCATTAAACCTGATTAAGTGTAGACAAAGCAATAATTTTTTTTAAAATTATACTCAAAATTAGCTGCTAACCCAGATATAAACATAGTTAAACAAGAAATTAATAAAAAATAACTAACATTAAAACTACAAATTAACACTCTAAACCGAATTAATAAATAAACCCCAGTTATCTCTTAGGATCTCATGAGAACTGAAGATGAATGTTTAGCATTCAAAACTAGTTTTCTAATAAAATAATCCCAATAGAAGTGGCAATTAAGTACCTCAAGTGAAAAATAATGGTATTTGAAAATTCAAATTTTTTACCTGACCTTTCCACTCCACCTTATTCCTCCAGATCATTCCCGGATACACCCAGCCGCAAGGAGTACAGTACTCAACATGTAACACTAACATTTTGATTCGACATTACACGATCTCGAAGATAGCCATTCCACTAATGTGTTGAGGGTGTTGAAGAAAGTGTAAGCGCACTGATGCCTTCTATTCACACCATTTGTCTATTATGAAATAGATATACTTAGTTCTACGCCATTATAGGATTTTTGCACATACTGATTATTTTTCTTCGAAATGTAAATTGGTAGAAAGGTTGAAGAAAAATCGAAAACAGATTGACCCATTTTTAGAGTGAAAGGAAAAGCTTATTGACGTAAATACTTCAATTTGCACAAGGAAAGTTTTAAAATAGTTTTCATTAACTCTGATAAAAAACATAATGTAACATACCTTATAAATTTTTGCGGTTAGTTTTCACTGTAACATTAATATTGGCATCATTATTGAGAAACGAAAAGAACTTTAAAAATCATTGTGATATTATAAAATCGATTTTTAAATTTGTTATATAAACATTATGAAAGAAAGAACATTAAATATTTAGTTCCCTAATGTTAAAATAAGTTTGCTAATTCTTAACATCTCTTTTCCTAGGCACTTCATCGGTTTACACTAGTCTATTGTACCACACCCTATTTTCTTAAATGTCACTCAATCGAAATATGACAATGTCAACAAAAAAATTAACAATATCACTTTTATTAGTACAATATCTTCCGTTTTGATATAGGCACTTAATCATAAACAAATTAAATGTAACATTACTCAGTAACCACACTGTAAGTACCTACTTCTACTAGGTTGGAATAATTTTGCAGTACTAAAAGTCTTTTTATTCCTTTCATCAACACCAAAGGTTTTTTTTTCTTCACAAAAATGAAAAATAGTTTTCAACAAGAAGAGCTTTATGTGTTTTATTTTATTTTTTGTAATAAATAGGTAAGATTAATAGTAAAATAAGGATTCTTTTTTAAATGAAGCGAATTGAACTTCGGTTGGATACTTGACGAGTCATACATACACCGCTATAATTTTTTTCTTGTCTTAAATTTTTTTGGGGTAAAATCTGGGAAAACATGAACCATGAAATATTTTTAGCGGCGTTCATAATGCATAATATAATTTTCAAAACATATAAAGAAAAAATGATTTTTCAAATGATGATCTTTATCACAAGATAACGAAAATAGTAGTAATGGACATATTAAACAGTATGAAATAAACAATTTCTAATATATGCAGTTCACGTGTTAGTATAGCAAGGTTGCAATGTGATCACTAAAGGTCAACAAAAACACCCTGAGAATCGCTATTTTATACTTCTTAGATAAAAGAACTTTATTATATTATATTAGAACTTTATTAGTACATAATTCTACTGTTATTTTACATTCTCCTTGCATTATTACATTATACATCATAATAATATATCGTATATTATATGCGGGGAGAAACAGAGTGGATCGTACCACATTTTTGTGTGGTTTTCTGAAATCGATTCAGAATTGTCTAAGTACTGCATTAGGTCTTAATTGACTTTCATATTAAGCTGATAGTACAAGATTGGATCAGGAAACATAGCCCACTAAGGTTCTTAATGCCTCTTATATTATAATACCATATTTCTATTTACGTTGGTATATTATTAAGGGTAAGGTACTTATATAGTAATTTCAACGGTTGAAAGGTTAAAGTAACTTATTACTGAAATTTTAGGAGCCTAGTGCACTTTAAAATAGTTAATACTAGCAAAGTTCAAGAATAATGACCAACTGGACTGCCATACATTATTTCCAGGTTTTAACTTACCAGTTTACGCCGTTTGATATAGATCAATAGACAAGATCCCATGCAGCTTAAAGAAAAATATAATTTTTAGAAAAACCACGTTCCGACTTTGATATCTGTTAGAATTATCGCACAAGTTCTAAGAGTATAAAGGACATCACTAATGACTAATTTGGTTCCTTTTGAACTGTCAAATTAACGCCTGCTCATGAAGATAACAGATTACGCAAGACTATAACTAAGTTAGCAATTCTACGAAAGGCAGCATCGCGTGAGCAACCTGTTCCAGGAGAATATCGTTTGCAGAGGATAACTTACGTTATGGCGACAGCGGTAATAATAGTAATAGGTTACGTGGGGGAGGGGTAACTGGGACAATGTAATGATTGTAAACTAGTTCATTAAATAAGGTTCAAGATGCAAGAGGAAAGTATATGGTATCCAATATTTACTTTCAAACATACAAATTATATAAATCAATAAATTAGTTCAATAAACTAATATAATTTTATAATTGATAAGGTATTAGTTGACTGAGAAGCATTGTAAATACTTCAGTTATTTACATAGAGTTGGAAATTTAATTATAGCTATTTTACAAATAATTTCCTGGAACCAACCACCTATTTTAATAATGATTAACCCTTGCAGTAAAGATGAAGATTTAATCATGATTAAATTAAGTGATTGATTTCAGGAAATAGGTTGTCAAATAGCTATGATTAACTTTTGGCTATGATAAAATTTTTTCCGACTCTGTATGTAAATAACTGAAGTTTGAAAATAGAACGAGTTGCATTCTACATGAAAGGTTACAAGGCTATGGTGTTATATAGAGCTTAAAATTGATAATGAAATTTACTTATATAATCAATCACCTAATTTAATAATGATTAAATCTTTCTTAATTTTTTTAGTGATCTGATGATTATTTGACGGGAAGATTTAATCATTATTAAATTAGGTGATTGGTTCCAAGAAATTCGTTGTAAAATAACTATGATTAAATTATAGCGATTAATTTAATTATAGCTATATATCCAATTAATTTACCCAACTCTGTTCACATATATCCGCTTTTTCTATAACAAATTAATTGAAAATCAGTAGATTTTATTATTGCTAAGCCTTTCTAGAACTATAAAGAAGAAGTGGTTAAAATTTGGTACAGACTGGTTCAGTAGTTTTCGTGCTTAGTGATCACAAACGAAAAATGGCTACATTGTATAGTAATGTAGATAAGCGATGAACATTGGTCACTCTTGGTTCATGACTGACTTGATGCTTTCAATTTCTAAAATTAAAAGGCTCATGAATGAAATCAAGACACAAAACTGTAAGCCTTGTCACTGCTAATGGCGCGCATAATATTAATAAGCTAAACATACCCGGCAGAGGAGGAAGCTTGAGATGAAGTTGAGACAGGAATATGCAAAGTATTCTCTCAGCATTGTTCCACAATTGAAGAGGGCTATGGAAAGTCGATTATAATGTGTTGTTAATTACAAAGAGGTTTCACTTATTAAAGAGGAATTATCGCCAGTCCTCGCCGCCTATGTTCACATATTTATCTCCATCTTTACCTTTATTAGGGCTACGTAATTGTTTCCCTTCTTTCACCGTGAGATTTTTCCGAAAATGGTCAGCCTGACCAAATGCAGGCGCACTTTCTTCACTCTAACGGCAGCGAGAGGCGAAAGTTGTGATTTTTTTTAAACTCGCTTACTTAGCTCCGTTTTTTCTTGTTTACAGTGAGTGTTTACAAATATTTTTTTAAACATATTTATTTACAAAAGGTTCTCATGACGTGAATATACCTAACTAAAACTTTAATGATACTCTAAATTATAGGGCCAATAAATCTGTTAAGAGTTTATATAACAGTATTACACAAAACTTCAGTTTATCAAAATGAAATAACATATCTTATACTCCGTCGTTCCGTACGTATTGATTAATATATTGATTCCGATATCAAGGAATTAATCATCTAATTTAATCAAGATAAAATTAGGTGATTGATATTAGGAAATTAGTCGTCGAATAATTAGCTATTATTAACTTTGACTATACCGTAAAAAAAAAAAAAAAATATATATATATATATATATATATATATATATATCTCTCTCTCTCTCTCTCTCTCTCTATATATATATATATATATATATATATATATATATATATATATATATATATTATTTATTTATTTATTAAATTAATGGCGTAAAATATTTGTATTTTCTGTTTACGAGAAAACAAATAAAATGCCAAGAGTTCTTGATTAAATTCTTCTCGCCAGCATTATTTCTGACATAGTTTGACGTAGTTGATGTATAAACTAAAGAGGACATAAAAAAGATTTATTGTTATTAGAGTGAGCCAGGCGAGAGAAGAAGGAATGTATAGCATTAATTAACGCAATAAATCGACGCTGCGACTACGGGCAAAGAGACCGCGTGCAAAACTAGGACACTGCAGTACTCAAGCGAATGGAATCCAAACGACAATACCTAACAATTATATCAGGAATAGAATTTAACAACTTTAACTAAAATTATATAAATGAACCGTTGATATTTATATTAAATATTAATGCTTATTTGTAATAAATATAAAATTTTACGTCCCGCAGACTATTATGCTATTATACAATACTATCGGCAGTGAACAGTATAATATATCGAGGTCGGCGAACTGGGCGCGCCCCAGCGAACCAATCAGGGGGAGTGCTGTACTCGTACCAGCTGCACCTTACTGCAGTCTAAATGTCACCTATCGTGCCACCAGACCATCTCATCAAACTTTTTGTATAAACATAGAAAGTTTTTTTTTTTAAATAACCAAGTAAAACACTAGACGTATATGACAAAAAGATATTGTGCAGCTATAGCAGGATTAATAATTTAATCGAATTATGAATCATATGTCGAATCCTCGACATTAAATGAAAGTCTAAAGCATTGAAAAGGATAAGACTGAAATTGACAAAAGATTAGTACCTTAGAAGCTCTGAGATATATGATCGACTTTGGGTATGAATGAAGAGAAAGGGAATTCTGGTGAAGGTAACAATGAACCACTTTAAATCTGAAACGGGAAACGGAGGTATCACTTAAAATCTTGAAGATAAGCCGTACAAAGCATTGGTTTAGTCGATAATGCCACAAGATAAGACGAGATATCCCCGTACACAGTAGTCGAAGTAAGAGGAATAACCACGCCAAAAATCACGAAGGGGTTTAGAGCTGTTAACTCTTTTGTTAAACCTTTCTTTTTCATATTCTCTAAAATATATTTTGAAAATTTATCATGGATCATAAATTCTCCAAATTTTCACTACTTATGTGTACGGTCTGTTGTAGTGTGACGTCACAAGACGTAATTGGACAATAATTTTCTTGAAAATGAAATCTCTGGAAGATATCAGCTGTTTGAAGAAAGAATAATCTCGTGGTTGTGACATAAACTGGCTTTCACGATCTCCAGATCTTACTATAACTGATTTATTTTTGTAGGGATATCTTACTGAACGGATATATGTTGACAAATCTCAAAATCTTCAGCTTTTGAAAAACAACACTTAAGCCGAAACAAATGCTTTAGTAACAGATAAACTAAAAAATGTAATGATCTACAACTTTTAATATATAACGTTTTTTGATTGAATCAGCCATTTCTGCGGTGTAGACTATAAACATGACTAAAAGACTTTAAAGTTGAAAATTTGTTTCGATATTTGACAATCGATTGTGGCTAAACGTCTTAATCAAATTCAGCTTAAGAGATGTCTTTAGACGCATAATTTAATAAACTTTAATTTTGTAAATAACACATTTTTCGAATTAAAGCATTTTTGTATATGTTTTTTGCAAAAATCTGAAAAATGTACCAAAATGTTGGGTTTTTTTGCCCCCCGAAAATTTCCCCTAATCAAATGTAGACACATGTCTGATATTTTTTCCTCAGGACCCTTCTGGACCATTCATTCTCGGCGCAACAGACACTATGAAGCGGTCCTTGGCCAGCTCAACGCCTCTTTTCCCCAGTCTTCCCTGTCAGTGGCACGTCTGATGGATATTCCTGCTTTCTTCAGATCCTCGGAGATGCTGTCCTTCCATCTTCCCTTTGGTCTTCCACAAGGCCTTACTCCATCGGGGCTTCCGTAATACAGTCTTCTGACTGTCCTCTCCTCGCCCATTCTGATTATGTGTCCCAGCCATTTAATTCGCTCTGATTTCCGAGACTTCGTTGTTGAGCGTTAGTATCTTGATAGCTTTTTACAAGAGGCGGGTAGTCAGCCCCATCTGTACCATACTGAATCATAAAACCTACTACTCCACCTTTTGCAAGGCAGACCCCCTTTTTGGGGGAATTTAGACTGGACTAAGTAAGAATATTAAAACTAAGTTGTGCAATTATTGTATTGCCAATGGTCATTGACACTTGTGCAGATTTTCAAGATTATCAGATAGCTGGAAGTTGGTGGAAAAATTACGATGCAAGATTCCGTTACATACAGGTAAGTTAATAAAAGCGTATTAAAAAAATTAAAATTATTGCTCGTTAAAATCCTTTTGCGACTATTGACCCAATTATAGTATATGAATAAACACACACATGAATAATATGGTAAACATTGTACCTTAGCTACAGCTGTTTTAGTGTATAATAGGAGGGATACTCACCTGAAACAAAAACATAATTAAATTAATAAAGAAATTAAATTTAAAATATATTAAATATAAATAAAAACTATTTCATTTATTTTGTATAATAAAAAATAATATTCCTTTCATGTTCTACATATATATTTCACAAAGATAAATTCACATAAACACATTAGATATAACCTTAATTTTTCTGAATTAAGTAAGGAATAGTAAGGAACTTTCAAATCTGAGTACTTTGATTACTTTTCATTATCAAGAGTTGCTCAGATGGAGAAATTACTAGATTAAAACAAAAAAAATCTACAACAAACTTTCCGTTTGAAACAGGCGGTGATGTTCGACCACTTTCACGAGGATGGAGAAAGGTGGGTTTGTCGATTCATGTGGTTAAATCGATCCCAGACCATCAAACGACTTAATTAACTCTTACGCTATACGGTTAGCTTGAGGGACCTACTGTCGTGGGGTGACACACTGGGATTAAAGAGACGTTAACTTCTTTAAATATATATTTATCAGTTCTGTTAGATTAAAAAAAAAATGTTAATTTTTCGATTTTATAATAATTAGAGAGGACCGTATAGATCATAGATATAATCAAAGCAGGAGGCTCCACCGTAACATAATTCCAAGGATATAGTTTCAAGTTTTGAGACTCATGATAAAAATATTACTCCAACAATGAACGCTCCTCTGCGTTTTCTAATTATTTTCCCTGACAGCGTATTAAGTGCAAACGTGGCTGATACCTAATTAAGAAAGTTGAGCACAAAATATAATGCGCTTTATCGTTTACCCCAATCTTACAATTAGACCAAGAGCATAACTAATTGAAACAAAACAAAATCTACTTCACCTCCGTGGCGTGATAAACTGGGAGAGGATCCAACTTGAATATTAAATAAGACAGTATATATAATTATCGCCTTCTCCACTTTCTATTTATTATGTATTTTAAAATAAAAGTTCTTTAGAAAGGGAACGCATTTGCATCTCATACAACTTAAAGATCCTCCCATCAGATGTTCACTTTTCATTTCCACCAATTAATTGCTGTTAAATACGAGTATATATAATTAAGATAACAATCACCTGTTTATTGTAACAATAAATAACCCATTCTGTAAGCAGAGTAGGGCAAAATTTAAGCATGACTAAATATTTGACAACTAATTTCCGGGAATCAATCAACTAATTCAATAATGATTAAATACCCTAGTTCACTAAAAAATCCATTAAAAGGTTCAATCATGATTAAATTAGATGAATAATTCCAGAAAATTTGTTGTCAAATATTTTTAACCATGATTAAATTTTTCCAACTCTGTCAGTAAAAAAGTTAATTGATGTTAAATAATGGAAAGTACAGTCCATTGAGTATGCACTTTTGATTGGAACTGTAAACTGGGCAGTGTGTAAACTTGTGGCTTAACCTATTTAAGGTGAATTCCATTGTTCGTAATGATCATCAGATTTTTATAAAAAACCACTTATAGTAAATTAAAAAAGGATAATTATAAATAAGAAAATAAATAGATAAGTTGAAATCAAAACAATACATTAAGCATGTTTATTCGCTAGATGAATATCGACTTGTTGAATCGTCGGCCATTTTTATTCATTAATATTTCTACGTTTAAGATAGGTTGATTGAAATGGAAACATGGCCTTGATTGATTAAATTTTTTATTGCAGATTCATCTTTAGAGTTAGTTATTTATTTTAGGAATAGGAACTACATTTGTAACCATAAACACGATATTTTTTTTTGGCAGAATTCCACAATTATCTAACAAATGTAAGTTAACTATCTAATTGCTGACTTTTGCTTTATTTTTCGAAAAAAAACTCCTTTGCAAACAGCCCCGTTAGCAAAAAAAAAAAAAAAAAAAAAAAAAAAATCATATTCTAAAGATTTCTACAATTAAGTAAAAACACACTGATGAAATTATAAGTTCCTGTTGACAGTAAAAAAAAAAATTCTAAAAATCTAAAACTTAATTCGTAAATGTTGATTCATCTTCGGTCCAGTGAATAACCATGGGAATAGGAGAACCAGATAAAAGATGGAACTGAAAAATCTGTTGATGAAGTTTAGAGTTGGTTATTTAATACAGAAATCGAAACACTTTTCCAAGTAAAAAATTATCCAACTTTAACAAATATTATGTTACTAACAAAAAGTAAATTCGATAGTTTCTACAAAACTGAATAGAGGACTTACGTTCTCTCTCTCTTTTTTTTTTTTTTTTTTTTTTTTTTTTTTTTTTTTTTCAAGCACAGTTTTGGTTTTGTGTCATAATTGAAAAATATTAATTCTTAATTGGAATATAATATAACGGTAGGAACACGAAAAGGAAAGCGACATTTTAGCAATTTATATGTGTGATTATTTATAATTAAATGTAAGCTATTTTTCGTATATATATATATATATTGCAGATTTATTAGATAGTCGATAAAAACGATATCTTATTATAAGTTAAGTAAAATAATTGGCTAACTTTTACGTTATGTTTATAAAAATGGCTATAATGCACCTCGAACATTGCCGATGCCACCCGAATTCTCACGAAGTATGGTCGGCTTGGTAGAATAATGGGCCTTTTTGCTAGCTGACTGAGTGACCAGTCGGCCAAAGTCATAGTCGGTCTTTCCCTAGTAATAATGCATATAACAAAATGGTTATTATCTATAGTACAGTATTATAATAAAATAAGAATTCACTGTTTACATGCCTTCCTAAGTCATAATGGTGGTCCACATTTAATTCAAAATCATGATGCATTAAACGTTTTACCATAATATTTATCTCTAAATATCAAATTCCTATCCCTTCATTCATTTCGATCTATCGTCCGAACTTATATCGATAGTTGCCGTGAATATAACAAATGACGATGAGCTACTTCCTCGGCACTATTGTGTCGAGAACACAGTTTTCTATACACGAAGTAGCCTATCAGAGGACAATATGGCCCGGACGACACCCTGACAACAGAATGGCGAATAGACAGCTGGAGAATACACCGTACAGTTATACAGTGCGTGTATAACGGCGGGGCAGACCGGGAGTGGAATGCAGTCGGATCAGTGAAAGGTTGTCTTGTCCTTTCGTTGAGATGTTGCGGATCGCGAGGCTATGGGAGATGGTTCTTATTGCCCAGTAAATACATAAGAGGGGCATATAGTTCTGTAATATTACAAATAACTATTCTCAATAAAAGTTAAAAACAAAGTAAATAAATGAGAGTGATAATATAATATCGATAATAAGAACAAGATATCCTTGGGGTAAGGACCTTGAGACCTCTGATCATTAATGAAGGATAAAATAGGCTGCGGCTGCGCGAAAGGAAAAATGGTGCCTCGAAATTATAACAATGTATTTGGCCTCTGGATTAAAAAACTTCCTCAAGAATCTTAATAACATAAATTATAAAATATTCAAGTATTATTAAAGTTTTACTCGCTTTGAAGAGAAACTGGAGCACATTTGATATTAAATTATCTAGTTATAAATAGATTTAATTTCTAAATTTGATTTCAATGGTAAAATCATACCAGGCGATCCCTGTGGTAATAAAACTTCTTTAAAGTAGTCAGAATTTCCATTTTTTTATTTTTTATTACAAATACATCCAGTAAATAAGCGATTTAAAATGAAAAATAATGACATGCTTAAAACTTGTAGAGGAACTACCCATTGGTAGTACTCTAATGAAATATCTACAAAAGAAGAAGATCCCGAGGCCATCTTCTTTTCAGACACCTCCGAGAACTGCCAGGAATGGAATGGGAATCAAGTTGTGCAACAAGTGGATCTGGATGAGGAGTAAGTTTATTATGAAAGAAAAGGTATCTGGTTCGTCCCAAATCAGCAACATATGGGATATTAAGGTCGTTGTGGATCACTTCATCTGTGACAAAGTAAGGAGCATTAAGGATTTTTCGAAGGATTTTGGATTGGAGAGACTGGATGCTACTCAAATTTAAAATAAGAAAGACATACCATACATTAAAAACAAAAACTGTTCGTTTCCGACTACTCCAGCATTAAATAGACTTATTTACATGATAGTAATTAGACTCATTTGGACAATGGAGTTGAGATTTGGGGCTCCACTAAACCATAAAAATCTTTCCGTGTCCTTCCAATCCAAAATCCTTCGTAAAATCTTCAATGCTAATTATTACGTCACAAATAAACTTATTCATAAAGATCTTAATGTTCCATATGTCGTTGATTTAGCCCACACCAGAAACCTACCCTATCATAGTGAACACCATACCCATTCGAATCAACTTGTCTCCCTACTAATTATCTTACTCTCAATTCCTGATAATCCTCCGTGACGTCTAAAAAGAAGATGGCCAAGAGACCTTATGATATTAAACTACTGAAGTGAAATTTACTTGTACTTAATGTATAGAGTTGTAAATATGGATATATAGCTTTTTTAACAAAATAAGAGAGAGCACTATGAGTTATTAAAGTTAATTATTTTTTTAAAATATTTTTTATCACGTAACGGCCATTAAGGACTAAGGATCATTGGTTAGGCTTCTTTGAGAATCTTGATTTTCATTCCACTTTGTACTCCCCTTTTTTTCTCTTCTAATATTGGCGAGATTTTTCAGTGTCTCTATACAGACAGTTTTATTAATTTAATTTATATAAATTGTTATTAATTAATTTATTTAATTTTTTAAAAAGTGCATTGATGCAGTTGGAGCACTGACTGCACTCGATCGATGTAGAATGTATAGGTTGTGACAGCTAAATATAGATCTGTGATCGATGGCTCCAATGCTTACTGACCGAGAGTGTCTGGCAGTAAGTACTGTACAAAAGCTGATACTTGGAAATGTACATAAAATGATGAAATATTTATTTTTTGTAAATTTAAGTTTGTGTAAATTGCTGATTTTTTTAGAATAAAAAAATTCATATTTGTTTTTTAATCTCTACTTATAAAATCAGAATACCAGCTCAAATAATTCAGGAAACTACCAATACTATGAACATTTCCAGAGCAAATGTATATATATATACAAGGAATGTTTTCTAAGGGGGGAGAAATAAAAAAATAAAATAAATAAAAAAGCTGGATGGAGATTTTGATTTAATTTAAAGAAATATACATTATATTGGATGAAAAAAAGAGATATCTAAAATCAGCATAATTATTTGTACCATTGGTATAACATTTAAATATATAATTAAAATAAATAAATAAAATATCAAAATAACACCGCCACAAATATTGGGACCAAGAAAGACTGAAGGTTTTAAACTAAAACGTAATACAGAAATATATCAAAATGTTGAAAAATTAAGTGATGCAATGAAAAAACATAGACTGACATTCTATGGACATATGATGAGAATGGATTAAATTAGACTGACAAAGAAAATTTTCCAACACAGCCTCCATAAACAGAAAGAATGCATGGATACGGATAGTAAAAGAAGATATGATGGTGGCAAATGTGCAACGGAATTAAATGTGGGACAGAGACAAATTTCGAACAGTAGTGAACATTATAAAATTTCCAGAAATACTTAAAACACGAATTAAACAATTAATTAGACAGTGGTAAGATAAAAGTATACAACAGCAGGCAGAGGTGATGAAGAAATATTGAAAATAACGCTAGAGTAAGGAACAAGATGTAGATAGTTGGGGTATGCAGCGTAAGGTTATTATAGTCCTTATTCTCATACAGTTAATTCATTTCATACTTTATTATACTATTTGCAATTTTTGTCATATATTTTTGTTTATTTTCTTTTTCTTCTGGCCCTAATGAAGACTTCTAATGCAAGTCGAAACGTCGGCATAATAAATTGAAATTTATTTTTAATTGCTGTGTATCTGCTGTACTTCTCAGTCAACTAATACCCCCTCAATATCATTACTTTTTTTTTCATTCAAGCCAATATAGCTCCTAAACGGTAGATCCTAGCGACAAATGTTATAAAACAAGAAATATCCTCCATTAATTTTCTGATCAGGAAATTGCCATCAAATATTCGATCCGAACAACACCAACAAAAAAGAGCGTGTCAAAATATTACATTTTTGAATGTGGAAAAAACGTTACACGTTTTGAGAATGAAAGACCCCAGTCAAAAGACATATCCATGTCAAAAAGCAAAAAAAGAAGTGAATAAAAACATTAAAAATAAATATAAATAAAAATATCATCAGACATAATCCAGTGTTATGTAACAGAAATATGTTCAAATATTTATCCATATAATATAAAACATGCTTTTTGTATAAAATAAATTAAAAATATTTATTTAAAATATTATCGACACATAAAAACACTGAGTATATAACTTCATATTTTTAATCATAACAAAATTTCATTATGGCGTGACGAATGCTGTTGGCCAACATTGGTAATGAATAAACATCAAGATTGTCAAGGCTAGTTCCAAATGCAATTCTAATTTTAATTTACTAGTAAATGGAATCAATGCTTATTTAATCGATTTATTAACATTCATTAGCATTTCATATCAAGAGGGCTATCCAAGGATGATTCAGGAGGCACTGTAATCTGAAAACTATCCTCAATAGATCTACGGGTATTATCAGTCATTAAATAGAATAATACTTCATTATTAATGATTTTACACATGAGTTGTTTTGCTATAAATCAAACACAATACAGAGTTACATACAGTGTTAAATACAGGCCATCATTTCAAATTCTGGCTAAAACATTTCTATACTAACATATTAGTATGTTGGTGTATATAAGGTACGTTTCTATTTCTTTTCTTACTTCCTTATTTTTAAATATTAATATAATTATACTTTCAAAATAATTATACTTTTAGCTATGAAAAACGTGCGCTTCAGGAATCTCCGGTTAATCCGACCTTTTAAACGTTCCGCCTTACTCCTTGGTCTCTTGGGGGTCGGATTCTACAGTATTATTATGTTTTGATAATAATGCACACAGACTATTCCATAAGTCATAACCTAGTTATAGATCATAATTCACAGGGAATAAGTCATTAGATTTACTTAGAATAAAATTATTTATTATTAAAGTGTAATTACTTATCTTAAGTAACCAAACTTAAATAGTGGCCAATTTTTTTTTTTTTTTAATTTTATGGTTAGAAATAAAAACGCAAAACAATTAAACCAAAAGTAATTAATTTTATGTGTGGATTTTTATAATAAATATAATACAATTTTATAATCAAAATCATTTTTTTAATATTGTTTCTTGAAATAATAAATAAAATTAATGTTTCCTAAAGAAACAGATAACCTTTATAATTTACCATAAAAGAAAATATATTTTTAAAATAATGATACACACATAACTGCTCACACGCACATTATTAAAACATCAAAGTGGAGCGAATAAACCTGAATAGGCGTGGGTAAGATCAAGTGACCCGTAATAGATCCGAAATATAAAATCGACAAAGATCTAAATATAACTGAATTAATTTTAATTATCATATATTAAAGTTTGTTGTAAACAATTTTATTGTATTGTTATTAATCTAAAATATTGTTTTCTTCTTCTTCAGAACCTTGTAAAATATTTATTTGGTGGTTCTGCAAGATGGCAACCACAAGATGGCCGTCCTTCACCGTAAACGACCACTAAATCACAAGTTGTTTACGGATGAAGATAATTTGCAATTATTAAAATAGCTCCTTGTAACTAGATACTAGGGGAAGTTTTCATATAAATACGCCAGTGGCTTCATAGTAAAAATAGTTTCAATAGGTAAAACTGCATAATTTTAGTTAAGTAACTTTTGGAGTAATTCAAAACGAGCAGGAGTTTCGTGTACCTTCCATCTTGTATGAAAATGCCATGAATGTTATACAGAAGAGGGCCATCTTACTACTCGAATCCATCTTAAAGGAAACTGTAGTTTGTTACTCGAATAAAAGCATGGCTAATCGGACGTATCATTGAAGGAAAGGATAGGTAGTATAGAATGTTATATTTTACCCCTTCCGATAACAGCATAAAGGATTTTTTACTCGACTCCTTTATCACGTATTTTATAAATCTGAGTTTAGTAGGTTGCCTAGCAACTAACACCACAGGTGACCCCAGGAAACTGTAGTATAGAATGTTATATTTCCATAACAGAAATGATGTGGAATTGAGGAGTTAGTCATTCAACTAACGCAAGAATGTGGAATTGAGGAGTTAACATTCAAAGCTGACTTCCGACAAAGCCTTGTGAGTTGCACACTACTATACTTATTGTTAGTTTTTCAAAGTAAACATCTTTCAAGGATTTAAATAGTATAATTGTTTTGGATTTAACAGCGGAAGAAGGATTAGTGTACATTTTTTGCTCTTTTTTTAACAGTTTTCTGAAGTGCACATGTTCAGTTTTGAAATTGGGTCTTAAAAAAAAAGAAAAAAATGAAAAATATATAAAATAGTAAACTCTTCTAATTTATATTCAACTAACTCTGGAAGAAGTATCCCACTACAGCGTGGATTAAAGAAGTTAGGAAAGACCTGGAACAGTTGAACATTACAGAGTCCCAAATGTTAGAAAGAGGTTTGAATTTAAGAGTAGAGTGGAAGGGTTTCAAGCTGAAGGAAGACCTAAGAGAAGCAGACGAACGTGGACAGAAGACCAAAAGAAGCAGGCCAGTGGACGCATGAAGGAGTACTGGAGACAGAGGAAACTATAGGCAATGGGAAAGAATAAGAGGAAATAAAGTTGTAGCGTGACCCTAAGTCGTCAATTAGCGTATAAAAAAAAACAAAAAAAAAAACTTCTAATTCAAGACATGAATAAGATAATTTGTTATGTAAATTTTTTTTGGAAATTTGGTTATTTATTAGTAATGAAGGTTTTATGCACTAATGTCGGCCTTACTGCACCAATAATTCAAAATTCTTAGTTAAGATTTCTCACTGGAGAAAGACATGTTACTCTATTTTGCATTTATTAAAATTACGCTTCATAGAAAATATTAACATTAATGAGTAATATAACTAATTCATCCTCATATGTCTTAATCATAAACATTTAGGTTCAATTTTTATGAATATCCAGGAAGTAGTTTTGGAGAACTAAACTGATTATTTAAAACAGACTTCTATTTAATAATTAATAACAACTTAGTTTGAAGGATTGGATTGGCCTTTAATCAAATCCAACCAATTGAACACATCCAGCAACCATCTGTTAATTGTCGATGCATTTATAAACATAGGACGGGGCTCCGATTCAATAAGCTACAGACAGCTGAACAATGTCAGAGCCTATCTCGACCCCACCACCGAGGCAGTCGGACCTTGACAAACAATTATCATTCAGCCAGCGAGGCTGGTAATTACTTTACAAAATACTAGTATTCAGTTGGAAATGTGCATTGTAAACTTAAACCTCACAAAACAAACAAAACAACAACCTATGGATCACGTGTTCCGAGTATTGTGACTGAAATAGAGATGACACTCCATAGACTGACCTTGAAATGTTCAAATCTACTGAGTAAAGTTAATAGACGGATCTGTGATTCGCATCGCACCAAGACAGAACAAATCTTGTATGTATGCATTAACCGGCCGGTACCAAGACAGATGCAGATTGTATCATCAGAGAAGTGCATTCAAGAGGAGCGAAGAAGAAAATCCCGAGTCATGGGAAAGATTATGGAGGCAGTTTACATAATGGACACCAGGAACTGCAATGGGATGTTTGTGGGGCGGCTACCGGTCTCATTATTATTTGGCCTCTTAGCTACAATACGAGGAAGTGATCTGGTGCAACAAAACTAAATAAGGAAAATAGCGCCATTTAATATAGCAACTGCCACGTGGCAGCCATGTGATGTGACACTACGCAGAGGTCAGTACAATTTGTATATGATAAACATTATAATTACATAATCTTTTTTATTTGCATCTCCCGTTCGCCGATATCATCTGGGTCGTGCCTTGAGGCAAATATTGAATAATGTAAACAGGAACAAATCAGTTTCACCTGATGAAATAAATCTTCCCAGAATTGCATTCATAGCAGCATTTCGGAGCAAATATGTAAAACCTATATTTCATTTCCTATTCAGACTTTAAATTATTAATCTAAAAGTTAATAATAACTTGGATAAAGTTCTTTATCATAAAAAACTTCCGGAAATAAAAAAGTAAAAAATTAAAATTAAATAAAGTGATATCAGAAATTTTTTTACAATATATGGATCAGGAGCTAGTTACATTTACATAAAGTCAAGGACTTTCACATAAAGTTTCAAGAATTATTGCCCGAAAAAAAAGCTTTTCTAGACGGATAGTAAATGATTTGATACTGACATCACAATGCACTTAAACACCGTTAACTTGGAGCTTCATGTAAGTAAATTGCAACTTATACGTGAATATATGCTATGAATATTTGGAAATATTTAGAGTATACATCACAACCAGAACCAAGCATCAACGAGATCCCAGTTTTGTTTATCAAGGAATCAGTATTCTGTCATTCCATCTATGAGTTTATTTGGATGTCCACTTAATTTATCATGAAAAGCAATTTGTATTGTGTAAGTCGGTGTGCATAGTTTTGTTGTAAACCATGGTACATGGTGCTTGTGATATTAATCTTAATGTCTTGAACTGAATATTAATCTGTTGTAATATTTTTATGTGTGTCTTTTTCATTGCCGTAAAATTGAGATGAACAAGTCCATAGAAAATTTCTGTATTATTTATTTATTTTTTTTTTTTCTTCTGAATAGTGAGTACTTTAGTTTCAGTCTCACACTCAATGATATTCGTTCCTTCTAAATGATGTTTTGGCCACTTCTAAATATTTGGCCACTTTGAAGGCTTGTTTTGCTGAAATTTAAAAGGTTTTCTAACAAAATGCTACGCCTTTCCTAGCGGAGTTATATTTAATTACTATTAAATGAAAAACCAATACAAAGCAGTTTTTAAATGTCGAACTACAATATAGTGGAATATAATTCAATATTAGTATGATGTAGAAGTTTAAGGAAGAGCACCACTCATCTGATTGAACAGTATATGTATTAATGAATATATAAATAATTGGATAAAAATTACTAAGCAGACTACAATATTTATAATTTCACCGTTAACGATTATATGTTATTATCAGGAGTTGGGTGTATGTACAAAGCAAATCAATTTATGTATGCATATAAATATAGGGGAATCATGGTACCCCTCAATGTCGTACTCCTAACTATAAGAAACCTTTAACATATGTCCACCAAATGTTCTGTCTTCAATGTTTCTCTAAATATAGAACTGCCTATTTATAGTTCTTGAATCTGTTTGAAGTGCTAATCACTTTGTATAAGTCATTTTTTTTATTACCTTTTATTAGGGTTGTAATTCTTCCGAATTCATTTTTCTATTTACAGAAAAGTATGAAAATTTAAAAATATTATGATAAAGGTTTTAAAATTCCACTGAATGTTAGCTATTCAAAAAAAACAATAACGTACCATAGACATTGTCTTACTTGATCGCTCAAGTAGACACTGTATCAAAGTAATTTTTTTTTATTTTATTTATTAAGAGAATTCATTAAAATTAAAGTGCAGCGTCGAAATGGCTTTTGATTGGATTCAGTAGAAAAATTAATTAGTTATTATATTTACTAAAATTATGATTTATAATTATAAAATTATTTATGATTGATTATGATATCTGGCAATTATTAATAATACTGCCTATTCATATCCCTAATGATGACGGTGACAAATGATGATGCAGATGAATATTAGGTTATATATAAGCATAAAAGAATTATTGAAACATAATGTTTCAAAAGACTTCGATTTACGCAGGTTTTTGACTAGCTTAGTTTTCCCAAGTGGTACAGATATATTCTTAAATCTTTTGTATTTAAATACAAAGAATCAACAATATTAATATTCGTGTTTTTAGGGAGTTAAATTTTTTTTTTTTTTTATCTTGGAGTCGTTTTTGATGAAACCCTTTTCTGGAAAACTACGTTGGACAAATCACTGGAACTTCTCTTTTTTGTTTTTGGTTATTTTTTTGCACTTTTATCGTTTAAGTCCTTCTCTGTTTCCCTGAACCAATTTGGTTTGGTCTTTTTGTTGCTGAAGTAGTCAAAACGTTTTCTGGTTGGTCTATTTTGGTTCATTCTGAGAATATGTCCATAAAAATCAAGTCTTCTCTTCCTCATTGTGTCTGAAAGTTTCTCAATTTTTGGGGAAAAGGATTAATTTGTTATTATAAAATTTGGGGCCCAGAATTTTTCTAAATATTTTACTTTCTTTGATCTCTAGCCGCTGTTACTTTTTATTAATATCTTCTTTTTTTTAATTTTATTATTATTATCTGTTATTTCGTTATAAAAATATTATTACATTTTAAGGCTCTGAAGGCTCTTGGTTATCATTTTTTATTTTTAAGGGACTTAAAGTCCCAGAATAAATAAAGAACTTTTATTATTTAATATTATTGTTATTATATCAACTTTTTTTTTCAAGTTCGATTTTTCAAATTAATTGTGAATCCTGAATAGACTGTTCCTCATAGATGTAGTAAGCGGAGCTACTTGGGGTTACTATTATCCTCTGAGCTGACGAGGACTGTAGAGACCCGGACAATAAGGAACTAACGGGCAAGGAGGATCACTATAGGGGACCACCGGCAGGGTGCTGATCTCACCACTCCGTCTCCACTTGTGGTAGTGGACCTAACTATATGAGGTCAGGTACAAAGCATTCAACTCCGATATTTAATTTTGTCTTCTTCTATTTGTTTATTGAAATTTACGACCTTATATACAAAAAATAGATACAGTAAATATGTAAACAGCGATCATAATAACATGACAACTGCACGTGAAGCAACTACCCAAAGGTAGCGCTTCAACAAAAGTTCTATTGCAGTCCAGTCAATATATTGTAGAGTGCATGCAATATGCGATTACTTTTCACCTCAGGGCTTACTTAGGAGTAGTTAGAAGATAAACATACTAAAAGTTCCCGCCCCTGGAGGGTGGGCTAACGGTGGGGGGAGGGGAGAAGGTCCCATTTTTGAGTTTTTCGATGATATCTCGAAAAAGGTGGTCTCAAGAAAAATATGTTTCAAACAAAAATTAAAGCTAATTTAATTTCCTATAAAATTGTTTATATACGTCTTTATCGAACGGCTTTCAGAATGTACTTTGTTGAAAATTGATAATTTTCGAGAGAAAAAATTTCGTCAAACATTTGCTTCAAGTCAGAAACGTATATATGAAATTAAAATAAATTTAATAATCTACAATTTTGATTCTAATTTTTTTTTCTTTTTCCTATTCCTATATTCCTAATCTAATTCGGTTAAGAAGAGGCCTTATTTTTTGAAAGGTCGTTTTCAATGTGATTTAACTACTTTTCGGAAAAAAAGCTTCGAAATAAAGACAATCTAATAGAAAAATTAAAAAAAAAAAAAAAAAAAAAATGATCAGGAAATAGGACTTGCTGGTTTTGGTATTCTACGCCTCATATATTAAAAATATAAGTAACAAAACCTAATAAAATTGGTTTAAATATGTGAAAGTTTTTAATGTTAGGGTCAGGGGACAGTTGGTAGGACTGGTACTGGTGGTATATGCAAGTGGTACACATCGGATAGTAAGTACCTACTGCCTACTGTTTAATTCATAGTAAACAACTTTTAAATTTTAAAAAACTGATATAATTTTGTTTCTATTTAAGTTTTGAAATAAATTAACTAAAACGGAAAAATAAACAGGAATATCATTATAACATGATATGAATATTTAAAATAGCATATCATAGAAAAAAAAAATCAATATATAGGTTTATCGAAATTTAGACCTCTAAAAACTGTAGATATTGGAGGGATAGATCCCATCCCTAGGAGTACGTAATATCTTTAGTGAATCAGGATCTAAGTTTCTTCTTGGAGAGTGAGAAACTGAGCGAGCGATTGAGAAAGTAGCTCGTGGAGAGTGAATCATCTGTCGCTGCGAAGAAATTATTCAATACCCAATTTGAATAATATGTAGTTGAAGCTTGAGTCAAGTTGGAAACATTAAAAATAACAAAAATACAGGAAGATGAATAGAGATAATAATTAGTATATACCTGCGGAAATGGTTTCCAAAATAACTGATACATTCATTCAATTGGCAAGGAGCTGTAAACACCTTATAGCGTAAAATATAATAACACGGCCCCATTGTAGAGTAAATGACAGCGTTAAACAGGATTGCTACGCTTCTCCTCCTCCATTTCCTTCTTTTGTATATTAAGCTAAGAAGGTCTAAGGGTAAGAACAAGATAAGAAGAACAGAGAGGCCTGCTCGGTCTACTCTGTGTTTCTTCACAGCTCTGTTTAGCCACGGCTGGGTTTTGTACGGCCTTGTAGATCCTTGCCTAAGGCCTCACACAATCTGTTATCTTGTCAACTCGGTTACCTTCTCTACATTTGATAATTTAGTTTTTTTTTTTGTGTTATCTAAACATAACTGTTGATTATGATTATGTGTATGATGTGAATCCTTAAACAAACTGCGTCGTTGCAATCTTTTGCAACAGACCGAGCAAAATTTAATAGAAAACTACGGTATATTATGAAATTAACAGCGACAATTACTTTAAGATTTTTCGCTATAAACATATTTTTCAAATTCAATTTAAAAACAGTGTTGTTATAACGAAGGGTGTCAACTGTAAAGTATCGAATGTGAAAATTATACTTTTCAAGAGGCTTGACAAATTATTTAAACAGACTTAAATTATTAATTCCAAACATTCAGCATAATTTGACATACGTCTTTCTCTGTATTGTTCCAAAAGCCAATGCAATAACAAGAAACTATGGTATCAATACCTAACAATATTTGTTCTCATTATGAACTTATTCATCTGTTATTTTCGAGGTATTTGTATGAATATATATTTTTTTTGTTTTATCTTTTGTATGCATTTTATAAATCCCTGATTGACGTGAAGAAGATCATAAGGCAAAATTGTGGACTTTAAAGTAAGCAATGTTTTTATCGTTCTCCAAAATCCTGTAATAACCACAGAACATTGAATAGACTATTCTATGTTCTGAGGTAATAACTGAACACTTCAATTATACAATTAAAAGATACTTTAAGATCTTATTACGAAGCATAAGTTAAACAATCTTTCACAACGGCCATATCCGCTAAACCGTACACTTCTTCAGGAGAACCATAGAATTATGATAATTATAGTAAATTATTATTATTTTTTTTTTTTTTTATACTTTTTAGTTTACATACGTCATTGTGGTATTTGTTCATTACTTTGCATGTAAGACATGGATGAGTATTTTCTAGCACTACTACTTATTACCCTTAACTGTGAAAATAATAATACTTATCCAAATGAACTTTTATTCAGAGAAACTAAGAGATCATTATATTATCATGTAAGAAGTGAAATATTTGTTACATAGAAGTATAATTAAAATATTTTTAATTAATTAATTATCCCGAATCATTAATGAGTGCTGAACATATAGCAAATCTATCAATATAGATAAGCGAAAATACATCTAGGTAAATTATATGTGTTTTATAAAAATTATCTCTTATGATCATTGTTTAAATATTTAATTCAGTTTTTTATTTATTATTATTATTATTATTTTGTCAGATATACGGTTGATAAAGAAATAATAAATGTTTTGAATATGTTTCTCTCCAATGTGTTTAAAAATTTAAGCATCCATTACCGACAATGTCTAAAACAAAAAAAAAACAAGGAAAATAAAACTTAAGTTAAAACTTGGAAACACTAGTCACTTTTTATCATAAAACGTTCGCGCCAACTTCGCATTTACAATGCTATTTCACTATCATCAGTTCCCTACTAAACTAAAGACTAGACCGCTCGCATTAGAACACTATAAGTTTTCGACATCGGAATGAAGATAAGCTCCTTAATCTAGTTTTAATTACCATTGCGGTAATGATAATTAAAATATATGTGTGAAGTTGTTGGCCTAGATGAAGTACAAGCGAATCATAATTAGCGCTAAATCGGTTTAGACAGAGAATATGGCTGTAAAAGGAATGAAAACAACGCTCTCGATCAATATCGACATTATTATAAGAATATTAATAATTATATTATTTAAATTATTATTGATTGCAATATGGGTGGGGGGAAGGGTAGCCTGAGGGGAGACCTCTGGCTGAGCGACCCCGATTAAAAGCCTGACACATTAGATTTTCCCATGACATGAAATTAATGGATTTAGTCAGGAAGCCTGTTTGGGAAAAGACTCATTTAACGCCATGCTCACTCACAATCAAATCAGAACTTTATTTGTTTGGGGATACAATTTGTACAATTGGGACTGATGAATAATTTTATACAATGAATTTTTATTTGGACTATTTTCGAATGTTAAATCATTCTTCATCAGGTCTAAAGAGGCAAACAGCGAAAGGGATTCTTGAAGCAGGTTTTAGTGTAATCTCAGTAAATATAAATATACAGTGCACTCTCGATAATTCGACAGATATGGGACTAAAAATAGTAAAAAAAAAAAAAAAAAAAAAAAAAACCCACAGAAATCGTCTATAAAATGAGAGGATACAAGAGGGTTATATAGAAGAAATAAGGTCCTTTTGGGAAAGCGAGATGCGAGAGAAGGAATAGCGTGGACCGAGGAAACATAGAATGAGGAAGAGGTGAGAAGAGAGAAAAGGTGTGAAAATAGTGATATTCACGTGGTCTCTAAGACCGTTCCGTGAAAAAAAAAATTATTGATTTTTTAACCAATATTTAAAAATTATTCAAAAAAAAAATCTATTTATGCTTATCTAACTAATGGCACTTACATTGGCACAAGATATGAATCGAACGATATTTGATAGTTTCCTGCCGGTAGCCGATTCTTCTTTCCTTGTTTACAGTTTTTTATTCCTAGTAGAATAAAGATAGTAGTTTTTCTTATAGGCGTCATAGACTTGTTTTAAAACAAACTCTTCAATTTTAGACGCAAATTTTTCTTTGAAAAGTTTGACAGCTGAACGATCTGATGTAAGTTTTTTAGCTGGATTATTGGAATTATCGGACTATCAAGGGGCCGGATTATCGAGACTGTATTGTAATTTAAAAATTTTCCTTCCAACATCCTTCTGAAAATACTGTAGATCGATAGCAATGCACCTGTATAGAATTGCATTAACGACTGACGCAGAAATAATTCTACATATTTTATTTTTCTTTAATTAGGTCCTACATACTAGGTGGATTATGATCTAATACATAATATGTTGAAATTGAATTTTTAAAAATTACTATCACACGATAACATAATCTCTTGTCATCATTAGCTAATAACACCTTCCATTCAACCTGGAAGAACTATTCTCAATATTTTGATGGCATATCTATACACGAATATGATATGAAAAATAACTTATCAAGAAAAAATATTGAAAAATTACTTTCTCCAATTCTGTTCTGGCAGTGCCATTATTCGTGATGTAAAACGAAAACTCAATACTGATTTGTATTCTATATGCGTAAGATAGAGCGTGCAATATCTGACTCATCCCTAATATGTGACTACTGTCATATAAAATAAAATCGCCATATAATTATCTGTAATTATATCCTGATGGAAGTAATCGATGGATTCAAACAGTTGAGCTGAGACAGAAACAGTTTCCCCAGTAGCGGTTGTTAGTTCGGAATTCATAAAATTACCGAACAGTTAATGGCACCAATAATCCTTTCTGCCATTTTCTCATTCCCGGAATTTTTCGAGGAACAAACCGAAACAAATCATAAAAAAAAAAAAAAAAAAAAAAAAAAAAAGAGAAATAAAAATCGATTGGAAAATATTATGGAAAATAATATTAAGAACACTTTTTAAAACTTAGCATATGGACAGATTATTACAGTACCGGTAAAAATATATATAATTCATTATTTTATGAAGTAAAGTAAAAAGATTTTATAGTTGGCAAATATGATAAACACTAGAGTGATTTTGCACACCTCGCAAAATGTTTAGATGTTTAGTTTTCTATTTTATTCTATATGAAATGTTTTATATATTTTTATTATTTCATTCTCGTATTTTTAAATTTAAATAAGAAGATTATTTGTTGTTTAACTACGAATTGAATTACATTTTATTGCCCAGAGACTGCAGTTCAATAAGTGGTGCCGGTTAAGGTAGGAATTGGCTTCCTCTTCGAAAAACTTGATGACAAGGCTGCACGAACAGTTTGTAATATTAATCATTTCTGGGATTTCTCCTTGACTATTAAATTATTTTATAATTTCTTTATATAAATATTATATTATTTTTATATGAATCATTGTTGTATGTTCCTCGTCAAATTTTATTTTAATTGTTCATTTTATATAAATTTCTACTTCTTTATAATTTTAAATCCTTAACTATTTAAAACTTGATAAAAAATAATAATCGTATAACTACTGAAATATTTTGATAATTCAGATCATGGTAAGACTTAGGATATTTAATAAGATAATACAAAAAAATTAAAAATTAAATGGAAAACAAAATCATATTTAGCTATTTGATTTACTTTATCATTGTTTAATAATTTTATTTTTAGGATACTGAAAATATAAAGAACATTTTTTTTTTGTGAGTACGATCTAGTTCAGCAAGGACAAGGCCACTGATTTCGAAATTTTAAAATATGCCTCAGTTTGTGTTTTTTTTGTTTTGGTTGTTAAATCAATGTTTTACGAAAACCTTTTAGGTTTTCAGTCTTTTTATGACAACTGAGGATACGATTAAAACAATGAATGAACATAGCAAATATTGCTGATTAATTTACTTACTAACATCTAGTTGTCATCATTTTAATATTATTGTATATTGGATTAGTGACAGGTTCATCAAAGTAAAATGAACAGAAGTAATACTCCAACATTTTTTAAATATTAATAATTTGAATTATCAATATCACTCACCGAGAATACATATCACATCTCCCGACCGACAGACACAGGCACATATACATGTATAATTTTAATATACAGATGTAGACACTCATAGATAAAGATACCGCAGACCTAGACGAACTCCCGATAGCGTGCACGGGCACAGACTGAAGAGGAGAGGCTGGGGACCACTAGCGCAGCCTGGCGGGGATAGCCCTACCTAGCCTGACCTGCCCGATTGGCCCTTCCCTTTAATAAGGATTTTTAAACAATCACCACTTTAAAGCCATTTAAAATACTGGGCTTTTAAATTAATATATAAATTTTAATAGATTTCTTCGGTTTGGAAGAAGACACACAACTCAAAAATCATTACTCCTCATGAGAGACTTTAAAAGTTATGGATTCAAATTTAATCAAAAATATCGCTCCATAGCAATTATATATCTACGAAAAAAAAAAAAAAAAAATAGGGAAAAAAAGCGTTACCAGCACTCATAAAATGTATTAATAATGTAAACACACAATTTATCAAATAAAATGAAAAATATGGCATTCAAGCATAAATTATACCTTTTCATAAATTAAACAAAAAAAAATAGTTTTTTATTATTGATCATTTTTATTAAACTAATAATTTAAAAAAAAAATATTATTTACACAAACTGTATTAAAAGTCTAATAAAATAAACATTATTTATAAAAATATAAAAGCATATTAAATAATTTAATATGATAAGTATTTCAATAAGGTGGGTCTTTTCTATACTACTCTATAAAAGGACAAGCCATTTTTCGTTGGTTATCACTAGGGCTATGAATTATATGTTAAAAAATATGCACATATATATGCAGAGATATTGGGTAAAATATGCAATTAAATACCAAAAGTATGCAACTATCTGCATTATTAGAAAAATAAAAAAATCGCAATACATACCTATACTTAAGTACCAACTCAAGTTTAAATAACTAATTGTGACGAAAAGGGAAACATTAAAAAGCTAATAATAAAACACAAAAACAAATGTTAAAAACCTTTATTAAAGATAAATAAAACAGATTAAACAGGGAACATTAAAAACGAAAAAAATCAAGACAATTATATCCAGAAAACTTAAAACAACAATCACAATTAAAATACGTATACTTTAAAACAGAACAATATACATCAAAAACAATAAGCAACGACCATACAGAAACTCTCCTGACTTATTTATGCCACTTATTCACTGTTGTAGATTTGAATTGCAGACAACTTTTTCAGGTTTTCGAACAAAATGGATGGTCTATTGGGCCTCAAAAAAGATTTGTAACGCTCTACACTAAACGACTGCTCTACATCATATAAATATAAAACGTCTCAATTGAAAGCTCACCTACGTACTTTCCAACAAAATCTTTTGTCTTTGAAGGAGTGACTTTCGGTATTTTAGGTGTATTATAGGAACAGTTTACGAATGATATGTCTCGTTGAACTCTGTGTGAGGACATAAGGAGTTCTTATATATATACTAGCATCCCCGTCGCGGCTTCGCCCGCCCTCATTAGTAAAGATAATTTCAACTAAAAATTAAAGTTTCATTTGTTTATCGATAAGATTCTTGTATTTTAGCCTGTGGTTCAGCATTATTTCTTCAATGATTTTTTCACGCATAACAGTGATTATTAATCTAGTTACAATCGCACTGATTAGGCAGTTGAAGATTGCGTAAAAGCACCATTAGACATAAAATTTTTAATTTTAATGTATGAATTGGTAATCAAGTTGGATAAAGACTATTAAGATACTCTTGCGGAAAATAAACTGCATTATCAGTGCTTACGGCAGAAGGCCCGTGGGTCATATTTTTACACACAATATAAAAAAGTAAAGGATCGACATTTTGATTTAGTAATAATTTGTATTCGGCAGAAATAACTTTATTGATTTCATCTGGTTGGATGTTGATTTCGAACTATAAAAGTATATGACAGTGTGGCAAACCTCAGTCCTGCCTCTCAACATTGTACATTTAAATTTTAGTTATTGTTAATTTTACCATTGCAAAACCTTCCTAGAATTATAAAAAATATTTATTTAGATGTCGGTACAGATAGGTTCAGTTTACCATTGTTAACTCTATTGTGGAGTGGCGCTATACACAATCGGTCGATTTTCAAGCTTCACTGGGATCCACATATCGCACACCATATTTAAATCTTTTTTAATAATTTTCTTTATAGTTTAATAAGTAAATTTTCTCATCGATTTCAAGCTCTTTTGTAACCTCTCGCGTAGAATGGCACTCTCCACCAATCGGTCAATTTTCAAACTTCACTGTTGTCCACAAATTTTCTTTTTTTAATAAAAAATAAATGAAAAATCAGTATATTTTAATATTGCTAAACCTTCTTGGAACTATGAAGATGATGTAGTTAATATTTAGTACAGATTGGTTCAGTAGTATTCGTGGTTAGTGATCACAAACGTAAAATAGCTTGTCCTTTTATATAATATTATAAGTTATTATTATAGTAAACTTTCTAATTGTAAATCTTTCAAGAACTATAAAGATAATGTAGTTAAAATTTGGTTCAGATAGGTTCATTAGTTTTACTAAAACGCTATTGTCGCTTGCCACATATTCGATTTTTAAACTTCACTGGAATCCACACGTCACCCCACATATTTATAGGTTTTTAGATAACAAATTAATTTAATTTAGTAATTTTATTATCAATTTCTAGCTATATTTAACACCGGATCATTGTAACCTCTCTTGAATGGCGCTCGCTTTACTGCACACCACATATTTATCGCTTTTTAAACAGTAATTTAACAGAAAATATATTAATTTTATTATTGCTGAGTTGGTAATCCAGATGGACAGAGACTATTAAGAAACTGTTGCATATAATGGTCTGCATTATCAGTGCTTACAACTAAAGGTTCAAAATTCATATTTTTACACACAATATTAAACAGCTGAGGATCGGCATTTTGATTTTTAATAATTTTCATTCGACAGAAATAATTTTATTTGATTTGATCTGGTTAGATTTTAATTTCTAACCATAAAAGTATGTGGTAGTGTGGCAAAACCCGTTTCTAACACTCAACATTGTACATTTAAATTTTTATTGTTGCTAAACCTAGAACTATGAACATGATTTAGTTAAAATTTGTTATATTTCACTTCATATAGCTGTTTTTATAACAATTTAATTGAAAATAAGTGAATTTTATTATCAATGTTCACCTCTATGTAACACTGTACCTTTTAACCTTTCATGTAGATGGCAATTGCCGCCATTTTTGAACTTCACTGTTATCCACTTATTATTCATTTTTCAATAAAGAATTAGTTGAAAATCATTAGATTTTACTATTGCTAAACTATCCTATAAAGATGATGTAGTCAAAATTTGGTAGAGATTGGTTCAGTAGTTTTTGGCGGTTAGTGAACACAAACGAAACATTGCTTGTCCATTTATATAATAGTATAACCTTATACCGCCATATGTTAGAATCGTATAGAGCTAACAGATAATTGTGACTTACAGATAATATACAAATAATATTGCGACTATAAATTAAGATATAAGGTATCCTATCTTTTTTGTTGGATCAAACTGCACACGGTATGCAAATTTGATTAAAATCGGTTCAGTAGTTTAGGTGTTAGCCGGCCCCTAGGCGGCGACACGTAATTTATATATATTAAGATATATATTTTTTTTTTTTTTTTTTTTTTTTTTCCCCCCCCCCCCCTTTAGCTCGGAGACATAAAAAAATTCAAATGTCAAAATCCTGATAAGCCGGATATGTAGATAAATATGCAAATTAAAAATAACTTAAATTTATTTCAAATGCCTCAAAGCATATATATTTTGATAATATTAGATGTTTTAGTTCGTTAGGAGACATATGCAAATGCATATATTTCACAGCCATAGTGATCACAAACCACGAAAACTACTGAACCAGTCCGTACCAAATTATAACTACATCATCTTCATAGCTCTAGGAAGATTTAGCAATAATTAATTATATTTATTTTCAATTATTAGTTAATAAAAAAGCAACAATGTTTGATTACAGTGAAGTTTGTAAATTTACCAATAGGTGGCGAGCGCCATTTTACATCAGAGGTTACAAAGGCATGGTGATAATAAAATTTACTTATATTCAATTAAATTATTAAAAATAATTTAAATTTGTGATGTGTGGTTAGCGTCATTCCGCAAAAGAGTTTACAACGGTATAATAATTATTTAGCAATAATATAATTGACAATAGTAACAGTTAAAATTTAAGATGTTGAGTGGAAAAAACTAGGTTTTAGGCCACACTGTCATATAAATGTATGGTTAGAAATTAAAATTGAACCAGATGAAATCAATTCGTATATTTTAGTCGAATAAAAAATATTACCAAAACAAAATGTCGATCTTTTGTATTTTTATATTGTACGAACATCTAATCAGTTCAATTGTAACCAGGTTAAAAATTACTGCTATGCGTGAAAATATCATTGAAGTAATAATGCAATGCTCAATTGCACACTCCAATACAAAATTTATATCGATAATAAAATAAAACTCCAATTATCAGTTAAAAATAACTAGGTTGATTACTTATGAGAGCGGTCCAAGCCGCGAATGGAAATGCTTGTTAAACTATAATTCAGTTTATTCATTTCTTAATGTAATAAATTATGAGATAAATATTTTTTTAAGTGGAAATTTTTATGAGACTAATTATATAAAATAACACCAAATCATGTCTATAAACCTTTTTTTTTTATCAGTGTAAGTAATAAATCTCTTTTTACGTGTATCCAATGATCACCTTTTTTTTCCATAATCCAAAATTTTTTGACAAATCGAAATTAATTAAATTATCATTTAAGAATTGAAATAAAATAAAACTTGATGATAGCTGATAAAAAAACGATAAGATGTTTCGTCAATAAATTCTCACAGATAAATGGAATGATAAAATAAATCTTAATTTAGGCGAGTGAAACTGGAAATGCTCGTCCTTTATTTTATTCTGTTTTCTTCTCATTTCGTTTTTTTTTTTATTGCTTCCTTTTAATTTCCTCTCCGGTTTTCTTCCTCTTTCATTTCCCATTAGCTCTAAGCGAAATAGAACAGAACCCCCAAGCTATTAAAATAGTAAAATATTTTAATAAATTTTATGTACCACGACACTCCATTAAGTTCCAACAGAATCAAATTGAAAAGTTACACCATGATGAGTATATTTTATTACCATAATAAATCCCCGAGTTTACAAGGAGATATAATAATTCAACAGAAAAATAGCAATACAATGCTAACTAGGTAAAGATGAACTAATTGCAAAATCTCGAGTTTCATGGCGTAATATGTACTCGTTACAAATATGAATGGAACTCACGGAATTTAGATTGGTATTACATCCTAGCTCGACATTATTACATATTTTGAACATTTTCTTTTATAGTTCTGCATGCGATAGATGCACCAGCCCTTTAAGGATGAGATATTTATTATATTGGTTTGCCCTTGAATCCAACTTGGAAAATTACAGGAATCCTTCGGACGGCTGACCACTTCTTGTGCGGCGGGCTCCATCCTTCTTCTTAATGACGATGATCAGCCACAGGATGTCGGCCATTAACTGGTTGAGGGAAACAGAGATTTCTCATCAGAAAATATCACTCTCTATACCTTAAGAGAAGATGTGTACCGTTGGAGATTTACTATAAGAAGAGTTACACACAGGTGCATAAGGCCCAAATCATGACGTTTTGGGTACAGTAACCCGCTTATTTGTTAAGTAAACGACCATATTTCCTTTGTGACGTTTTAAAAGTTATAATTAATACTACTCTGAGAGAAAAGGATATATCGGCAGTTGTCGAGAAGAAGTGGTTGAGACAAACTACCTCAAAAGCACATAGACAAAAATTTAAAGCAGGATTTTTAATAATTTCGTTAAGTTGTGCTTCATATTAAGACTTTAAAATAACTATTTCGGCGAAAATGGTGTGTTATAGATTAGTAACAGAATTTAGGACAACGATGAAAAATGCCTTGTTGGAAAGGATAAAACTGAAGGGCTTGGTGGATAAAGGAACTATGCTACATTTTAAAAAAATTACCATCTAGTTCGTTGGATGAAGAATTTATGTTCAGAAATATTAGGTAGCAAAATCTGAATATTTCAAAACATTTATAAAAAAAAACAAAAAAAACATTAAACATAACTTACTCAAAATTGTATTATGTTACATACCCTTTCATCCACCAAACAATTACATCGATTTCTTCATGACAGAAATGGATAATACAAACCTCATAGACCGGAACTCGAATACCTTCTGCTTCTTAACAAAAATCTCGAAAAAACAATGAGGAGGCAACATAATCAAGGCAACATAAAGATTATTTAATAATGGTTTAAGGTATTTAAAACGTAATAATTGGCTGTTTTTTTTTTTGTTTTTTTTTATCTGAACTATTTTTTTTTTCCTTTTTTAAATGAGTCGGGACATATCTACTTTACTTAAATTAATAAGCTGAAATCACCTATCATAGTAAAAATAGATTTGATTATTATTATAATTTTCGTAAGCATATTATGAACAATTCAATGTTTTGTAGCTTAATCACGTAAAAGTTTGAAGATTTAAAATTTTAATTTAAAATTTGAACATTCCATAGGTTTCTAAACTCGATTCTCCCTCAATTCTATGAAATCCTCTGAAGTGCATGAAGAAGGAAGAGTTTCGGAATTTTAAAAAATTTAATTATCAACCGATAATTAAATAGGATTTCATTTTTATTGAATGTTTCAATACACGCATATATTTCTGTTTACATTAATTAATTTTTTTTACATAACAACAAATAATTCGTATACGAAAATTATCACAAAAACTAAAAAAAAAATTGAGAAAGCAGCTTTCTCATTTATGCAATCAATTAGTAATTACATAAAAGAAAAAGTAATCCATTAAACAAAAGTAATACATTTTGTGTGAATCATGTAAACTAGGATTAATAATCATCTATTTATCACATACAAGGCAAAAACTAAAAAGAAGGAAACTGATAACTTAGCTCTTTTAAAATAATTCTAACTACAACTGTATTCCTTAAACTAGTGCGCGATAGAATTCGCTCTCTATCGAGCACTTGGAACATCAAACTTTTGGGCCAAGAACAACTGTTTCCCGATCAGCTGTTATGTGCTCAGGAAGATGCTGTGGTTTACATCACGCTCCTGTCTACTGGATATCAAACAAAAGTTAAGAACCGTTTACGTAGGCAAGATTCCACATTCCAAGACGATAGATACCATCTTTAAGATTTAATGTGAATCTTAAAGATGGTATATCGTATCTTATCTAAAAAATTAATGTTGAAAATAATTTAGGGCGCTGATAACCTAATTACAGAAGGTGCCTTCCTGATGACCCAACTTATATTTTATTTTATTTTTTTACGCAGATTTATAAAAAGAATCGATATATATGTTTTATGAAATTGGTAACACAATCGCTGCTTCGCAGAGCCCTTCGCGACACCTTACATCATCCCACTGCATTGATCGAAGTCCCTTCAGTCTACTTCTATTGTTTAAACCGTAACAAGCAATAATAGTTATATATTTTTTTTATTATTAATTATACACAAAGGAAGACAAATAATCCATGATACGTTCCAATAATTGACAAAAAAGTATGAAATTTCATATATATGGAAAAATAAGATAAATAAAATCTGAATAAAACAAATAAATTTGATATTTATATTAATAATAATATGAGGTGTTTCACACCACTATCACATTCATCACTTCACAAGTAAGTGTATTGAAAACGACATAGAAATCTCATCGTTAAGAAAAATTTTTTTTTTAAATCAATTATATTAATGCATAGAGAATAATAGATATTTTGCCATTTCTTGCTTTTGAAAATGACAAAAGCAGGTATAATACGCAGAATATGTAATAAAGTTGACATAAGTGTGAAAGATAAATAAGTTTTTATAGCGCTAGTGACGAAACACAACTAGTTATCAATTATTTCAAAAAGGAGAAAAATAATTTTATTTTATAATTTCTTAAGCTCTAAATAAATATGTACGTGTAATGTAATATCATGTAATACGTAGTGCTATGCAACGTGAGTAATAATGATAGTTTTACCAGAACATTATCACAATTTTGAATATAACTAATATCGCTAGTTCTTTTTAACGCCAAAATGATCTAGATAAGAAATTTCAGAAAATTGCAAAAAGTTGTGTCTAACTTAGGCTTCTGATAAGAACCACTCGTTTACTGGATAAGCTAAGATATTTTTTATGACACATGGAAAAACTATATTTATCAAGAATGTTAAATTTTATAACGAAGAGTTGGGTTAATTTTATTTTATTTTTACTTAACTTCATTCTTATTAATGGACGTCTTTGTGGGTGGATATATGTATACAGGCATGTATCTCGTAATTATAAAATAAACATTTATGCTTAATGCTTTGAAGCGATTTCATGTTGCTATGATATAGTTATAAATCTAGAAGAAAGAAAAATAAGATAAACTTTATTCTAAGATGAGTTCAATACATAAGGTAATCTCGTCTGGGAGATTTCCCTTTTTTTTTAAAAAAATTATAATATTAAAATTACATAATAATTATAATAAATATTCATCATTTCCTCGCTTTCTTTTTTTATTGGCGATTAAATATTTTTAAAACGGCGTGTAATTGTTGAGATTATTGAATTATAAATTATTTTATATTTACCATTTCATTATATTTTTTGTTATTCTAAGAGAATTTTCTCTATAGAAGCATACAGATTTTTCATTACATATTTGTATTTGCTCCCTTCTACATTATTAAAACAAAAGGGCGAAAATGGATATGCCTGAGTCAACCCGAAGAAGGCTGAAGAGGAGCTGGCTAAGAGATATCCTAAGATAAATCTTTAAAAATTGCATGCCAAATATATTCCGTTTTATATCACATAAGCTTATTCACACCGGTTTCAGCGACAGGTGTGGGTAGAAGAATTAGAAAAAATAAAACAAAATTGTTGATATTAAGTGCTAGGGTAAACCAGGCGGCTGTTTTCACTCCAGACAGTTGTTAAAAATAAGAAAAAAATATAAAGCAAAAAAAAAAAATCATAAAATTCCTTTTAAAACCTACAACTCACCAGTTTAAAAGTACTTTTAATTCTTTTACATTATTTATTGTTATTATTATTTTTATTAATTTATTGATATTTACAACTGTACAAATATATACATCAAGTAAATGTGTTGATAACGATTACAATAACATGTCATAACTTGAAAAGAACTACTCATCAGTATTACTTCAATTAAAATTCCACACTATAAGATCTCTAGGCCATCTCCTTTTCAAGCGCCTCGGGGTATTATCGGGAATGGAGTGGGAAGCAAGTTGAGATTTATGAGAGGTTATGGAGCTTACCATGAAAGAATAGGTATCTGGTTTGGGTTAACTCAGCAACATATGGAACATTAAGATCATTATGGATTAGTTTATTGGTGACAAAGTAAGGAGCATTTAGGATTTTGGTTAGTAAGGATTGAATACGGGATGGTTTGGATGTTTTAGTGGAGCCCCAGAGCTCAACTCCGTACGTCCAAATATGTCTAATCACAGTCATGTAAATATATCTTTTTTAATTAATTGGGAGCTTTTAACGTTTGTCTAATAAATGTTGAAGTAGTCTAACGACGAGCAGCTTCTTGTCGTTTTAGTCTTGTTATTATCTTTTAATATCATTCCAGGAATAATTTTTAGTGTGAACTTTCTTGGATTGATTAAAGTACAGTAATTAAGAAAAAATGACTGCAAATTTCAACTTTATTGAACGATTCTTTCTACAAGTATAGTCTGAATATTTCCAAATATTTCCTTAAGGGTGACAATAACTGTCTGGATTACTCTATTGGCTTCTAATTTATTTCTTGTACGATTAACGTTTGGTTTTATAGTTTGATTATGTTTGTAATATCAATTTATCAGCTATTTGAGCTGGAGCAGTAGTTGCGGTATGTAACAGCCGTGATGCGTGATGACAGTAATAGGACCTGGTTTGTCCTTGCTATTTCACCAATGGCTTATTATTCTACTATTTACGTAATAACGTACCTCGTTAATTTTTCTTGCTCTGTTATATCACTGAGGCAAGTTACATGGAGACAAACTCCTAACTCGACATGCGAGTTTCATTAATAAGGTAGGTATATAATTTATTATAAATGCATGAAAAAACTATCAACAAGATAAATATTTTTAAAATAATCATACTAGCTATACTTTATATGTAATCAATTAGTTAGTTTTGACCAATAAGCATGACTAAAAATACAAAGGATCATTATGGCATGAAATACAAAGACGAGTAATTTGTAAAGAAATTAAGACAGAGGAAAAAACAAATAATTCAATTTAATACAGAAACTGTATGTTCCGCCTTAATAGTAAATAATTCACCATAGCTTGCAAAGAACAGGTAGCTACTCTTCTAGATCTATTTCTATCATAGGCCTTACCTCCAAAGGTTTATTCCAACAACGTTTCGAATATGAAACAATATTTAAGCAGTAGGTATATACAGAAAAGATGTAAGGCTGGTAAAGACGTGAAGGTTGTTTTTTCTAGTGTTAGGGCACCTGAAATAACATGACTCACAAGTAATATCGGGAAGAAGAGGTATTCAACTAGCCCCTCAATGAGGAAAAGCTGAAAGAGAGGTAATATCAGGCTTAAGGCGCAAGGCGGCTTTTGGTGAGATTATGGAACTCCGCTGAAGCAAAAAAAAACACCTTCCGTATAAATAAAATAAAAGCTATAAATCGTCAGTAACAATAAAAGAATTCATAGAGTAAAAATATCGTATTAATGTTCTAGAAGTTAGGAGGGTAAACATATTAGAAGTCTCTGTCCCTGGGGGTTGAGCTAACGGTGGGGAGTGAGAAAGTCCAATTTTAGTCCAGTAAAATAAGGGTTTGCCGAAGAAAAAACTGCAGAACTTTTATTCTCAACGGATCTTTTAATAGATCGTTTTTTGGGGTGATGAATCCGAATCTGAAGTTTGCTACCACGACAGACGTCGGCTTCATACCCAAAATCGAAAAAAAAAACCGCCCAAAATATCGGTTATTTTCGATATTTTACCTATAACACGAAAACGAAACTTATTTCGAAGAAAGTCTATTAATATTAATTATAGCTAGAATTATTACCTAGCAAATGAAAAAAAACGATTCCGAAATCGGATCGCGAAGCTATAGTCTTGAGGAAAAGTGTAGAAGTTGGCCCACGGGCGGTCAGTCCCACTTCTCCGCGAAAATACGTTTGTCGTACTTTTTTGTCTATAACTCCGAAATTATTTGTCCGAATCAAAATTACTTTTTTTCATCTTAAAGCTGATTAAATTTACTATTAGTCTATTAAATATGAAGTTTTAATAATGTCCCTTAACATCACGCTAAAAAACCCGTATCGTTGTGCAATCCACGTTTTTTTTTGCACATTTTTCACTAGCCAACTTCAGATTCGGATTCAGCACCCCAAAAAAACATAAATATCCGTTGAGAATAAAAGTCCGGCAGTACTTTTTTGAAAACGGACTTCTGGAGCCTTATTGTACTGGACTGTTTTGGGTTTTTTTCGTTTATATTTCGAAAACGGTGGGCTCAAGGAAAATATGCTACTTAAACTATAGCTAATTAAACTTCCAATAAAATCGTTTTTATACATATCTGTCGAACTTTCAACCCTTTTTGAGATATACGTTATTAAAACTCGATAATTTTCGAAAAAACAAAACAAAAATGTCTACCTCACTTTTTAAAAGGACAAGGCATTTTTCGTTTGTGATCACTACCCACGAAAACTAATGAACGAATCCGTACCAAATTTTAACCTCATCATCTTCATAGGTCCAGGAAGGTTTAGCAATAATGAAATCTAATGATTTTCAATTAATTTGTTATTATAAAAAGTGATAATATGTGGATAACAGAGAAGTTTGAAAATTAACTGAAAGGTAGCGAGCGCCATTCTGCATGAGAGGTTGCAATGTTACGGTGTTATTTATAGCTTGACATCGATAATAAAATTCACTTATATTCATCTAAACTAATAAAAAAGAATTTAATAATATGTAGTGTGACATGTGGAACCCAGCGAAGTTTTAAAATCGGCCGATATATGGTGAGCACCATTCCGCAACAGAATTCACGACGGTTTAGCTATTAAATTCATCGGCACCAAATTTTAACTATCTTCTTAGTTATAGGAATCGATTTAATAATAATAAAATTCATAATTATAAAAATTTATTTATTTTTCCCTTAGCCACTGAAATTTCTTAATGGAAGAGACAGGATTCCTTATTTTTCGGTACTTGGTTAAAAAAAATAAATAAAAGTAACTACAAGGACTATTATACTTTTTATAATAATCAAATAAATAATAACGCTTAACTTTCTTTTATGTTCCATACCCACATGCCAACTAAGGGACAGTTATTTACATATGCATATATTTATTTAATATGCAATCAGGTCTAGGCTACATTAATAGGTCTGGTGTCAACATGTCTAGTTCTATAACAAGCGATGCATTGCTCTCCACTGTATTTATTTGTCTAAACTAATGAATATAAACTCATATACTATTTAAAACAAAACAAAACAATGTTATTTTATCTATTATAGGACACGAATAGAGCATGACTTAAAAATAAGTATATTATTAAAAAACATAAGCCACCTTGACTTTTATTGAAGCTTTAATCAAGCTGAAACAAATGATGCGAGAAACAATAGAATCAATTATAAAACTTCTTACAATTGTTTATTCTGAGTTATCTACGTAGTTCATTAACAACAGTTCAGCTCCCATGAACAGCCATTTTGTCTTATCGATATATAATAAAATATACCAAAATAGGCAAAACTAGCTGGTTTACTTACATGTCAAATTTGACTAGAACGTGCAAGTAATGACTTAAGTATTGTATAAGTAGATCGAATTATTTTAAAATTTGCATACTCTAAAAAAATTATTATTATTATCATTAGATGAAACACGTTTGTACTTAATAAGGATTGATAAATTATTTGCCTATGTTTTGAGAATCTGTAAAACCCTGACATGGGACTAGTGGCGAAATTGAATAAAATAAAATGTGTAAAAATTATAGACTGAAATATGACAATCTTCAGGTTGCACAAATCGTTTGAACTTTTATGTTTGAACAAAAATACCAAAATTCAAAGTTTAGTATTTGCAAACCAATGGATTATATATACATTGTTTTGTTTTTTAAATATACTCTGATCCCATGTTATGGTAAAATATTCACCGAAATCGGAGAGGTATTAAAAAAATTAGGTTTAAATCCCGCATTTAAAATAGATAAATCATTTCACATTCTTTCCCTTAATCTAAAGACTGGACGATTAGTAAATAAAATATAAAGGATTATTGTATAAGGGCATACAATAATAAGACGCGGAATTCCAACTTCGATATCAATTTAAACGCAGCAAAGTTTTGACAAAATATGAAGTAAAAATTATTTTGTTGAGAAAATTATCGATTCTTAGTAACGTATATCTCTAAAACCGTTGGAAGTTCGACAAATATGTATATAACGAATTTTATAGGAAATTTCACCTTTTATTTTTATTTGGAACATATTTTTCTAGAGTGTATCGTTTTCCAGATATAATCGAAAAACCCAAAAATGGGACCTTCTCCTCACCCCCACCGTTAGCTCACCACCCAGGGGCGGAGACTTTTACTATGTTATCTTTTAACTAATGAAGCCCTGAGGTAAAAAAAATCGCACATTCCATGTACTGTATACATTTTTATTGACTGGATTATTAATGTTTATTGACTGGACTAATAGTAATAGGACAAGTTCATAAGAACTTGAATGAACTCCAGGAAGAAAGTTCCACATGACGCAAATAAAGAATGTCTTAGTATTGATGACACGCGACCTCAGGACTATGTTGCAAACGTGCAAAAATTTGATGAATTATTTTTCAACCCCTCTGAAAGAAATTTGCAAATAATAAAACTTTGAATTCTGTATTTTTTTTTTTCAAACTTAAAAACTTATTTTACCTAATTTCGCCACTAGTCCTAAGGCAGGGTTTTACAGATTCTCAAAAAATATTTTTTTGGCCGTTATCGCTTTACCTTAATCAACATAGGTTTGATTTGTATTGAGTTGTATTGATTCTTGATTACCGTAACGCATACCTCAAGTAATAAAAAATTATTATTACACTCAGATGAAGCCTTGTTCTATTTCTTCTAAAATAGTTTAATTTGCAATAGTAATAGAGTTACTAAATCACTAGGATACTTAAGAATTGAGTACAATAGACCTCCTTAAAAACTATTAAAAAGTCACGTTTACGCAATTAAAGGATAAAAAAAAAATCTGTGTAACTGAGAACAGGCAATCACCCACAGAGAATGCTGGGTACAATTCAAAACAGAACAATAAGCAAAGTATAACAAGAAGATGAGCTAATAACGTGGTAACCGGGACAGCTAGGTCTAATATCACTCTATGTTCATATCTACCTAGTTCTGTGTACTGAGTACCGTTCCAGTACTCACACCAGATAGACATCAGGGTTCTCACACACATATTGGGTCAAAGCGGGTGATACGACAGTCCTATAGTACATATGTGTACTGCCTGTGAGAGCAACATTATACATAAGTACCGTTGCTAGGAGGATCCGTTATGTAAATAAATATTATCTATGTAAAATCAGGAATGAACATCTCCTAATTAAATAATTAATTAAACAAAGCTAATAATTCTAATCGTAATTACAGTCTATTAATTACGACTTTCACAATAAAGAAATTCTTTCTATAATTAGAAAAACCATAGGTTACTTCCAGCTGATTTAATCAGCTTTATAACTAGGCTAAATAGAACATTTTCTTTGATCTATCACCAATCATAGTTATAGCTAGGATGGCATTTGTAGCGAAACATAAAAAAATACCTAAAAATAATGAATCTTATGAACACAATCATCACATACCAGGTATGCAAGTTTAAAATGTCGTTTTAATTCCAATAGAATGCGCTCTTAGCCTATTGAAGGATTTGCTTATCTCTAAACGCTATTTTGTTTGCTAGTCATTTGTTTACAAAAGTCAGTTGTTTTTAAGTCGTTCACGTGGACGTATCATACCTTTCTTTGGTGTTAAAAATGTCTAATTTTAAGCCAAATAAAGAGCATTTGCGGCATGTCATGATTTTCTTATTTAATCAAAAGAAAAAGGCATCTGAATGTCATCGAATTCTTGTTGAGACTTATGGCGATGTTGCTCCAACCGTCAGACATGTGAACGTTGGTTTCAAAGTTTCAAACGTGGTGATTTTTATGTTACTGATCAAAAACGAGAAAATCGACCAAAAAAGTTTGAGGACTTCGAATTGCAATCTTTATTAGACGAAGACAATACCCAAACCCAACAAATGATGGCAGAACAGTTGAATGTCACTAGGCAAGCCATTTTCGATCGCCTGAGAGCTATGGGAAAGATTCAAAAGGTTGGAAAATGGGTTCCACATGAATTGGACGAACGACAGATGGAAAAAAAAAAAAAAAACTGTGTGCGAAATGCTGCTTTTACGCCACGAAAGAAAGCGTTTTTTTTTGCATCGAGTTGTAACTGGCGATGAAAAATGGATTTATTTTCAGAATCCCAAACGAAAAAAATCATGGGTAACGCCAGGACAACCATCCACATCGAGTGCAAGACCGGATCGTTTTGGGAAGAAGACAATGCTGTGTGTGTGGTGGGATCAGAAGGGAGTAGTCTACTACGAGCTTCTCAAACCCGGCGAAACAGTCAATACCGAGCGCTACCGACAACAAATGATCAATTTGAGTCACGCATTGATCGAAAAACGCCCAGAATGGGCTCACAGGCACGCCAAAGTCATTCTTCAGCATGATAACGCTCCTGCACATTCAGCCAGATTGACTAAGGAAACGATTTCTTCGCTTGGTTGGGAACTCCTACCCCACCCGCGTTTTCACCTGACCTGGCGCCTTCTGATTATCACCTCTTCTCATCGATGGGACACTCATTGGCGGAGCAACACTCCAACAATTTCGAAAACGTACGAAAATGGCTCGATGAATGGATTTCAAATAAAGATGAAGCATTCTTTTGGAATGGTATCCATATATTGCCCGAGAGATGGGCAAAATGTGTAGAAAGCGAGGGTCAGTACTTTGAATAAAATATATTATACTTTTTTTTTAAATTACTGTGTATATATTTTAAGAAATAAACGACATTTTAAACTTGCATACCTGGTATACAACAAATTTCTAAAAGTATATTTTGTGTTAATAATTATAAAAATATACTTTTTCATAACTCCCAATAATTATCGAATTCACTTCAATATCGCTACAGGAAGAGTTGAGTGTAAATATTACATTTATTAATAACAAACTAATGATAAAACAAGATAAATTTATACAACAAAAATTACGCCACGGACTGCCATGAAAGTAAAATATTTTCATTAAGGTTTGATGATGACCAGTGCTGGACTTCAATACACTTCTAAAAGAAATGGCAGATCCGATGTTTCCCAAAACATTTTTTAACTATTTTTATTTATTTAAATATGATTAATTTCTATTATAGTTTAAGAAAGTCATGTATAATAATCTTAAAATAGAGTTTCTATGATTTATTACTTAGCAATGTATCACATTCGTGGTTTTTCAAGTTGATTAAAATATTAGCAGAGTTAAAACGAAATATTAACCATGTTCAAATAAAAACCGAATAATAACATAAGATAAAATGAAACGGTAAGGTTTATTAACGACAATAATTAATATAGTCCAATCAATAAACACATTGTAGAGTGCATGAAATATTCGATAATTTTTTACTTAATAGCTTGGTTAGGAATAGTTAAAAGGTAAACATACTAAAAGTCCCCGCCCCGGGGGTGACCTAACGGTGGAGGGGAGGGGAGAAGTTCCATTTTTTTGGTTTTTCCATATCTCGAAAACAGTTGACTCTAGAAAAATATGTTACAAATAAACATTAAAGCTAGTTAAATTTCCTATAAAATCGATTTTATATAAATTTGTCGTAATTCTAACCGTTTTCGAGTTATTCGTTATTGAAAATCGGTGATTTTCGAAAAAAAAAACAAATATTACATCACTTTTCGTCAAACTTTTGCTTCTAGTTCCTTCCACGATCGTTTCTCAGAATTAAAATCATAGATCATTAAATTTATCTTAATTTCATATATACGTTTCTTTTATTTGAAGCAAAGGTTTAACAAAACGTGAGGTAAACATTTTTTTTATTTCGTTATATACCGTTATATAACGGTTTTTCGAGGTATTCGTTATTAAAAGTCGATAATTTTTTTAATAAAAAAAATGTTTATATATATATATATACAGGGTGTTCAATATTCGATGGCGACCCCCTTTTTTTCCCACAGTTTTTGAAATTTTGATACGAAACTCTCAGGGTCTTTACTGTGTCAAATAAAGTTTCTATTTACATTATGCAACGAACATTACAATTTAATATCATAACATAAAGAACAACCTACCTTACCAGGTATGAATATTTTTGAAAGATACTCACCTGAAACAAAAAAAAAATAATATGGTTAGTAATTGTACTATTCTCAATATTAATAGGAAAATGACATGTAAATATTAAATGAGTAGCATAAAACTGTTATAATAGCTATGACAAAACTGTAAGGCTGAGAGTGTTCAGCTAATCTTTAAAATATAAAAGTTCTACTTCAAAGGTAAAATCAAGACCAGCGAAAAAATAACAATAATCACCATAATATTCATATATAACGATCATCATTAGTTGTGAATAATAATACAATAATTCAACTGAAACCAATAAAAATAATAGTAACTGAAATAAAAAAATAAAATAAAATAAAGAAGAATAGTTAAATAAAAAATCCATTATTACGCAGGTATAGTGCCAGTTGCGCATCCTAGCAGTTTAACTATGAACTTACAACCGCTACAATAGATTTTATTTTTACTTTAACATTTCCTCAATTTACATCTTTTGGTAAGTTGTAATAATATACAGTGCGGTATTAATATATGAGTGGTTTAGATGCAAAGGGGTACAAGTAACAAAACCTCATTGTAGAGTAAAAGCCAATCAAAGTATCCGTTTGCCACAAACACTTTCAGAATTTTCGGTAAGTAGTTAGATTTCTTCTCTATAGATGGCATCACCTAACGGGATATTCACTTGTATCTCTTTGCCACAGAATTATTTGTAATTTTAGGTTTCACAATATGCACTTCCATTTTTTCAAAATTTGCCAATTGTACCCCTTTGAATTTAAACCACTCATATATTATATAATATATTTAAAAACAGTAATAGAATCAATAAATGTAAGATAAGCGGCCAAAGGAGAGAACAGCTATGCTTATACTAAGACGTAGACCTGGTACGTCCGTACCCAAAAGATCCTTACTTCAAAGCAAACAATGAGGTTAAGAACAATGGTGAGGTAAATGCTATACTGTAGAGTGGATTAGTATTCCCGTCTGATAGTTCCGTGAGCAATTACAATTGTCTGTATGGTCCAATTGTAATACAGAAGATATAGCTCTCAGAATAAGAAACCATGAATTATGAAAAAAAACAACTAAGGAGTGCTCTTCATATCTTGAATTGTACTGAGAGGCAGAGAAACAAATTCTAAGTTCAAAGAAACTACAAAGAAACTAGTATTCAAGTTCAATGTTGAATTTAAACAAAAACATGTATTATATAAATTTGACAAAGAACTAAGGGAATCTTGCCAACGAATTTAGCTGCGTTCATTCCTTCTTCTTCTTCTTCTTTTGCATTTCCCCTTGTGTGCCTTTCAGCGTCGGGGTGCGTTCAGCCAGGAATACCATTCTTCTCTGTTCCTTGCTAGGTTCCTTGTCTGGCGGATATCTTTGCCTCTCTTTCGGCACAACCTGTCCATGTATTCGAGGTATGGTAATCTTGGGCGGCCTCGAGGTCTTCTTCCCTCCGGGGCATAATCCATCGTCTTTAGTGGATCTCTGTGGTCTTCCATCCGTACCACATGTCCGAACCACTTCAGCTGCCTGGTCTCAATGGCTTCCATGACTGGGGCGACCTCCAATTCTTCCCTAATCCTCTCGTTTCGGATTCGGTCCCTCCTAGTCCTCCCAACAATCCTACGAAGAAATCTCATCTCTGCCGCTGTGATTCTGCTCTTCTGCCTGTCCATGAGGATCCAGCTCTCAGAACCATATAAGAGTATCGGCAGGTATATCGATTTGAAGATATGGAGCTTAACGTTCTTGCTCACTTCTCTTTTACCAACAACAGTGTTGCAGATCTGGTAGTATACTGCGTTTGCTTTGCTTATTCTACTTGATATTTCCGCGTCAACTTTCCCAGATCTGTCCAAAACTGCTCCCAGATAGGTAAAATCGGTGACCACCTCCAACTCTTCTCCATTGCAGTAAACCAATACCTCTTCCTCTTGCCTTCCAACTTGTAGGACCTTACTTTTACTGGCGTTTATGTCCATGCCTTTTCTTCGCAGCTCTTCAAACCACTCTGTGACAGCCTGCTGGAGCTTCTCCACTGAGTCAGCGATCAGCACTATGTCGTCTGCATATATTAGGAGCTGAGTTACCACTGGCATGAGATTTCTTCGACCTAAAAATGTCCTTTCAGTCCTTCTTTTACATATGGACGCTATTTCGTCCATAAACAGTACGAATAGCAAGGGGCTTAGACTGTCACCTTGCTTTACCCCTCTGGCTATATTAAAATGCCTAGATTCCTGACCGTTTAATCTTATAATTCCTTTTGGATCTTGGTAAATGGACCGGATTGCTTCCACTAGTCCCACGGCAATACCCTTCACTCTCAGCGCTTCCCATATTTCATTTCGTGGAACTGAGTCAAAGGCGGATTTGAGGTCCAGAAAGGCGAGGTACATATTTTTATCTCTGTCCCAGGACTTTTGTAAAATATTTCTGAGGGTGAAAATATGGTCCTGGGTTTGTCGCCTGGGTCTGAAACCGGCCTGCTCCTCTCCAATAAGAGGTTCCACGAGTGATCTCAATCGGTTCTCTAAAATGGATGTATATAATTTATAGACAACTGGTGAAAGGCATATTGGTCTGTAGTTGGAGCAGTCCGCCTGGCATCCTTTCTTATGTATGGGGACTATAATGTTATATTCCCAGTCTTTTGGTATTTTCTTTGCATCCCACGCTTTTTGAAAGATCAATTGGAGAGCCTTTAGCAGCTCCATACCTCCGTATTTAACAAATTCTGCCACTATACCATCTCGGCCTGGAGCTTTCCCTGTTTTCATTCTCATTACCGCTCTTTCAACCTCATCCTCCTCTATCATCTCATCCACTTCCGACTCATTCCATTGTCGATCCTGGTATTCGTGGTTCAGCCTGTCTTCGCCAAATTGTGCCTCAAAAAACTTTCTCCACACTTCCAAAATTTCATTATCTTCTGTAACCAGTTTCCCTCGTTCGTTCTTGATATTTCTTACCGGTTTACTTTTCCTGCCTCTAAGAGTCTTTATTTTCCTCCAGAAGAGTTTAATATTTTCTTGGTGGTCCTTGTCCAGTTCCTTACCAAACTCTTCCCAAGGCTTTTGTTTAGCTTTTCTGACTGCTTCTTTGGCTCTGTTTCGTTTCGTAACATAGGCCTGCCAATTATCTGGGGTTTTGGTCCGGTAGTAGTTCTTCCACGCTATTTTTTTCTCTCTAACGATGACTCTCAGTTCTTCATTCCACCAAGAAGTACGCTTGTCCTTTGTCGATATTCGTTTCAATCCGCACACCATAGATGCCGACTCCAGGATGCTATTCTTGATATTCTTCCATATATTGTCTAGGCTTGAGTCTGCATCCAGTTCTTGGAGCTTCATACGTAGTAATTCTTCATATTGGGCTCTTTTCTCGGGATCCTGTAACTTTTTTACTTCTATCCTCTCATACGCTTTTTTCTGTACCTTGCGCTCCTTAATTACCTTTGTGTCCGCTACAAGTAGCATGTGATCACTCCCAATCTCTGCCCCTCTGATAACCTTCACATCTGAGAAACATCGCCTTATATCGCGACTATAAAGAAAGTAGTCAATGATGCTGTTGGCATTTCTTTCTACCGCAGAGAAGGTTATCTTATGGCATGCCTTGTGGGGAAAAAATGAATTACCAATAAGCAAGTCATTATCGACACAGAATTCAATCAAGCGTTGTCCATTTTCATTCCTGATAGTCTCTCTCTCCCCATGAAGTCCCATCACTCCATGCGTTCTCAGGTACTCATTGCCAGTCCTTGCATTGAGATCACCCATAATTACCACACTTTTGTTCTTGTTTCTGGCTTTGTTAATAGCTCGCTCCATTCCATTAATGCGTTCATTCCAACCTATCTAAATATACTCTTTCTTTGCAAGGATTCGTCTGAAACCAGTACGGAAATTTTCTATATTATACTGGAAAAAATGTAATAAGTCTAAAATATAATAAAACAAATATATAAACATAAATATATCACGTTAAAAGAGCAAGAACGGCGGTAAAAAAAAATCAAGGCAATTAGAAAATTAAAATACTTATTGAAGATGACTCAGGAAAAAACAATTACTAACTTAAATTGTTTCAAGATGAGATTTTTTACTGTAGCGACATCAGTCTTCAAGTCAGATCAGTGACATAAATACTCTACCTACGTTTTATGCAAAATTACAAAAATAGTATTTTTAATATTATATAATATAAAATATAAAATACTATTCAATTCGATATAAAATTGAATGCTATTAAGAATTGGTTTTCATTTTTTACATAAATATGATTTATTTGATTCACAGTTACGATTTTCAAAAAACATCTTCTAATTATTACCAGTGTCTTATTTAATTTTATTTGTGATACAGGATAAGGTAAAAACGTTTTCTGAAATATTTGAATTATAACGTTTGCAGTATAAATATGGCTTATATGTAATCGTAAACTGATTGCGACAGTTACACCTAATATTCAAACGTTAATCACAAAAAATAAGATGTAATTCATATAAAAATAATCAACAATAATTTATAAAGATGAGTAATTTATTAAATAAGTTTTGTAATAACACAATAAAACTTACTTATATGGAGGCGTAGGAAAAATAAGGGTGTGTATAATAAATACTAACACCTTAAAATATCGGTCAATATACAGTGACTAAACTGGTTTCGCAATCCTTCAACAATGGATAAGAGAAGGTGGAAAGAGAAGTAGGTGAAGACGCGGAGAATGAATGGATGCTGTGTAATAACTGGAGAAAAATGGAAGGCAGAAGTTGAAAAAGCAAGGGGCAGCTTTATGTGCCTGTTGAGCTAGGAAAAGCAGGAGAATAAGCACAACTTCCAGTAAGTGAATTATGAGTATTTTAAATGTTTTTTGCCGATTGGTAATTTTTCCACTTATAATCCATTAATTCGTATATTAAAACTTTTTTCTCTTTTTTTTTGTAGCATACTGAAGAGAATTTCTACAATAAAATTTATAGTTTAAAAAACTAGAAAAACACACTTCTATAGAAAACCTAACTAAAAAGCTAAGTGTGGTGAACAATTTGCAGCAGTCTGACGTTTTAATGTTTTTGGTTCAAGGTTCGAAGCTAATTTACCTATACTATTCGTGATTTCTTTGCATTTTTAACACAGTTTATCCAAAATTTACCTATATATATATATTTTTTTTTTTTTTTTTTTTTTTGACATATCTCAGAGTAGGAATGGGCACATTTTTACTTCAAAAATTCTATCTTGAAAAAAATGTAATGATCTAGAACTTTTAGTATGTAATATTTTTTGTTATTGAATAAGTCATTTCTGCGTTATAGATTCTAAACATGACCAAAGTTTTTAAAGTTGGCAAAATTTTTCGATGTTTGACAATCAATTGTGGCTAAATCAAATTCAGCTTAAGGAATGTCTTTAGAAACACGATTTAATAAACTTTAATTTTGTAAATGAAACATTTTTTGATTCAAAGCATTTTTCTATATATTTTTTTCCAAAATCTGAAAAGAAAGGCCCCTATTTTGGGGGTAATTTAAGTAGATTAAGTGAGAACATTAGAACAAAGTTGTGCAAATATTGTATTGTCATTTGTCTCTGAAACGGGTGGAAATTTTTCAAGTTAAAGTTGAAGTTAATAAAAACGTATTTAAAATAAGGACTCTTTTAAAAGTAATTTTACAGTCAATGCGTGACACAAATAATTAGCTGCGTTTGATTAGGATAAATCCCATTCCCGAAACATTAATCAACAGAAAGCACATTTTTTTTTTTATAAATCGATAATAGTGACTCGAGATGATGGAGTAGCTATCGATTTTAGAGCTGTCATCAACTAATGGGGGACAACGCTCCCCTTGGGGAACCCTAAGGCTACCCCAGGGCAGATGATGCTATGCCGACTAGATTTTCATTGAAAATAAATTTTTGGTTTTCCAAAACATTAAAAAAACAGCTATATATGAAGTTAATAATAATCTGTCAGTATTTTTATTGTAAATCTTTAGTTCAAAATATACTGTCGAGTATTTCTAAAAAAAGAATTATATAAAACCTACTTTTTTTTTCTTTTCTTTTTTCCACAGTAGAATATGTAAAACAACCAGGCCTAACCACAGGGTGATGAGCATGAGACTGCAGTAACTTCATACGCCTTTTCTGGGCATCATTCGCAACAAAAAAGTCCATTTATATACATATTATTATTTAATGGTTTTTCAAGAAATTACTATTTTTTTTGGCAAATGATCGTCTCTATTTCATAAAATGCCAATGTTGTATCTTCCTGTTTATTGTAATAAATAATCGATTTCAGTATTAGTTAGATTGTAGAAATTTTATTAGCAGTGCAACATAAGACAACATTTTTGAGACAAAATACGCTTTAGCCAACTATACAGACTACTAAATAGGACATCTCATCCTTCAGTCGAAAACTACCGTCTTAAATACAAAACCATTATTAAACCTATTCGGACTTTGTGGATACTTTGTGGGGCAGCTAAAAAGTCGAATAACAAACGTATTCAATCCTTCCAAGTCCTCGGAACAATGATCTTTAAATGATCCTTACTATGTCTCCAACAAAATCCTACACAATGATCTCCATATACCATACGTTCTCGACCTCATACTACTTAAATTTTTGAAATTCCATCGCAACCTTTCCTTTCATTCTAATCCTCTGGCTCAATCATTATCCAGTTCCACACAACGTGATAACTCCCCATTCAGATTAAAACCCCGAGATCTTTCGTAAAAACTCATTTATGTTGGAGTTCTGGCACTGGCCAGGTTTTCAACTCACGCCTTGAGTGATTGTACTATAGCGCTCTCAGTCAACCTCCACTGGTTTTTTTTTTTTTTTTTTTACATCAGTGATGCATCTCTAAGAGAAGAACTGGAACCTCTCTGTGACTGGATGAGTGCTTATTGTAAATAAAGTATGACTGTGTTTTTAACTTTTAATGATTTTATTTTTTATCAATATTATTATTTTATTTTATGTGTGTATATACATATATATATTTTATTGTTATATTTTACTTTCATGTATATTCTATATTTTATATTATTTATGTACAGCATAATTATTTTCTTTCTTTTTTTTCCTCTTATTGTACTTAATGTCTGAATGTAATTATAAAGTCATCTGTATTACTTTTACAGATACGCTATAACGCATATTTGTGGCTGCATGTAATAATTTCTCAATAAAAGTTAATAAGTTAAGACCTAAATATGATTTTTTTTTTTTTATGAGTTAAGTAATAGGTAATTACAATGTTTATTGACTCTTAATTTTATTTGTATACATTTTACTTACAAAAACAATGTATTTAATGTATTTCTTTTTAACGAGCGGTTGACGCGTTAAATAACTCCGCGGATTATAAGGAGCTTAATGAATATTCCAAGTGGGATAGTTCGTTTTTTATTGCCTAAAATAAATTCTAAGAAGATTACCCACTAACAATGTTCCCCTAGCAATCTATACAAGGACGGAACTCTTCACAACATTCATTTCCATTTTATGTTAGGGTGACTGACGGCCCATTATGCAGAGAGTTACTGAATTTCCATTGAAGTTGGGAAGTCCTTGGCAATGAGTACACTTGGCAAACTGTATTATTAAGTAGGCATGGAATTATTAACATTCGCTGTTTACCTTAAGTGTTTGATTGTGTAAGAAATTGTTTCTCTTATAAAAAAATTAAATAAAATAATAATAAAAACATTGTTTAAAGTTTCGAGTAAACTAGTATGGATATTTAAATTGAGCCGTTAAGTATCAAAACCAGTTGGCCATTTTTCAAAATTTCTTTAAAGAGACAATTACAAAACAAAAAATAAATAAAGAAATAACATAAAAAATACACTTTAAACCTATCTTCAATATTGTGATCTAGGAGTGGTTTGAACCTTGATATACGCTTTCATAAGCCCATAATTTTTATTTTGTGTTGGACGTAACGGGTTTTGTTTTTAAAGGTGGGCTAAAAATTAATTATTAGGTAATCTTTTGCTTTTTATCGAGTTTACATTAATTTTAGTAGTTATCATTTAGTTATTTATTTTAATTGATAGATTTAGTTTTTTCGGAAAAAGGATTTCAACATCCCATTGATACATGATGCACACAATTACTGCATAATTAGAAAAATGAGCATTATAAGGCCCAATTCACGGCGGAGACGTAGCGCTTTTGTCTCTTCCACATTAGTTCTATTAAAAAAAGTACGCGCAACGTCTCCGCCACGTCCGTTCTGTGTGAATTGGAACGTTTCTTTAATAGGAGTGGCGCGGAAGAGACAAAAGTCCGCGCCACGTCTCTTTGCCGCCACTCGTGGCGTATAAGAAGGGGCACGCCACTTCCTCGCCCCTCGAAAAAAAAAAAAAAAAAATTAAATGTGATGATTCACCCCTATTAAATTGTTGATATATATGTATGTAACTCCACTATCAAATTTTATCAAAGTTGTTTTTATATCCGATTCACCCTCTCTCTCCTAAAAAAAAAAAAAAAAAAAAATAAAATAAAAAAAAAAAAAAAAAAAAAAAAAAAAAAATTCACCCCTATTAAATTGTTGGTATATATGTATATAACTCCACTATCAAATTTTATCAAAGTTGTTTTTATGTCCGATTCGCCCTCGCCCCCCGAAAAAAAAAATAAATAAAATCAGTGATGTTTCACCCCTATTAAATTGTTGGTATATATGTATATAACTCCACTATCAAATTTTATTAATGTTGTTTTTATGTCCGAGGAGACAAAAGCGCCACGTTAAATATAAATATATATCATAAGAAAACATGGACTTTTTTTTTTTTCCGTCAGAAGATAACTAACTGAGTCAACTGTAATTTGAATCAATCAGTTCAGCCAAAAAAAAATTAACGCTTCCAGAATATTTCGAATCATTTTAATTATATTCTTTGTTTTCAAATCTCAATGAAAGCTTCTTCTTTTCCAATCAATACGTTCGATTTTTGAAGTATTTGATGATCAACAAACAGCTTTTCTCCCAACTAAGAAATTGTTTTCAATCAAAACAACGCTAAGAAGGTTTTCACTCTCAGGATGGTCACTTCAAAAATCTTCCTACAATGAAAATTTAATGTTCAAAATAACATTTTATATTAACTAGATTTACTATCGATTTATGATACAAACTTCATATTTTTAATCATATTGAATAATGTCTAATGTCCAATTATATTTAATGTGTTTACAGTGATTATGAAATGTCACTTATCAAATATTATTATTAAAAACTTCGAGGTTCTACATTCATAATTAATTTGTGTTAAGAAGCCAGAGTTGGGCAAAATTTAATCATGATTAATTATTTGACAACTGATTTCCTGGAATCAATTATATAATTTAATAATGATTAAATCTTCCTGTTCATTAATTATTCAATTAATGATTTAGTTCACTTAAAAATCAATTGAAAGACTTAATCATGATTGAATTTCGCCCAACTCTGTTTAAAGCTTCTTAAGAAATTTTCATATTATCATCGATAGATTAAATTTCGAAATATCCAATTACATCTGCTAATTATAGCAACCACAACAATATATTAATGCTACCAAACCATTTTGCGGTTTGGATCTTTTGGTCTGACATTCTATTATAAACATTATTTTTTTCATAACTACTAAAATCTGTAGCTCAGAACCAGAAGAGCGTAAGTCACACTAGGCTAACGTTTCAGGAGATTAACGTAAGTGGACTTACGTTTTCTGGCTCAATCATAGGTAAGGACTTACGTTCTTACAACCCTTGGAAAATAGGAAAGGCGATTTTTCAAGGGACTTACGTAGTTATGGCTTAATGTAACATAAAATTCTACATACGATGGTTCAATAAACTGAAAATTGTACAATTTGGACATACGCTCTTCTGGTTCTGAGGTACAGAAATATATTATTTTTTGATTATATCCTTGAATAAATTAAAATCAACTGACAAGACAGGAACATGATTCCTTCCTCTTCCTAAAAACCTGATAGTTCAAATAGTTGAGAGATTTGAGAAACAGTATTTTTAAGTCACTAAAATTAAAAGATAAAAACAATACCATTTAATTTAGGAAAATAGGATTTTCCTTAAAAAATTCAGAGGATTTCCTCATACGTAAACATAAAAATTTACGGGGAATTTTATAGTAATTATGTTGTTGGAGTTTAAATTATTAATTGGACATCTTAGCAATACACCCTTGCTTATAATTTCCTCAGAATTATATTTTCTATGAAAAGTTTTTTTTAATTATTTACACGCGGTAACTGTAAACAAGAATAATAATTGTTCCTGAAGATGAAAAATTAATTAAACTTCCAAAAAGATATAGAATTAAATTAATTAAACTTCTGAAGAAATTAAATATGATTACATTTCTCTGTTAAATAAATTTTACGAAAGCCCCCAGCAAAGCCTCTTAAGAAGTGGAACTGTAATGAAACTATACCCCCAATTATATACAGATACCAGCATAGCATGACAAGCCACTAAACCGAGCTTGAATGCCAACATTTTTGTAAATCTTTTGTACTACTAACAATATCTGTATTTCCTCTACTTAATTGTGATCTCTTTAAGCCCCCTAATAAGTAGAATAAGGTATGATATTCAAAGAACTTTACTTGCAGCGCCCCTAGCACAGCCACAACGGGTTCCCGCTAGCTCACCTTGGCACTAGGACCAGGCAGAACTGACCGCTCTTGGCACAGGTGTAACCTGCTAATCAGAAATAGCATAGCAGCCAGCTGCATTCTGTTTTACCTCAGGTTCTGCACTTCAAACGCTCAGTTAGCAACAAACTTCCAAAAGCGACAGTTTGAAAAACAGAATTGAACTAATATATTACGTTTCCCCAATCTCAGAATCCTACGAGATTTCCTAAATCTATTTCAGAACAGACATGCAAATATGGTATGATTTTTCCCGCATTAATTATGTTTAAAAATAACAAAGAATAAATATAATTTCGTAAACATTCCAGTTTATACTAGAGATGTTGAACACATTCAGTTTTACCGTCTTCATGAAAGTCCCCTAACCGGAATGAGATAGCTTTTTTTATATCTAATGTTTCTCAGCGAACTTTTATCATAAAAAGAAAAAAATATTTAAAAATATATTTTAACATAAAAAAATAATTAATAGAATAGATAACTAAAGAGACATCGTACCTTTAAAAATCCTGTTTTTTCCTGATTCTAATCATCTGATCTACATTTTTACTTAAATTAATGAAAGGAGGGTGAAAGCAGATAAAAATGTCAGTTATTCTCAATCACTTGCAATTTCGAAATTCTTGCAAGTTCAACCTACCGTTGTTATTTATCATAGTTTTAGTTTTATTCTTGAGACTATTATTTTTTAGACTAATCTGGACTGTAAAACCGCTTCAGCAACCGCTTTTATATGTTTATATCTGTAATAACAGTAATTTTATTTCTTATTCTAAAATATAACGCAAAGCCATAACTTTCAGAATAAATAGAAAACAACCATTTAAAAAAAAAATTATTATTAAAATAAAAAATAAATAAAATAAAAAAACAAATTGTAGGCGGAGATGAAAAAGGTTCTATATAAGAGAATGCAAGCATTCTATAAAGAAGAAATAGCAAGAACTTACGATTGTCAAAAGTGATCCCAAAAAGTTTCATGCATATTTTTTTAAGAAATTAATAAACAGATATTATTTTTTGAAATGCAATAATTATTACCATTTCTTACGTGATCGTAGATTCATATTTAATTGTTAATAACTTAACTATTAAATAAATATTTATTAAAAAAAAAAATAATACTTTTTTGATAAAAATATTTCTTTTATGATGGCATTTTTTTTTTATAAGAGATAGTTAAGAACACTATATTAGTAGCTGAATTTTTAGAAGTTTAAACCATTTTTTCAGGAGAATGTATTTGAATGCATATCTAAAGAAAAAACGCCAAACCCTAAAATATTTAAAGTGACGTCCTATTACACACACTTACTTAAATCAGTACTTATCATTCCTAAATTTTCGGTAGTCCAAAGACATTTTTTCAAAAAATATATATTTTTTTATCTAGAACTACTAACCTCATAACAACAGCTCCTTGCTCTGGTGCACAACTTTACATTTTATACTTACTAACATAACAATGTCAAAAGAAATAGATAATGCAACCCACTGATGATAGACCTATTATCATAGTCTCTTCAAAAGATTAGTGTAAGAGAAGAGGAACCTATGGATGATTTTCATGTCTAACAAATCGCGTTCGTTTTTTGCCATATGTACCACACTATTCCGCTGACATTTTTTATTTGTGTGGATAAACAAATAATGTTCTGTATATAACTAATTTGAATATGTCTTTACTGCTTGCAACAATGTCAATCCACGCTGTGTTTATTAGAACACAGTGAGCTAAGCTACTCCTATTCACAAGCTTTTTTCAATTTCATTAGAAATGAAATTAGATCCTTATTTTACCAATTTATTTATTTTAAATAATACAAAGCAGTAAACAGGTAAAAACTCGTGAGTCAAAAATACGCAATATTTACGGAAGAGTGTAAGTCTGTGTGTAAAGTTTTGTTATTGACATACCAGGGTGATTGTGTAATGAGTCTTAAAGTTTTGGACTGGAAAGTCTGTATTTTTTGGATGTGTGTTTTTTTTAGCAGTTCCGTAAATTTGTGAGGCGTACGTCCATAGAGGTTTTAATAAGTAAGTATATGTATTTAGTCTTTGCGTAATTTTCAATTTAGATCGTTTATGTAGAATTGGATATAATAGTCTTAGTCTTTTGTTAAGGCTTAGGCGTTTCTGTTTCACATGTGGGCCCCATGTCATCCTTCTGTCGAACATTAGTCCTAGGTATTGAACAGTGTCAGTCTGTTTAATTGGAACATTGTTGATGTAAACGTTGGGGCAGGTGTTATGTCGAAGTGCAAAAGTTATGTGCTGTGATTTGTCGTTATTTAGTTTAATTTTCCATTTGTTGAACCAGTCTTGTAACTGTTGTAAATAGTGTTGGAGAGTCAGTGAAGCCTGATTTATGTCTGAGTGTCTAGTCAGAATTGCAGTATCATCTGCGTATGTTGCTATTATAGTGTTAGGGTAAGTGGGTATGTCGTGTGTGTAAACAATGTATAGCAGAGGTGCAAGAATCGATCCCTGCGGTACTCCAGGCCTAATTGGTCGAACAGAAGAGATATACGAACCTTGTCGTACAGAGAAAATCTGTCAGAAAGGAAAGAGAGAAGGATAAGATAGTAAGTGGAAGGAAGGAATGATTTAAGTTTAAATAGTAGTCCATTGTGCCAAACTCTGTCGAATGCTTGAGCTACATCCAGGAATACCCCAGTAGCATATAATTTTTTCTCCAATGCAACTGAAATGTAGTCTGTGACTCTGTGAAGCTGGTGTATGGTTGAGTGTTGTGAACGAAATCCAAACTGGTGTTCAGGTAGTATGTCTTTGTTCGTTAGTATGTCTAGAATTCGTCTATACAGTAATTTTTCAAAAATTTTTGAGCAAATTGGAAGTAAACTGATGGGTCTGTGCGAAGAAGGAGAGTTGGGGTCTTTATTTGGTTTTTGTATCATTAATACGTGTGAATATTTCCATTGCAATGGGAATTTAGTTGTCCTTAGTATTGCATTAAAGAGTGTTGTAAGAAGACTGTAGCTTTTCTGGGCATATGCTGGAGTAGCTCAGCAGTAATCAAGTCATGTCCTGGGGCTTTTTTTTTTTGGTAATTTTTGAATTTCTAGAATTACTTCAGATGGCTTAAAGGCTGGTGGAGGCAACGTTAGTAGTAAGGGGTTGTCAAGGGTATCTTGTACGTTAATTTCGTGTTCGTTGTCAGTGAGGTCTGTATGAGGTATGAAAACAGTCGATAGATGATCAGCGAAGAGTTCAGACATTTCGCTTTCCGACTCGGCCCAAGTGCCATCTTCTTTTCGGAGTGGTGCTGACACCTCACGATGCTTTAAAAGCTTTTTTGTATGCCTCCATAAGCTTCCATCGTCAGTATTGAGATTTGTTAAGAATGTATCATAGTTAGTCTGTTTGAATTTTTGGATTTGTCGTTTTAATAGGAGAGTTTGTGGCCCAATTGAGAGAGACAGAACTCGTGAGTCAGAGCCAGGAAATACGCAATATTTACAAACAAGAAGAATGTTTTTAAATAAGAAAAACAAAATGATAAATAAACAGATGTAGAGATTTTTACCCAATGTCATTCCATTATGGGAAAGTCATATTTTGAAAACTTTATAACGGAAAAAGCGAGAATTGAATAATGAATATATTACAATTATATCGATATAATTAACATATCGATACTGAACCAAGTAGGGTGTTTAGGTAAGGGAAGCCATACCCAGTATTTAAGGAGATAAGGATAATCCCAGATATTGGATTAAATGGCTAAAGGTCACCGTGAAGGTGAGCTTACTGTCATACCCAGTTAGCTGTCCCAACACTAATATGCCTTTATTAAGGTCATATATTTTGCCCCCTCCCCCACAAGTATACATGGATATGTAAAAAAAAAAAAATGTCACAAGACATTAAAAATGTATATTTTCTTTAAGAATAAACCGTACAAACTTTTAATCGAAACTTAATTACCAAACTTTAGTAGATAACTCTTGAAGATGTCATAGAATGACCACACAGTATGTGGCAAGTATGTTAAATTTTCAAGAGAAATAAATGGATCGAGATAAATTATCTGGAAACAATCTTACTGTAAAAATTAGTAAAGGATAATTTTCTTTTAACTACTGCAGAAAATACCTCTCCTTTCCTCCCCGATTTATTTAAAACGAGCTAATATAAATATTTTATTATAGTCATCTTTTATAACCAACAATGCATTACATATTCGATATATCTTAGGAATTAGTGAAGGTGAAATTAATAAATTTCAAATGTATTACAAGACACGGAATGGCATATTATTTTTATTACTTGAATTGTTTCATATTAATATTTTGTAAAACTTTATTAATGACATTCTACTTCAGATCAAGTGGTTGATAGGGCTGAACTGAATACATTAGCTGCTATAGTACTACTGCAGCCAGGGAATAAGCGATACCGTTCCACTATAAAAAACGGGTAACGAAACCACGGGCAGGACCTCTTGGGTGGTTTGGAACTTTGCCTAAGCTTATTTGCAATAAATTAAAAAAAAATATTAACATTCCAACATTGCTATTGTTACAATAATATTACATATATTGTGCTTGGCAATAGAGTCCTTAGGCGGCCTCTCTCTAATGCCCATACACGAAACACAACTACATCTCTATAACATTTTTCTAATCCTAGTTGTGAGTGAATAAGCATGCCAGGATGCTATGAAGAGGCAGCCCCTCTACCTGACTAGGAAGGCGACAGTTGATAACACTTACCTCCGAAACTCCTGCATCATGAGACCTCAACGAGAGCCGGTAGATCATTTGCTAACAGACACGAAAATCGTCAAATGGACTTCAGATTAGGATATTGGAACATTTTATCTTTATATCGACCATGGAGACTCAGAGTCTTACTAGCAGAACTGGACAATTTGTGACTTGGGGAACGAAGCTCACCATCTATAAGACCCTTGTCCGCCCTGTCCTTACCTACGCTTCCCAGACATGAAATATCTCCAGAAGAAATGAAAATGATCTCCTAGCATTCGAAACGAAGATTCTACGTCAAATAATAGGTCCAGTGAGATATGGAGGAGAAACAGGCATCTTTATGATCTGTATAAGGATATAGATGTAATCAAATTCATAAAGCTGGGGAGACTCAGTTGGGCTGGCCACTTAATAAGAATGAGATCCCCAAGAGAGCCATGAACACCTTCTGGCAAAGGAAACGACGTGTTGGTAGGCCAAGGTAAAGATGGATCGATGGCGTGGCAGCGGAGCACTAGGCCTGTAAGTGGTGGAGATCGGCTGCACAGGATATAACCGAATGGCGGCCAGGACTCAGAATGGCGGCCAGGCGAATGGAGACCAGGACTCACCAAAGGTTGTAGCGCCATGGAGAAGAAGAAGTTGTGAGTGAATCAACTCTCTCTCTCTCTCTCTCTCTCTCTCTCTCTCTCTCTCTCTCTCTCTCTCTCTCTCTCTCTCTCTCTCTCTCTCTCTCTCTCTCTCTCTCTCTCTCTCTCTCTCTCTCTCTCTCTCTCTCTCTCTCTCTCTCTCTCTCTCTCTCTCTCTCTCTCTCTCTCTCTCTCTCTCTCTCTCTCTCTCTCTCTCTCTCTCTCTCTCTCTCTCTCTCTCTCTCTCTCTCTCTCTCTCTCTCTCTCTCTCTCTCTCTCTCTCTCTCTCTCTCTCTCTCTCTCTCTCTCTCACTCTCTCTCTCTCTCTCTACACGACCTGATTTAAATTTAGAAACCTTCAGGTTTCAATCGGAATTTCCTCCCCTCGATCCTTCAGTTTTTGCTCACCCATCCAGTCTACTTTTTCTAAGGGACGTGTCCGACACCCACTTCAGAGAACATCAAAGAACTAGAGAGGAGAAAATTTATAGCCTGGTAGAAAATCAAGGCCACCAAGTGAAAACAGAAATAATTATATTAAAACTGCAGCTTATAAATGATACAATTATTTCGTTATGTTCAAAACAATTTACATATTAGGGATCGGATACATGTATTCTGGATAGGATTCCGAAGAAATAACAAGAAGTAGATTTGCAAGTCAATGTACTTCAAGCGGGAAAAGAGAAAGGCTTAAAGATTTACCAGAGGGTACGATTAAGTCGTTGTGACGGTAAGAACCATTCCTAAGTTCGACCCGTTTAAGACTATTCTAAATAGTGTAGACTAGGAGACACTGGAGTAGAGTAGATGTTTGACAAATAAAGTGTCTTTATTGGCGGCTGCGGCATACATAAATCCTCGAATGCCTGTAAAGGCTTGAGAAGGGAAGAGAATCTGGTAGATTACGAAGGTTGACAGAATTAGTTTTTAATTGAAAAACTAAAAAATTACTTCAATCGGATTGAAAAAAATTATTTTTTATTTTTCCTTTTTCTGGTGCGAGTTATGAAAAAAATGTTTTTACAATAATAACATGTTAGCCAAACACATAATTAAAGGGTGTCATGCTAAAAGGGGAAATGTTCGAAATAAAAGAAACTGAGATTTTCGCCACCTGAAAACTTTTCCCATTTTCTTATTACTTAAGGTGGTCTCATGGAGGCTAGAAACAGGATTTTGAAATGTTAAGAACTCGTTGGAATTTCAAATAAAAGCTGGAATAAATATAGTAGCAAAGTTGAAAGTTACTTAATCTCAAATCTACTTGCCGAAAAACGGAAAGGGATTCGGCATACTTTCTAATATTTTTCGCTATTAATATATTTGTTTGTTTTTGTATTATGTATTATTATTTTGAGACAGAATATACACTTTGTTAAATACATTTGCTATGGTCACTGGACATTCCCTTTAACATTTCTCTAGCTTTACACCCTTCAATTTGCAAGTGAGGATTTGAAAGTCTATATAAATTGAAATTCTGTAAGTGTTTGTAAGTCTAATGATCATTAATTGCGATTAAGAAAACTGTACCATAAACCAGTGATATCTCGGATATATTTTTAACTGATTAGATACTTCATAGTAAAACTGAAAAATTTTGGGTAAAAAAATAGAAGGCAAGGGGAAAGAATAAAAATAAAAAGAATACTAATATTATTTTCAAACATGTTGTACAGAAACTAAGGAAAATACGAGTATGAAGATTACGTTCGGAGAAAAAGCAATAGCAAAGCGTAAGGCCAAGCAGCTAAGAGTATTTAGTGCGATAATTATTTTTCCGACTTCGCATACGAAGGTAATGCAGTGGAAGTATCAGGGGTCGGTGTGGGAGAAGAAATTTTTAAGATACATGGATAAATAGGCTCGTTTGTGAAGATATATTACAATGGATATTGCCGCAAAAGAAAATATGAAGCGCAAAGATCTGTCCCGCGAAATTGGGCCGAAAGGATATAGATGTGGCAAGTTGCGCATTTTAGGCATGTAGTGGGGCTGAAGCCCAATGCAGAAGTAACTTAATAGATATCAGAAGTTATCTTCACTTCGAACTGCACAGCGATAAACAAATAAATAAAACCAAACAATGTAAAAGAATACAATTGGCGACATTGAAAGAGTTGGCTTGAATGGGACCGTATCATAACAATCGGCTAATGACCATCCTGCTGCGTCCGCGTTATAGTACGCCACTTCTCGGAAACAGTCGCTTCAATGATGGCTGCATCCTCTGGTTTAGAATTTCTGTTTATTTTAATAGACGAGGAACCAAAGCTGACAGGGATGTCAACACGACAGCTTCGGGGTTAAAAATGAGAAATAAATAAAAGGAGAAACGTGACAATTAGTTTTAGACATTATCAGAATACAAGGAAATATTCATCAAAAGTTAGAAGCAAAAACTTAATTCACATCATCTATGCTACAGAATTGTTGGAATTTCAAATCAAAGCTGGAATAAATACAGTAGCAAAGTTGAAAGTTACTTAATCTCAAATCCATCAAGCGAATTTGAGGAGAACGATTACTATGACATGTCTATAATATGTAAAGAACTACTCACTAGTAGCACTTCAATAAAAGTTTTACATCAAGGGGTCTCTTGGCCATCTTCTTTTCAGAACCCTCGGAGAATCATCGAGAAAGGAGTGTGAGGCAAGTTTAAAATATTGAATAAAATTGTTTTTATTTCATAAAGTTGTTTTATTAGATTTACTTTCCCTATGAAAACGGGCATGGCATATAAAACGGCCCAATATATTTGCTGCTAATAGAACTTCTGGTTTCGTAAATACTAACTTACTATTATTTTGGACAGTTACTGGAAAGATTTTTTTTAAGAGTTGAGTTTGGTTATCTACATATCCATTCTGCGTTATGAGACGGATAGGTACAGGATGTTAGTGATAAATTATGTATAGACGAATTTTAGATTTTACACCCCCTTCTCTTCCGCTTTGTTTTTTGAGATTTCGGGCCATGGTTTTATATATTTAAATAAGCCAATTTATTGATTCCAAAACCTGATGCAGATCTTAAACCTCTTCCATCCCTAGCATTGAATTTTCGTCATGGTGCCAGTAACGCCTCAACCACCCCTAGATGGGAGGAATCTAGGATCTGGGAAACAGATTCGCACAGTAGTTAGTTTAGAATTTTCCCATTGGATAAGAGCTATTTAACCAGGCACGGTCCGGTGGTTGCGGGTTCGTTGACTGGCTCCAGCGTAATATTCTACTGCATCGTGTTGATTTGTCGGTCTGTTCCGTTTGAAATTAGACCGTTTGATGGAATTTGGAGGTAGAAATGAACTTGGAGGCAGCTAAAGTTTCCTAGAAATAGAGAGGAAAAAGGTTTTAGCCTAATAAAGAGGGCAGTTCAATCTTTCTAATTACAGTTGGCGTGCGGAGCCAGAACACACGTTTTGTTGGGACTGACCCCGATTCTATGTAGTACATATTATAATGGATATACAGGCTAAAAATTTCATTTTTTTTTCTTCTAATTTTCTCAGGTTTCTACGTCCCCATATACTCTTACCGGGGCATCTTAAACTTATGAGGATTGCTAAAGATAATGAAATAAATGCAAGAAAAACTTGCACTATACAATATTTCCAATTAATCTTAGATAATTAAGGTTTATATCCTAGAGTTTTAATTCCTAGAGTTTATATTGCGTCTTACATTCAATGGGATATAGTATAGGTCAGATGTGACTTTGAATAAGTTCTAGAGGGATATGACCTATCACTATGAGGGAAACTATAATAAATCGTATTTATTTAGTTTCGGACTTTAAATATAGCTTTCAGAAGTGGGCAAAATTTATTCATAGCTATTTGACAAATAATATCCTTGAATATATTACCTTATTTAATAATGATTGGATCTTTTAGTCATTTTTTAGTTAATCATTAGTTAATCATTTTGGATTCCTGCAAATCCAAGATGTAATGAACGAAAGCGGTAGAAATGGACTCTATTAAATTAAAAAAATTGTTTATTTAAAATTGCTTGGTATTTTTTGTAAATACTTTTTGCTTTTCTTTAATTAATTTTTAATGGCCCTAATTCGTCCTATACACTCTGGTTAATGTTTATGGGGAGATATTCACATAAAAAGGAATGAAACTATTGGCCGAAAAAATGAAAAGAAAAAACAATTATTTGGGCGAAATTTTTTGCCACTTTGTATTTGTTAAACACCAACAAAAAATAAATCCTATCTTGCACAAAATCTGTCTATTAGTATTAATCGTGTATATACTCGTATATACGAGAGATGATATCACACGCACAGTTTTATAAACTTTAATGTAAATATTTTCCGATTTAAAACATTTTTGTATTTTTTTTTTTCCAAAAATGTTTTTTTTTTGTACCACAAAAATTTTGGAAAGAATGTGGTCACATTTTTAATATTTTATTCTCAGGACCCATCTGGACCATACTAAATCATAAATCCTGCTATTCCACCGGTTGCAAGGCAGACCCCCTTTTTGGGGGAATTTCGACTGGACTATGTAAGAAAATTAAAAAAAAAAATTTTGCAATTATTGTATTGTCATTGGTCCTTGACACGTGTGCAAATTTTCAAGATAATCAGATTGCTGGAAATTAGGTAAAATTACGATGCAAGATACCGTTACATACAGGTGAAGTTAATAAAAGCGTATTTAAAAAAAATCTATTACCTGTTTCTGTGGTCATATTTGATTACAAAATGAACAACGAACGATCAAATGAAGTGATAATTAATATTAATAAAAAAAAAAAACCCAATACCAAATCATTCTACAGTGAGCATATAATATTTTATTTTATATTATAGACAAGTAAAACTGATCAATTATTATTATTTTTATAGTTAAAATTTTTTTTTAAACAGAATAGATTTACAATAACCATCGCATACTAATACTTCCAAAGCTCTGCCACAACAAATTTACTTCCAAGCAGTTATTTTATCGACACAGTTCCCTAACACCCCGCGGTACGGGACCTGATCGGCTAAGACAGAGGTTTACAAAAACTCCTCAATCTTCCGAAATGGGTCAAAGGCAGCTGTTTCTTATTCCGTGATCCACTTCTCGGTCAGCTCCCACACCTCCAGTCTTCCTCTTTTTGTCCTCAGCTTCTTCCAGTGAAATCGTAAACAACAAAAACGGACCCATTGCCTAGCTCAGCGGCCACACAATCCTTCAATATTTCACTTCATGGCCGCCGAAAGAAAGGAACGTCTAATCCGATTTCCATGCAATTTTCCGAGGAGGACCGATTTCCCGACATGACTCTTATCCGTTTATTGTTCATCGTCGGAAACAGCTTTCCATTGTCACAAATCGCACAACTAGGTCCCGGCAATATCTCGGCAAGGAACCGTGTAAAAAATGCCATTACCTGGATCAATAAGCTCCATAAGCTGGATTGATAAACAAAATTTTTGTAGACAGCCTAAAAGCGTCGAACAAAATGCTGCAAGTATTCAAACTGAGACATCGGCATTAATCATGAAGGAAGAAAGTGAATGTGAAAAAGTTCTTTTACATCCATTTTACACCCAAAAGCGACGTAGGAATAAATCCATGGAAGAATTATCTATTATTTAAAGGAAGACATAAGGAATAAATTTCAATCCTCTTAAGCTAGCTAAATAGGATTAAAACTTGTAAAATAGGCCTTAAAGCCCAAACTGGAATACGTTCTTATGTATTCCAGTTTGGGCTGTAAGGCCGTTAAACCTAATAAACAGCAGAGGAACAATAGGGACAATAAAACAACCATTTAGACTTTAACCATTTGCACCATTTGGGCCAAAAATATAGTGATTTTAGAAATTTCAGTTGGATATTTTCGATGGTTTTTAGGTAGTTTAAACTACAGACTAGAGCTGCACACAGATGTGTTGAAGATACCTTAGCATCAAAAAGAACCACCTTTCTTTTCCAAGAATCACTCTTACACTTTCTAAGTATAGCATTTACTTTTGCGCTTGCAATCGTTGCTCTTTGTACGAAGTGTTCGGAAGCTATTGAAAACTTTTCTGATGAAGTAATTGGTACTCCTAGATAATTATAGGCCTTTTTTATATGTAGATCTTAAACATAAACTGAAAAGTAATTGAATCAAAGGAGTACTTATTTCTAAATGCACTAGAAATAAATTTATTCATTAATTAGTGAAGGAAGGAATGGTCTAAGAACGGCTTATAAAACAAACCTGTGTAAAAAACGCAATGCAATTACATCTAGAACCGTGACAAATCAGGAAATTAGGAGAGATCCGTGATATGCCTCAAACTACAAAGAAGAGCAGGAAACTAAGTATCACTATCAGTTTTAGATATCGGTGTAGAAAAAGATAAGTTGAAGAAGTGGATAAGTCAAATAACTTTGAAAACAAGTTAACTATTAATCTTCAAAACAGGGGTTGGTTTTAATATCGGCGTTATGAAAAATTGGATAGATTATGCTTCCTATAAAATACTTAAAGTATCTATTTTGACACAAATTGTATTTCTGGATTTATTACAGGACTTAGGAAAACGATCAATAATACCCTACCAAATGGTGCACAATTTTGAATTATTCACTTCCTTACTTATAGTTATTTGAACAGTCAAATAGAGAAAAGGCAAATATAAAAATATAAATCTACATTAATAGTCAATTACATAGACTAGGTTAGATGGTGTTGAGTAGCGTAGTAGAGAGGCCAAGTGGGAGGTAAATATTTAAAGGGGAGTTACACTTTACAGTGCCAATAGGAGCTGTCATATTTATTAATATAATAATAAAATAATAAATTTTAATTTATAATGCCGACGTTTCGACTTGCATTGCAAGCCTCATTAGGGCTAGAAGAAAAAAAAAAAAAAAAAAAAAAGATATGACAAAAGGATAAAAAAGGTATGAAAAGAATAACTGTATGAGCCTTTATGTTATTGTTTTATTTCTCATACAGATATTCTCTTTTATACTCTCTGCAATTTCATCATATTTTTTTGTTTGTTTTGTTTTTCTTCTAGCCTTGATGAAGGCTTGCAATGCAAGTCGAAACGTCGGAGTTATAAATTAAAATTAATTTTTACATGCTGTTTATCTATGACTGCATACTCCAACTTGAGTATCAGCATATCAACATATTATAATATTTTGCTAATAATATAGAAATATATTTTCGGCGTATAGAGCTCACTGAACCATCTTATTTTACGTAGTTGCCTCAGATTACATGTCCTCTATTACAACAATGTAAAGCTCAAAATAATTAAACTTATGTACATTGTTTTTATGTATTTCTGTATGTATTAACATTAAAAGAGCTGTATTGATACTTTTCTCACTTTTTACGGAATTGGTTATTTCAACAGTTTTTAGATCATTTTATTTTTAAGAGGGCCCAGAAAAGTTTTTTAGGATTTTTAATTTCTAGAACGATTTTGTAAATATATACAAGGTTTTTGATAAACCACCAGGCTAAAAATAAATACACTTTGATATAAAATATTATAACATAGAGTTTAGTTACAACAAGATCTAAACACAAAGCGCAAGGATCAAGAGGATGTGCATAGACCGGTCGACAACCCGAGCGGAAGATATTCTTTCAGCGGGCAGCGGACCGGTCCTCCGGGCTGGATGACATTTAAACTGGACAGGACAAGTACCATCTACGGCCTCTGCTCCACGAAGATCACAGCAGTTCTTGCTAGCCTTCAGTCTGAAGTACACAGTGCATATCCAAGCCATCGAATAAACTGTATAACAAGGCTGGTGAGAACACTTGCGAGATAATAATGTCAAAAGCAGAGATAAATATCGAAAGTCAAAAATCGATTTGAGTTCAAAGGTCGATTGCGAATAATCAAAATTTACTAATACAATACAATGGCATCGATAAAAGGTTGTAACAATGATTATTTCAGAGGCAGGCCACTTGAACAGAATTCAAGGTAAACCTACAGTGGAAACTACAGATGGATTTTTAAGAACCTTAATAAAGAATTTATATAGAATTTATTTTATTTTTTTTAGAAACTAGGGATGTGTCGATTATCGGTTCCATCGGTATCGAGAATTGATGCTCGAAAGTCGATTCCTAGGAACCGATTGATAACGCTGGCGTTGTTGGCAATAATTGTTTGATACCTAATTATGTTATTATAATACATCAAATCTTCTCTTAATGACTAAGCCACCTTTATTCAGAACTAAAAACAAATCCCATGCAATTGCAAGCCAAAATTCAGTTTGTCGGACAATTGCGTTTAACGTCACTTTATGTATGGCTAATCGGACGATGCTAGGGTGGGAGTCTAAATTTTGCCTATCCAGGTATAATTAGGATAGGGATCTTTAACGATACCCATACAGGCTCGGGACCCCCATTTTACGTCCCTTCCGAAGGACTAAGCAAGGATTTTTTAGTCATCTGCCGGGCTGCGAACCCGCGATCTTGGGTTTAGTAGGTTGCTATGCTAACCACTACACCACAGGTGACCCCTGTCGGACATATTTATTCGTTACTAGAAAATGAAGAAGTTATATTACTACCTCTAATAAGTGAATAATACCATTTTACAGAACATATAGTTATTCTCAAGGGAAAATATGTCCAAAAATAAAGATTTTTCGAACCCTAATACTTAATTAAAACGAATCAAGTGCATCTACAATGTTTCGTGAAAGAAGGGCTTTGTAACATTACCAATTCCTTAATCAAAAAATGAAACATCGGTACGTTTATTTTCGTAAAAAATTGAAGTGAATACTATATTATACATTTTCTGAATTATAATTAATAACATAAATTATGAGCAACAGATAATAATTGGTAATTAAATTAATTTAATTAATTATTATTGATTTGTTTTATTAGCTAATTTTTTTTATTTTTTTTTACATATTATTATTTACAACTCTACGCATTATATACAAGTAAAATTGAGGTAAATCATTACAATGAGAAGTCAATAACATGTAAAGAACTACTAACTAGTAGCACTTCAATAATTCAACATAGGAAGGTCTCTTGGCCATCTGCTTTTCAGACGCCTCGGAGGATTCGAGTTGGTATGGGGTTCACTATGAAAGGATAGCTATTTAGTTTCGGCCAAATTAACACCATTAGGGACATTAAGATCTTTATGTATAAGTTCGTTTATGACATAATATGGAGCATTGAGGATTTCTCGAAGATGTCTGGATTCGATACGAGAAGAACTGGAAGGTTTAGTCGAGCCCCAAAGCTCAACTGTTAATGTCCAAAGGGGTCTAATTCCTGTCGAGTTAATAAGTCTTTTGTAATTTATTTGGAGCTTTGAACGCTTGTCAAGTAAATGTTGAAGTGGTCAGAAACGACGAAAAGTTTCTGGTCTTTTACGCCTGGTATGGTTATTACGTTAATTCAAATGGGAGGATATTTTGAAAGCCCTTCACATATCCCAAGCCACACAACTTGACTTCTTTTTTCGTGTATTTTATATTTTATAAGGAATATTATATTTTGGAAATGTCCTTAAAATTATTTAAAAAAGGACAGATACTGGTAGTTATTGGAGAAACTACAGTCTATTAGAAAAAAAAAAACAACAACGGAAGATTTCTAATTTAGAATTCTAAATAAGTAGGACAATGCCGACTAGTATAAAGACAGTTCAGGGATGGCCATGAGATATAAGATGGATCTAGATGGCATCACCTTCCGGTTCTAAGTTTCATTCCATTGCTGATCTCAGAACCATTATATAAACTGGTTGGTTGCATCTCAAAACTAGCAACAGGAGCCCCAAGGCCTAAAACATCCACCTGCCAACTGTTTCAACTCGTCCTCCACAGATAGTTAATTCTGCAATTATAGCTGATACTATCCCGAAGTCGGTTCTATTGTTCCATTACAGTAGGATGCGTTACAATCGATATGTACCATCGCAGCTTCTTACGTATACTTGCGATTCGTACAATGAGAGAGATCGTTCTTCGATACAGTTGGATAGATGGAGTAATTAGACAACTCGATCACTTTGTAACATCGATGAATCGACATTATCGTATCATCTTCCCGCGATACAAAAAATGGTCTCGTTTATTATCTAGATACTGCGATTGTGTTTATTATAGCGTTCACATTCATCTCTCATTTACTAACAAATCAAACGAATAATAAAATAAAGTTTTAAAATAAAACACTTCACTATACATTTATAGTTTATTATTCTTAAATTAAAACAGAAAAAAAATGTTCGTTGATAGAAATGCTCCTATATAAAAAATAAATGTCTCTCTGACTAGGAAAAAAAATAGTTCAAGGATATGTTTTTTTATAATTTACAGATTTCCCCAATTTACATTTCAAAATTGAAAGCATACAATTTCATAAATTAAAAATTAAAGATTATTTGAAATAAACAAAGTTGAGAAAAAATAGAGGGTTTCAACCGTGTTCGTTTTAATTTAAACCAACATATCTCATAAACGGTAGGTCTTAGTAACAGATGTTAAAAAAACAAAACATATACTCCATTAAAATTCAGATCAGGAAACTGTTGGCAAAGTTTCTGAGCAACGCCAACAAAGGTAGACAGAGTCAAAATATTACATTTATGAAGGTGAAAAAAAAAATGTTTAAAAAAGACTATAGACACCAGCCACATCCAAAAATACTTCAGATTTTATACACCACTTTTTTTACAAAAAAAAAAAAAAAAAAAAAAAAAAAAAAGTTTAATCAATAAAAAACCATTTGAGAATGCAATTTCTTTTCAGTATGACAAGGTAGGCCAAAATATCTATCGACAATTTATATAATCTAAAATTATACCAAAAACATAAACCATTAAAAAAAACAATAGTTTTCGTGAAAATGACGAAAAGTCCAATCACCATTAAAACAAGTCAACAATTAACCTTCGATTTTAAATACTTGCAATGTGAAAAATTGATTGAGTTGTACGACTTTATAAGCCCTTTAAGTATTTATTTTAGCACAAATGGTATTTTTAGAGTACTTACAGGATTTTGGAAAAAGATCAGTAAATGCAACTTGACTTCTTTACGATATTTTCAAAAAAGAACAGCTAAGTTAAAAAATGTTGGTAATTGTACCAGAAATTAAAGTGAATAAAAAAAGATGAATTACAAAACAATGTTTTGTTTTTTTCAAGGAAATGTCGAGATTTTATTTTCTGAAATATATTTTCCCTAAGACATCTAAAAAAAATTTTTTTTTTTCAAAATCGATGTAAACGTTTAAAATTTATTTATTTGATTTTATTTCGAATTTTAGAAAATCGATTCTGAAGTCTTGGAGATTAACTTTGAGGGGATTTTAGGACATTAGTACTTAAATATACTGCAATAGTTCACATTACCCGGCGAGTTCACTTAATCCATTCTCATCCTCCTAAGGCTTTTAAATGTTTTCAGAGGAAGGGGAAAATTATGTTGATAAATATTTTCATACGACCCAAATTTACAAAAGAACTTCCATCAACGTCTTTCAAACTACATAAGGTATTGAGTGTTAAAAGCAGATAATCTGGAAGCAGTTAAACTTTCAGCATGACCAGTTAAGATTAAATCGGTAAAAAACTGATTTAAGAAAATCGATTCATCTACTATAATTATACTTTAGTACACGCTAATATAATTTAAATGATTTTATAATAGAGGAATAATGAAGTTACAAACCCAAAAGTTCCATGCCGATAACACTTAACTTTTAGCTGAACCTCATCAAAATCAAAATCTAAAAGATAAGACCTAACACTCGTTCAACCTATCGATCTATAACGCTCTGACTTTTACCTGTTAGTTCAGCTCTAATTATCCTTAAGTATTTTTCTTAGTAATTTATATGTCCATTTTTCATTCTAGGAAACCTATCCTTCTTAGGGCCTAAATAAAGGGATATTTTACTATCGGAGAAAATACCCAGCTGCATTCAAACATACAGCGTTAGTAAACAAAAGCTATAACTAATAAATATAATTATTAGTTTCTTAAATAAGTGTTCCTAGAACTTTTGATAAGGAAATAGTAAGGTTTTGTAAGCTTTTAAGTTGGTTTATTTCCTCTTAAATTTCGGTTCTTTTAGAAATGTTTAGAAAGGTTTAAGTGAAAAATAAATGAAAAAATATTTATTGTGCTAAAGTTTTCTATGTGCCAAAGCCATTCTTCCGAGATGGTAAGTGATTTTTGTTGTTAGAAACTTGTTTAATGACAGGTTGAAAGACGGCATTGGTGTGTATGGGGCAGACCGTAGTTCGCCCTAGTGGATGATTAAAAGTTTAAAAGTTAAGTATGAATTTTCTCGAAGGCACTTATACCTGCATTTTTATGCTTCAATTACAGAATAGAAATACTTGAAGTGTTTCTAGGTATTCAAATGTAATCATCTAAATACCTTTCTTTCGAAAATTATTTCCAACTCTCAAGAGTATAGTTTTAGTTTTATTCGAGACTGAATTCTCCTACAGTCCTGTGTCATTGAATGGAATAGCTACTTAAACTGTACTAATAAAAATACGAAAAATGAAATAATCTGATAAAGTGGTCGCAAGTTTTGCTGCTTCATACATTTTATAAAACTTTAAAAATTTTATTTGTATCTGCTAATCAATGAATTATTAAAACACTCATTGTATTTCAGAACCTGACTTCAGGTTTGTATTTCAGTAGCATTTAAGAAAAATTTTTAAAATTTCTTGTCCGACCGCTTTGCTAAGTCGGAAATAGTCCGCAAACAGGTGTCCGCTAACAGAGTACAACGACAAAAAAGGATCTACTTAAAACTTATGGGGTGTGGAAGTTATTAATTTATTAAACTCGGGAATGTAAGTTTATAAATATAAATTTATTTCAATTCAACATAAAAAAAATAGTAATAACGAACAATAATCGTAATTAGATATTGTCAAATGTTACCAAACCTCCACTTGCAAGTAATAATTTCTAGGTGAAATATAGTAGAACCTCCACTATCCAATTTTGGTTAAATCGTTCGGCATGTTCTCATGAGAATTCAAAGTTTTTTTTATTACGCCTGAATATATTTATGTTATAGCGAGGTAATCGAAAGAGAGAGAAGGCCTTGGAAATTAAAAGATAAGAGAAATAATAAGATAAATAAATGATTTGTCAAACAATGGCATGTCTGAGAACGAAAGTGTGTGTTTGTGTGTGTGCATTAGGTATGTTTTGATCAAAGTTATTCACTGTTTATTTTTTTTTTTTTTCGAGTTCGATACATGTATGTACTTGAGACAAGGCTCATTTGAAAACCATTTTTTAATGGAAATTATAACAACGTGAGCGACCATAGTATGGGACCCCTGGAGACCAGTTAATAGAGGCAGTACTGAATTAAAATATAGATCCTTTCGTTAGACTCTTGAAATAGAGATGTCCACAGCTGTCATATACACACAGATGTAATAAGAACAATTTCCTAATTACATTATTATTTCATTTAGAACTAATGATTTTAGTTAATTTATTTTACTATAATATGTTCCAAAAAAACAAACAAAAAAACAACAACTGTAAACAGGGTGTTCGGAAGATCGTTGGCCAAAGAGGTATCTCGAGTAAGGAGGTTCATTTTGAACCTATTTAAGGTCACTTACCTATATACAAGGTCTTACCTTTTTTTTTTTTTATGATTCTTTTTGTAAAAATTACCAAAATCAAACATTTATGCCTTATAACTCCTTTGTTTACTGATATATCAACACCATTTGTTTTTGCTGTAATTACTACAACGAAGTTATAAGGCATAAACGTTTAATTTTGGCAATTTTTACAAAAAAAAAAAATAAAAATAAATAAAAAAAAAAAAAAAACAAAAAAATTCTTTTTAAAAAAAAAAAAAAAAAACCATGAAAGTTCAAAATGAACCTCCTTACCCTATGGTGATCTTCCGAACACCCTGTATAAAGGAGATGTTTTAGTCATCTGACGATCTTCTCAAGCAATTGTAATAATATAATAAATTGTCGATATTTTAACGAAAAATGAGGAATACGAGCGCATATTTTACATTTTCTTCCTTAAGTTTTTGTAAAACAGTAACAGGAAACTCTAAAATTAAGCTCAACTGCATCATAAGAAAGCAAAGCGCTCCCTGGCGGCAAAACAGTGGAGTAAAGTATGTTCTCTGATTTCACTACAGAGGGCGCTAGATTCTGTAAACTTTTTTCGCCTCTTATCAGGGTAAGGAAATTACTTTATAATTGCAATGGGGACGAAATAATTTAATTAATATTAAACATTTAAAAAAATAAATTGAACTCATTAAATTTGAAAAAAATAATTTCCTACTTCCCTCATTAACTACTAGCAAAATGCAGATCCCACGTATGTTTGTAAGCCTTAAAAAACTAAATTATCATTATCTAGTATAAAATTTAGTTTATGCGTGAAATTTCTTCCATGCAATCACAAGTTAAGGATTCCTAAAAAGCTCTGAAGAAGGAAAAAAAAAAATGAATAAAATGAAGAATACCAGTGAAAACCAACTCTCAAATCCTTCGGTTTGCAACATCTTAGTACCTTCCTTCGCAATGTTCTGCACATAATAGCACTATATCATAAATTAAATGAACTGTGAAATGCTTCCAGAGTATCTCGAAACATCGGAAGTCCGCCCAGCAGTAATGCACTTCCGCTGTCGTTAATTTCATCTCAAAGATAACTCATGACACATATGGATAATTATAATCATTTCAATACGGATAATTATAATCTTTCAGAGGCAAAGTTCATACCTTCGTTAGGAATAGTTATAAGGTAAACATACTAACAGTCCCCTCCCCTGGGGGGTGAGTAAGGGTGAGGGGAGAAGGTCCCAATTTTGTGTTTTTCGATTATATCTCGAAAACGGTGGACTCTAGAAAAATATATTTCAAATAAACATTAAAGCTAATTAAATTTAGTATCAAATTGATTCATATAAATTTGTTGTAATTTTAACAGTTTTCGAGAAATTCGTTATTGGAAATCGGCGATTTTCGGGAAAAAAAGCCCACTGAATACGTCAATATCGTTATACTTTGCCAAAACATGCATTTTTAGTATTCACATTTTTTCTGAGGAGCGATCGTGGAAGGTACTAGAAGCAATAGTTTGACAAACAGTGAGGTAACATTTGTTTTTTCCCGAAAATCACCGATTTTCAGTAAAGAATATCTAACTACTCCTAACGAAGCTGTGAAGTCAAAAATTATCGCATATTTCATGCACTCTACAATGTGTTTATTGACTGGACTAATTGTATAATATTCATAATTGTGATTAAAACAGTAAAAATTAAGGATTGGTATTTCTGTAACAGGATACAATATTTTATGTGGCTACAAGGAGTGAATGGATTCAATATCAAAGTAGGAGAGCTAGATTTTATTCAATATAAATATGTAATAGTGATTATTAATTATTTAAAAAACGAAATTCAGTGCAGTTATGAAAGGTTAACTTGCACAATTTCCAACTTCAAATACAGAGTATACACAAATAAAAAGTATATATTTATTTTTGTCATCTTTCATAATATTGTCTAGAAACATTCAGCAGTCCGATTAGAATCTTTAACCTTACCCACTCTTCAGTTTGCCTACCTTAGATGATCTGTATGCATATATAAGTATGTATAAAAAGCGTTCTAACCCTACATAAAGACTATTATCTTCTTTATCATTAATTAATCAATAGAATCTGCACATCTATGAGCTTATCACACCTTGAAACTTTTTTCAAAATATAGCCTACAACAATCAAATGAGGCGTTGAGACGCAAAAGGGAGTAAATCCACTTTTTATCATTTTTAATTTTTTTAATTAGCGTCCTCAATTAGGTGGTAAATCGTCCACCCTTCAAATTTTGGGTTGAGTGTATGTGTATGTGTGTTTCGAAGTTATCATGGGTTCAAACTTTGAAGGGTGGACGATTTACCACCTTATTGAGGACGCTAACTAAAAAAATTAAAAATGATAAATGTAGATGTACCCCCTTCTGCATCTCCACGCCTCAAATATTATAATCATTGAGAGGAACTCAAAATTGGCCCATTAATCGGTCCAATATCAAATTTGCTATTTCTACATAACCCATCCATCAAAACTAGGTAATCTAGTTCTCATTGAACCTTATCTATCAAAGCATACCAGCAGAATTGAAGATACCATCAATGTTTGAACCGCAGCTTTCTCAGCTACAGATACAGAACTACTTCAGCGGTACCATATTTGGTAAGCACTTCCAGGCCAAAAGGCAGTGGGAAACGACTCCGTCCCGAGAGACGGATCGGAATGGCAGTGGCATCTTTATGCGTCCTCCCAGACTCGCGAGGCCATCTGCAAGGCAGATCGTGACCTCGGGAACCAAGTGGCAAAAAGGTGTAGGCACTTGTTCTAGAAGTTGAGGATAAAAAGTGGAGCAGCAAATAGGGGAATAGCAAGAAATGTTACTCCACAATATTTAATTATTGATAGTATCCATAAAACCAGAGAGGGTTGAAGAACAATTCTCATTTCTCTAATAAAATAGCTAATTATAATAGGTAGAGGGGAAAATAAACGATTTGGAATAAATATAATCCAAAAGTTATTTATATAAAATTAAAAAGTATCTAGTTAATTTTTAGAAATAGAAAAAAAAAAAAAAAAAAAAAAAAAAAAAAAAAAAACAGAAACCAACTTCGAGATCAAAGATACATGTAGTTTTGGGCAAAATTTAGCCATAACCAAAAATTAATAAAAATTTAATCGTAGCTATTTGACAACTAATTTCCTGGAATCAATCACCAAATTTAATAATGATTAAATCTTTCAGTCAAATAATAATTATTTCACTAAAAAATTACTTAAAGATTTAGTCATTAATTAATTAGGTGATTGGTCCCAGGATTTTAGTTATTAAATAGCTATGATTAAATTTTGCCCAACACTGTCTACATGTACAAACTTGAACTAAAAAGTAAAAAATATTATTTTAATTACTTCCAAAAATAACTGATCTTAAATTGTAAACAGGTACAGAAGTACATTAATCTCGGTGTATTTTTGTTTATAAATGTAAATTATTTGTGTTAATAATTTAGCTTTAGACACCATGGAGTAATATGTTTATAGTGGAAGGTATTCAAGACTGTTTCATTGGTTTTATTTATTTTTCTTAAAAAGCTAGTTGATTTCAATTAAATTGTTATTGGAACACCTCTGAAGTATGACCCAACAATAAAAAAATAAAAAAACAGTCGAAATCAGAACCTCCTCCTTTTTGAAGTCGGTTAAAGAATGAAAATTCTTTTATAAAAGTTAAAATTTGTATATATTCGTATAACTAAAATGAGCTGTTAATTTTTATAAGCAGTTAAAAGAAAACTGCAACAACATTTTTAATATTAATAATACCTCGTGTTAAAGTTGATGCAACATTCTATTGTCTGATTGTTTTTTCAAGGTTTATCTTCCGTTTCCCTTGAACCTTCGAAGTTGGTTAGGGAGATAGGAGCAGTCAAAGTAAAAAAATGAATTTATTTTAATAAAAAAAAATATTTCATCCGGGATTTGAGGAGAGAAACCCTTCGTCGTTGCTCTAATAATGCTAATTAAATAAGATACATTAATAGTAAATAGTTAAAGGTGCAGCCTTCAGAGGACTATTGTCTTAGTGCAGTTAGGAGGTTCACACAGTACAACTCAACTCGTAACTTATAACAACTGTAATCACCAAATTGTCTGAAGATCTGATAACAATATATACATTACATTGCACACATCCTCTTCAAGATTCAAGTTTATCTCTTCTAATTGAGAATTTACATAGCCAATGCTTCAGTGGAATATATATCTGAATTGAAATTGTCTATGATAAATCACAAGTGGAGAGGTATGAGGGAAAAAAATTGATCGAAATAAACTCTTCAAATAAATTAAGATAAAAAAACAAAACAATCGCGGTAGAATGAATAAATAGGAGGAAAACATTACTGAGTTTTACAAGTTAACGCTAAAACTTTTATATTGTTATTATAAAAAAATAGAGAAATATTTTTCTAGGTCCTTAGAAATAATAAGCAGACAAAATGCCTTATAATTTTCAGGGACAGGTTTTTAGAACATCTAAAAAAATTAAGCTATCCTAATCAAGTAATAAGATAATAGTTGAAGGCAGGTCCATTGAGAAATGTCGAACATCACGCAATTTATATCCCACTAAATAGCTATTATTAAATTTTGTCCAACTCGGCCACATATACACAAATAAGTTTGTTTAGATTATTTATAATTTATTAATTTGCTAGCATCCCCAGTCACGGCTTCGCCCGCTTTCATAAGTAACGAACTTAGATAGGTTTAACTAATAATAGAAGTTTTATTTTTTAACAATAAAAATCTTATAATGCATTTGAATATTATTTTCTCACAATATTTATATATATTTTCACTCAAAGCTGTAACCCGGTATTATTGCAATGATTTACTCAAAAGCATTATTGGATATCCAATCTTCAAATCTAATCTATGAGTTGGTAATTTAGATGGGCAGAGACGTTTCAGACAAAAACTGGCGGATAATGGACTGCATTATCAGTGCTTACAACCCTATCAATAGAGATATTCTCTATGTCACTATTTACTTTTCCAATAATAATGTTGTTAATATTCTCTGCTATATTATTTGTTGGTAGTACTGCTCTTTCACACCACCAATGGTACAATTTATTAAATAAACCTGAAACATTAAAATGAATTTGAAATCATTGAAATATTAGTCTTCTTAAAACCTTCATCAAAAGTTATGGTTAGGCCGCCCATTTTTTAAACACAATATCAAAAAATAATCGATATTTTGATAAGGCAATAATGTTTAGTGCAGCAAAAATATTTTTTTTGATTTCATTCGGTTGGATTTGAATTTCTATATAACTATAAAAGTTAATGACAGAGTGACAAACTTCTGCCACTTAACACCATGAATTTAAATTATTATTATAGTAAACTATACTATTTAAAATCTTCCTAGAATTATAAAGATTTTGTAGTTAAAATTTGGTACATAGGGGTTTAATAATTGTACCATTGCAAACTGGTGCAGAATGCCGCTAACCACATATCGTTCGATTATTAAATATCCCTAGGATCCACAGGTCACATTAAAAATATTTATAGCTTTTTTTATAACAATTTATTTAAATCAAGCCAATTTTATTATCAATTTCTAGCTCTATATAACATTGTACCGTTCTAACCAACGAAAAATGGCTTGTCCTTTTATATAAATAGTACAGATATAGATTAATTTAGAACATATGTTTTATTGGTAATTGTTTAAAAACACCTGCACTAAATTAATATTTACAAAAACTAAATATTATTTTGATATTTTTGGGATATTTGTTGAATCCCAACTCTGATTTAAAAAAAAAAATTACCAAAAGCTTCCCGGGGATATACTTAATAATTTCCCAAATTTTCACGGCGATTGGATGTACGGTTTTTGAATCTATCGAGAACAGACATACACACATTCATTTTTATATATATAGATTTGTATTTCTGAAATTAAAATGTAGATCGGAATAAGACAGTTTTTATGTAAGCTCCAGAATCTTTCCATTTTGTAGATTATTTCGTAGCAAAGTATTTACGCATATATGTATATTTCATATCATTTAAGATTCGCAGGCCAACATAATCACAGATTCTATAATTGGCTAATGAATTTTGTTCATAGTTATTTAATTTAATATACGTTAATTCAATTACTACTGATTTAATTCTGTTCTGGTATTAATTTTTATAAAACTATTTATAACTAGTAAACATACTTCGATTCATCTCGTTCACCATTGCGTACAAGACATGTGAATCAGTTTACATATGGAGATAAATTTATTCATCTTTTTTATAGATTTAAACGTCAGTTAATGAATATGCAAGATAGTTTAATTGTCAGGGGTCAACAATTTTAAAAGAAACGAATTTCACAAGGAAATGAAAACGCTGTTGGCAAAGACAGATCATGAAGTCCGTCAGTTAGGGTCAGGTTTACTAAAATCTGAATGAATAAATAAGTATGGTTAGAAAAATGTTAAGCAGGTTGGGTAGACCCCCTTTAAATATAATTTAAATAATGCTCATCATGAAGATGAAAAAAAAAAAATGTGATAAGCGATTAAACAAGATTGACCAATATCATTATCTTAACCAATAATTGAAGAGATAAATTCAGTTGTTATACTAAATATATAAAACATTTATTTAAACCTGCAGACATCCATCGGCCATGGATTGGCAATGACAATCCTATTCAAGTTATAAATGATCCTTAGCCTGGATCTAGATCCATCCAGTTGACTGATGATGTTGCATTCGCCATCTGATACCATTCTCCTACAGAGCGTATCTGATAGTCAGCAGATGTCAACAGAACGATGAACGGAGGTTATAATCAGCAGTAATAAGGAATAATAACTTTTATTGACTAATTCAAGGTACATTGCTAATCTAATGCACGACGATCATGAATCATCAGCGCCTATCGCTTTCGAAGAAAAACAGAAAACAACTTTAGAGCCTTCAGAAAGATGGCAATGAGGCAGAGGTGCAATCTCGAGCTGCCAATGTTTTAGAGATTAAGATAAGACTTTTTACGACAGGACCTTCGTTTACGGAGCACGTGCCCCTCAAATTTGAATACTAGTTTTGTTAAGAAAAACTACTATTTTATAAAATCTTAATTGTTTCTATAATTAGATAGCCGCATGGATCTTATTACAAATGGATTAATTAATATAATTTATTAAATAAAGTTACACGAGTTTATCAACTTATTTTTTAGAGATTTGTAGTTTGTTTTAGCCTAGCCCAGGACGGATTCAAACCATCGCCGCAGATGACTAGACACGATTTGCATCAGGCTTCCTATTGGAATTTAAACAAGCCCAATAGAAACAAAAAATGTATTGATTTTAACAACACTAAACATTTTACAGCCTTTAACTCATTTATTTACATAAGAAAGTTAACTTTAATATATCAATACAGTTGTGCCATAATAACAATTAATTTATATCAATTGTCATATTTATTATATACGCGCTATTTGAAGGACCGTAGAAATGAATGATCATATTCTCCTAATGTAGAAATCTCGGAATTATTTATAGGATGCTCGGTGTGTGATGGTCAACACCAGATGCCTTGTAAACTTGTACCCGCATACAGTCCTACTACAAAAGATTTCACAATAAACTTCATCCCATACAACTCATACAAGCTATGTCCACTACAATGATGCCCAACAATATACATAGAAAGTTGAAAAAGAATTGGATGATATATATCCTCTACTAAAATTATTATTATCAACAATGGAGTTGGAGGTGGAACAGGACGATTCTCTTCATTATGTCTCTAATGCATTTTCATATATTTATTGTCATCACATCACCTGGTGTAGTGTCAGTCAGTAACTGTTTGCACTGCTATCTGTAGTTGGTAAAAATGGACTATGATTGTTTTAAGTTTCATACACAATGCAACAAATAAATAGATATAATCGTAACGGATGTCAAAACTAAATCCTTAAGATTTAAACCATGGAGTATTACATGTTATCTTCTCCTAACGTTGTTTTTTTTTCTCATTCCTTCACACATCCATTTTTAAAAAATTTTCATAACTAGTCGATAAGGTACACGTCGGCTAGTAAAGGAAGAGGACTAATTTTCTGCATTGCGGTTTTCAATGTGAGTTAACTACTTTTAGGAGAAAACCTACCTAAAAAAAATCTAGTAGAAAAACTATTAAAAAAAAAAAAGAAATCGGTAAATTGGACTTTGGTTTTGGAATTCTACGCCTTAGTGTATAAAAGAAGTATCATTACTTTTTGCATATAAAAAAAAATTTTCTTTCACTAATAATATTATAAAAGATGATCAAGATAATTAAAAGATAGATAAAAATAAAATATGCCTAGACATTTGCAGAAACAAGCCAAGTTTTTTTTTTTAATTAAATAATTGACATTGCAAGAAATATTGGCTCTCACCTTCCCATAAACCAGGATATTTCTAAAATATACAATGAAAATATCTTCATAATTTATTTATCTTCATAAGCAAATATCGGGAAAGGTATATCTAAATACACAAGGTCAAGAAAATATTTTAGGAATCCCTAAATTACAATAGAAGATAAAACTGGCCCGATCCAAGACTGTATCTTTTTAAATGGACAATAACATGAGCAAACTATTCTCTCGTTGGTCGCATTAACAATTTTACACAGGCCAGTATGTTGATAATATTTTGACAATTTTCCAGTTAGTAACGGTTTAGCCAGAAGCTGTTCTAAGAACCCGGTAGAGTTCTTGCATGTATTCGCCGCCCGAGGGTCAGAGCAGCGAAAAAACTAAATCGGTCTCAGGTGTTATTGATTATATTTCCTCTCAACTCGGAAGCATTCAAAGGCTATGGTTTGTCTCAGTACTCGAGGTATAGTACACAAATACAAATTATTGTAAGGGAGAAAAATTTCTGAAACAAAATTTTTATTCAAGGTGCAATAGATTGCCGATCTATTGAACATCTGAGAAGTAAAGTAGGCAGATAATATACTGCAAGAGAGAGAACTCGCCAGAAGACGATGCAAGAGACCTAATGCGAATTATTGGCTAAGATTATTTTAGATTGATTCAGAGCGTGTAATGTATGACTATGCGACTGAACATACTTTCGATATAATAATCTTACTATAGTTTATACCTCCAACTTACAGTGCTTGGCTTTGAATTATGTAATCATTTATGTAAGTTGTTGAAAACTAAATAAAAAAACTATTAAATATGAAATAGTTGACTGTAGTAAGCAAGGATATTATATCAGAGGGGCGGTCAGATTTGAATAAAACATAGTAAAACTACTAATATTGCCAAAGCCACTGAAGGATACTGGTTTCAGATCTGCCAGGAACTGACGATTTTTAACGGTCGAAGGAAATCCTTAGGCACTTCTGCCCAATTAATTAGTGTAGTACAAAACATACATTGAACCATAGGGATTTATTATTTATTTCATTATAGGAGAGTTCATTTTTTTCCTCAACCATTATTATTATCATCATTACATCATATTTCCTTTATTACGTCCCTCCTTGTATGCTTTTTCAGGGCTACGAAAATGAGATGTAAGCTAATACGAAAACTTTTACAAGAAATGCAGATTGAGAAGCAGAAAAAGAGAATTTCTTATTGCAGTTTTGTTCCTCTGCTCTTTATCACTGAAAACAACTTATAAAGTGGTCTGATTAAAATACCACTAAACTGCTGCCCTGATCAATATATCTTAATTATAGGAGAATATAGGTATAGGTATAGGTATAGGTATAGGTATTGTAGCTTAACTTGTTAAGCTACAAGTTAACTCTAATATTAATTAATTTATAAGAAGAAGACAATCTGGGACAAGGTCAGGAGAAAGAAGACACGCTCAAGTAAAAAAAACTTTATGCCGAAGTTTCGACCTGTCTTGCAGGTCTTCTTCAATTCGACCGAAATATACAGTAAACATCAAATCAATTTTTTATTAGAAAATATCCCTATATTCCTGATTTTCGTAATTTTAAAGTTTTTGGTTTCAAATAAACCTAATGGCTTTGATATTCCTATTTGGTTGAAAAATTGGCCAGTATTTTGCCATTTAAATAAATTCGACAGTTTTGTAGAGAAAATGAGGGGCAATGTTTTAAGATGATTCGGTCAGCTTGGAGGTAAAAGTCACTGAGTGCAATTTTTTCCAAATTCGACAAAAAGTCATTCTGTGTTGTTATCATTTCCCATAAGTGTAAAAAGTCTAATTTTCTATCTAACGTGTAATACCTAATTAGCATATTTCCGTTTGAATATTGAACGAAAAAAAAATTGATTTTATTACTAAACGTATGACTTTTACGTGCAAGAAGACGATTTATCCTAAAGCATTAAATATTCAAGAAAAGAATTGCCGTAAAATATTGCTACACAACGTTTTTTCTCAGATATTTTCCTATTGTAAGAAACTATTATTGATGCCTAACAAATTGTCGCATTAGACCGGTTATTCCAAGGCCAAGATGTAAACGTTTTACTCTGATTTCAAGTAAGTAGTCTATGTAACATTGATATATTGTAGGTAAAAACGCACTGGTTAAATGTGTGACACATCTTCCTCTATACACTTCCGTCAAAGTGACAAAGTAGCTGACACACTTCTTACAATAACCCCCAGAGCTGACATGGCCTAATAGGATGTGCGGCTTCCAGGGGGCAGATCCCCGTGAAAGCGTGGACATCTAATGGGCCGGCAACGTCCGCACCGGTCCATTTGCCACCATCCGCAAGGGAATGCTTTTCCCATTACAGCCTCCTGTATTTCCTATGGAGGTGGGTACCAGATCCTTAGGTCCATGGAGAATGTCTTCATTATTTCTCCATCTCGAATAGTCAGAAGTTAATGGGTTGTGAAATGTTTGCCCAACATGTCAACATAGTAGAAGTAATTGATGCCAAAATTTATTTTGTTTTCTATATGACTTGAACTTATATTCAAAATCAAAATTACATAAAAACTGTAAAATAATATAAAAAGTCCTTGAATAAAATATGGATTAACTAATAGTAAGATTCAAAGGACTAATAATTTTAAGAGACTATACAGTCTAAATCACCCAAAATAAAACATATTCTAATGTTCAATTGGCATTATCTTTTATATATATTGGACTGAAATATACATAAACGCTGAAAATTATTTAAAAAAAAAAAAAAGAAGTAAAATATATCATCAGAATGTCAGAATAGTTTTGGACTAAATAAAAATGTAAGACGGTCCTATAAAATGACTTAAATCTTTTTATAAATGCTATAAATAATAATTGATAAAACTAATTTTCATAAAAGTCCTATTTGTAAAAACAACTTATAAATATAAATATATAACAGATATGAATTTTTTATTATTATCAGTAATAAAAAACACAATGTTGTAAGACAATTAAAATCTTTATTAATACGTTTGTAAGAAGTAAAAAATACACTATAAATAAAAATTCACAGAATAGAAAAGAAAGAAAAAAGTATATATAATTTAAAAAAAAAAAAAAAAAAAAAAAGAAGCATAAAACCTTTTAAAATATTTATATATTTTATTTAATTCACTACTTATCTAAGCATCTAAGTATCTTATTATTGGTGAATAACTTCAATTCTTGGTTTTTGTAATTTTTGAATGGTTTGCTTGTAATTAAAATCATACCAATAAATCTCAAAATAAAACAAATTGAAAAATCAATAAAAGTTAATTTAACAAGAGATCCCTGGACAAGGTAGGTCTAACCTGACGTAAAATATTGCTGAAGAACGGATGAATAATTGTCAGTACAGAGGGATCGGAATGTTCCATAAAAACGTGGAAAATAAGTTAAATAGTTGCGTGTTCTATTATTACATATATAATAAACCATTAATATTAACAAGGAACGCCACTTCACACCATAAAGATTAATTGGTAAACGGGATGATTATGAGCAAGTGAAGATTAATCAAGACTACAAACACTAGAAGTGCAAACTGTCGACCAAGAGCACAGTGGAAGACGTAATGAATAAGCGGTAGGAAGTAACTTAAAAATGGAGGACTGGGTTCAGAGATAAATGTTGAAGCAGGCCAAGAACTACTACAATTCTGTCGTGCCAAGAGAACTAGGATATTTTAACAATAAAATTGAATAAGATAATTAACTATTAATAGAACCGATAGTGAATTCCTTAGAAAATATGAGAAATAGTTTAGTGGAAGTAGAAATGTTTTAAACGCTTGTGGTCTGCAAAAGAAACTGAATATATTTAAGCGGTAATAGAAGCAAGGAAAATGTAAATTACCTTTTAGTCATAAAATTACACACTCACTTCGAACTTCCAGCACTAAAACTTAAAGAACTATTCAGAATTTTATTTAGTCTTTCGAACTGTCTAATAAGCGGAAAATGCGGTACTTCATAATGAAAGTATTTAGGTTTAGGGAGTTTAAAAATAAATAACTTAGTAAAGTATTTGTTCTACAGAATGATGGGAAATTTAGACAAGGTGGAGTAGTTTGGCCTATACCCGGTAGATACCAATGAAGTTATAGAGGCGATTAGAATGGGATTGATTGCTCTTGTTGGATAATATGAAAACGGAATCATTATGAAGATAATAACAGCTACGCGGGCACGTAAACATCCAAGGAGTATCAAGAAGAAGCTAGGAGAATAAGTTGAACGTTATCTTATTATGCTTACTAGATTATAATCAATACCTCCCATTACGTCTATAAGTAATTATTATTATAAAAATGTTATAGGTAAAATATGTACTCATTTCCAAAAATATCATACCTCAAAAACGAAAGAAAATTAAGTGACCAGCCCAGAATCAATTAAAAAATTATCTCCAACAAAGGAAAGCAGAAAATTGAAATAGTTTTAGAAATCCCGTTTTCTAGATATTTTCAAAATATGTTCCTATCTCAACTCGATAAGACACTCAGATACGCTTTATACGAGATGGTTCGAAATCGCTAATTTTTTTTTTCTTTGACCGTCAAGAATTATTGTGTCGTTGCAATTCAGCCTTTGCCACAGCCATTACACACCTCAATGAACGCAAATATTTCTTTTTCAAGCTTCCAAATAGGAACGCTATGAGAAAGTATTAATGCTACTATTTTCAGGGAACGAGGATTTAAATCTAAAGTAAAACCGATTCAAGACAGTTAGTGTCAAGTAAGGTCAAGGATTTTTTTCTTATTCAATTGTCTCCGAGTAATTTTCGACAATTTTCTTTTTACAGGTAGTGGAATCTGCCAGCAATGAAGATTTCTCGAGACGCTTACCGTGAGAAAGAAAACGAAAATCGACGTTTTACAAACATTATTAGGGCAATGGTTTTACTGAAATGTAAATATTTGAATAGAATTTTCAAGAACAGCAGTATAAAAAAATAGACAAATAGTAAAAGAGGTAGCAAAAAATAAACGAAAATAAGAGGGTCGGTCGATATTTATAACTATCCATTTATTATTTATGAATTTTAGCCTCCCCACTCTGGCTAGAATGGGTTGATAACCTGTAGGATAACCCACCCTTTCGGCCTTAGTAAAAACAACAAACAATATGAGGCTAAAAGCTTTTAATACTAGAAATATAAGAACAGATTGAACATTGATTATGAAACCTAAAACTTCACAGAGCAGGATGATCGGTGAACTCCATCCAACAACCCTTCTCTCCCTAATAACCAAACTTTTGCAGGGATATGAGTTATGAGAAAAATATTTGTTCCTCATAACGATTAACGAATAGAGTGGTACTAATACTATCTCTGAACGAAGTCGTTTTGAAGACATCTGTCTACAATTGAGAATTACTCGTCGCTTATAAAAAAAAAAGTTATGCTTTATTCCTTCTTAAGGATACCTCATTTCAGAATAGACAGCATAGAGATTAACAACTCATTATTTGGTCACAACAGTTTTATATCCTTTGGAGACTATCTGAATTTATTTATTTATATAAATTCCATACCAGAGATTGCATACGTTTAAAATCAATGGAAAGTTTCAATGTTATTTCTACTTTTTTAAAAAATGAAACATTTTTGTAAGAATGACACCTTAAATTTTAAATATGTGAAATCAAGATGTGAATAGTTTTTTGCAACGTATTAGATATCTTCCAAGTTAATATTATATAGTAATTTAAAAGTTAAATAGTTGTTTGCCCAGAATGCTTTGCTATTTAGTTCTAGCATTCTTGGAATTCTAACATTTCTTTGAGAAAGTATTGATAACTGGATTTTGGAGTTGTTTTTTGTTTGTTTTTTTTGCTACTGTAGAAATTTAAGGCTTTAAAAATTTTAATTTTTAATTTAAAATATTAAAAAATAAGTTATAACATTTTTTAGTCGGTAAAAGTTTCACCACAGTCAGGCCCGGAAGGTAGGACGTGGAATGTAAGGTCAATGCGACATGAAAGTTGTAGTTGTATTCCCATGAGTGAAAATGTTTTTCTATTTTTTTTATTGATTCCGATAAAGCTAATTAGGAAATAACTGTATTTTAAATTCACCAACAGGACTTACTTGGTCTTTAAGGTGCAAAATGTCTATAGGATACGCATTAAGAGAAAAGTAGTGAAGTATATGGTCATCGACCTGACATAGATTCCTATTTTGCTTTATAGTAATAATAATAATAAAAACAATAATAATTACAACTCAGTGCAGAATAAATTTACTAGGTCAATATCCCTCCCTCCCCACTCCCGAACTGCCGACCATAAAGATCGCGGGCTCATAGTAGCCACAGATCCGCTAGCCTTCTCACAAGATAACAGTTTTATTAAAAGATGTCTTTCACAGATCAGCGATCACACTAACGGTGAGATCATGGATAAAGGATAGCTGCCATGTCTATTATGAAGTAGCAAACTAAATCCATTGAAAATCATTTAGGTTTAAAAAATAATAATAACAAGTAATATTTGAGCCGTTAAGAATAGGAAAGCTATTAAGTCAATTTTTTTTCTCGAAAAATATATACATTATTTAAAGATGAGTTTAAAAGAGCCTTCACAATATTTATTAAAGACCATAGATCAAAAACCACTAAATCCCTACAAAAATTGAATCTTAATCGGCCTGAAACGCATAGTTTGTTCACAAACAGTTTTAGGTAATGTACACACTCTCATTTTTTCAGTGAATTGTAATTCGTAGTTTTTTATGTTTGTCACATGAAGTACGCATGATGGTATAGAAAGATCAATGCAATTAGGATTGATGAATTAATTGCCTCTTCTATTGGAATTATTTTTATTCGAAAACTAAACATCGAATTATAAACATCCATCATCAGTTCAAAAACATGCAAATATTTCAAAACATCTATGCTTTGTTACATATATTACATAAATGAAATGTAACATATTTACATTTACATACATATAATCCATAATAAATAAAAGAGTTATGAAAACTTGATAAATAGAAAAAAATGACCGAATAATTCATTTCTGGGCCGACTTTCTAACAAATCCCATAAGTTATGTCTAACACAATTAAATGCAAGCATTTAAATAGAAAATTCACAAGTTCAAGACCACCCCAAGAACACAATATTCAAGAAGAGTATGACGTGCGATCAAATTTTTCGTCTATCCAAAACTTTGTATTTTGTAATTCTTTGCCCTCCAGTAACATTTTTATAAATGGACATAACAGGTTTTGATTCTAAACAACTACTTTAATAATCATGGCATTTTAAAGTAACACTATAGTGCCAATAAACATTAATAAAATTCGACATATTTTTTTTATTATTTCTTACTAAGAAAGGTACGTAAGAAATTCCTCCGTTATTCTCTAATAAAGTTTTACCAGATCTGATATGAAAAGTTTAAGTTCGAATTGTATGTTTCCCATATTTTGAAAGAGAGTGTGTTTTTACCCTAGCTTAAAAGACAATATTTCCTTACTTCAAATCTGTAACAAATTTTCAGAATTTACTTTTTCTGGTAACTAAAGCACGGCTCCACCATAATTGTCACTTACCGATTTCGTTCCTTCACATCGAGTTTCAAATTCATCGATATAATCTTTCTTATAGCCTAAGTGTTGAAAATTTTCGTAATTTCAGATAGTACCTCATTTCTTTTGTATAAGGTCCCCAAAATTAGAAGATTTTTATGTCATTTTTTTCTGTTTCTTTATATGGAAGTATTCTGTAAAATAAAAAACAGTTGTACTTATTTCATAACCACAACTAACTTCGTATCCTTTCTAAACGAATTATTTAATATTAAATTTTTGTTTCTTTTAAAATTTAAAATAATTTTTATATTCTATTGTAATAGATAAGGATTTCAATTTACGATTAATTATCAATATATGAAAAATTAACAATATACAATACAGGCCGAAAATAAATATGTTTTAAATTCATTGAATTTTTTTTGTTTTTTTTTAATTCCCGTTGATTACTCTTCACTTTCAACTGCAGTTTGATAAGAAGAAACTGCAAGAAAGCCTCCTTGACTGTAATTTAACGTATTATAAAACACTTAGCGCGGGAGCTTTGAAGATTTACTGACGCTTGGAAGCCATGTAATATCCAAGAATGCAATTATAAAAAATATTTCATGATTTCTCTTCCCCGTTATGCACATCAACTTCGGGATGCAGCGATATAACCGAAAGCCGGGAGCATACCGCACGCTAAAAACAAAGAAAAAATATAATATTTATTGACATAAATTTTAGGCCAGTTCAGGTATTCATAATAACAGACCTCTCTCAGTACTAAGCACATTATCGCTATTCATAGTTATTTTCCTGTTTATTTTGAAATGAGGGGATTATTGTTTATTATTTTATTTTTATTTTGTATAATGATGAAAGTTTGATTTGGAAATTAAGAAGCTTAAAAGTGTCGGCTAATATTGCTTATTCGCGTATTTTTTTCTTCAGGAGGCTTTATGAATGAATTCTTTCCAGCTTTTAAATGCTTAGTTAAGTCTTTACAAGCGCGGTAATTCGATAAAAAAAAGCGCATAACTGAGTACTTAATACACTTGTAAAAGTTAATAGAAAACCGTGAAGTATATTAACTACACTGCATTTACTTCAACCGTATCCAGAATGCTTTGTACAATCACATTCACTGAGAGGAACATGAAGGCACAAGTTAAAAAGAATGTTAATGCCTGAAAAATTGAGCTCTCACAATCACAGAAAATGAATACCAGATGGCTAACTAAAGATTTATGAATGCTTTATATTAGGTCCAAAGAAAACATATTAAATCATAAAATACACCGCTTACTTGATACAAAAGGTCTTGGGTTGGGATCCAAAATTTAAAAATATGGATGTGACATATCAACAATATTTTGAGCTCGATAAACGATATATCGGTGACCAAAAATATTGATTTATCGTGATTTTTTTTTTATTTATGAACTGGTACATATTTTAAATATTCCAAACACGTTACAATGATAATCCTATTTATTTTATAATTTTAGGTAATTTAGTGATATGGAACCGCGACAATTTGTTATTTACACTTTCCTAATTTGAGAAATTTTCATTGTACAAATAGGGTAAACGGATTTGTTGTCATCTAATATCTTTTATTGCCTTAAAACACTTCAAAAATAAAATTTAAAAAAAAAAAAAAAAAAAAAAAAAAAAAAAAAAAAAGTGAATGTTTACCAGAAGTTAACAACATAATTTTCAACATTGATTCAGTGTTTTAAATATCGGTATTTTGTTATTCCCATTTCCTAACGTGAAAATCTTTCGTGTCTGTGCTGCGGTCGGATAAATTTCGTTACAATAACTTATTTTACAGGTATTTCAAATGTTTAAAATTTAAAAGTAGTTTATTATTATATTAATCAGTAAGCAGTAGGTACACATAATAAGATATGAATATTATAAGCTCAACAATTTAATTCCCACACATCGTCATCAGTGGATTGAAGGATAAGTAAGTATTCTAAACTTTTTCTAATTAATTTATTCCTTGTTCATGAGGATTTGCCCAGCTCTAGAAAATAATTGCTTTGTAAGTACTGTAGTGGAAGCAGTAGCAACATATTTCCTAGGCAACTTACATAAAATTGGAACATTACATTAAAAGGTTAATAATATTAAAAGTGATATCAAAAACTTTCCCTTACTCAAATCACCTTTATAAGATTTTGTAACTTTTTCTTGAACATATGTAATTTTTTTTTTAGAGAATACGATATATCGTAAAGTACGTAACGATTTATCTTAAGGATAAATATCAATATACCGATCGATATGGATCCCTATCCGAGCCTATCTGTCCCAACTACGTCAGTTAATCGAGCCCCAAGTGCCATTATAAATAACATCTATTACTACTTAGAAAAATAATTAATAAATATAAATATTATAATATTGTTATACATTTCACTTTCTTTTTTTTTAAAGAGAGCAATAGAAAACTATTGATACGGGCCTTAGCCCAAGCTAGACTAGATTTCTTCAGCTCCAGGAAAAATATTGATAAGGTGGAAAAGTAGTCTTTAATAGTTAGTAATCAGCAGAGCGAAGAAGCGACGGCCGAGTTAGCAGCCTCCAGAACAACATTAATTTGTTTCTAACAGGGAAGGAGAAACCAGAAAATATTAACAGCCGGTCTAAAAAATTACCAGAACCATTCGAGAACGAAAGATCAAAATTAAAGTTTTCCAGCGACAAATCGATTAAGAGATCATTGTTTAGAGAATTAACCTTCAAGGAAAAAAATATTGATCGAAAATATAGGAAACCAGGCTCAACTTCTAAAGATTTTTTTTTTTAATTGATAATGGTAATTTTATTTTATAACTGACCTTTCTATGTCAAGAATCGTGCCGGTGAATTAAATAAAATAGAATTATAATCAATATTAATTACAATAATGAAAGGAGGAAACAAAAGAATGATTCAGGAAATGAATTGTTATGGTTTCCGAAATTTCACTTCTCACTGGCCCTGACCTTCGTGATGTACCGGGATGCACGCACACATCTCACGAACGGATCATTCCATAATGCGTAAAGGCATCATTGATTTGCATACTCGGGATTCAGTTCATTCTTGGGTGTAGTATGTATTCCCAGTATGAGGAAGAATTGAAATCATGGGCAATGAATGAAACTGCCTAGATGGACAGAACTGATATCTGTGTATAATTATAGAATATAAAATAAAATAATGTTACTTTCACTTAAAAGATCCATCAACAGCAACTGAGATAAACCGAGTAATTGTGGAAGTTATAAATGAAGTTAAGTTTATCTAAAGACCTAAAATTAATAAAAATACCTAAAGAAATTATAAGGTTCGTATAAAAAGAAAAAAATACATGAATATTTTAAGGTAAGGGTGTTAAGCTAAAACGGGGAACGTCCAAAAATATCGAAACTGAGATTTCATCGCCAATAGCTTACTCCATGTACCATCACTAAGAGTGGTCTCATGAAGATTAGAAAGAGGATTGAGACATGTTTTGAAATTTTAAGAACCCGTTCCCAATAATAAAAAATGTAAACTTAGTAATTTACATTTTCCAATTTTTCAGAACTACGATTCGCCAGCATAATTATTCCTCCTCACTTGATCAAGACAACAGTCAACTGAGGCGCCAGGATCTATGATAGCAACAAATCTTAAAATGCTGGGAAGGCAAAAGAAGATCATTCCATTTCAATCATTATTATTTTTTTTTTATATTAATAAATGGAGGATAAGAAAAAAAAAAGAACTATGATTATCGGACATTCCTTCTTTAAGAGCCTAACCCTCCTCATTTAAGATATATAAATTTGTACAAAGCAGGAATAAAGGTTTTTTTAACTTTAATAAATACTGTGTATATCAGTGTATATAAAATAACTTATTTATGTAACGTTTCGAGACTATATTATTCGCATAAACAAGTCCTACAGTGAAAAAACAGGTTACAGTAATTGTATAAGTTCCACAGGTTATTTAAAATTAAAGCTAGCAACAATATAAATATATAAAAACATGCGTCAGAATATATAACTACAATATAATTACAAAATATGGAGGAGTATGAAACTACTTACAATGTTACTGGTGGATATGCTATCTACTACTAAATTATAACAATTCGAGAATACAAACTGAACTGTGAAATTTAGAAAAAAAAGGTAAGGAATAAGGGTTAATGTGGGTATTTCCAAAACTTAGTGGTATTCCCAGGTACAGGTAGATAAAATTTCCGTTTGTTCTGTAATATGTAAATGGATAAATAGTTTATTATGATGTATATATTATATATAAATGTATATTATTAGTCTAAATTTATTAAATTGCAATAACATGTTGAAATTTAGGACGTCTGATTTTTAGTTTATTGCACGGTTTTAAAAATTTTCTTTGGTTATCATATCTTCAATATTTCGTTTAAAATTATTTTGTTCATGGAGACTAATTTTGGGAGAATCAAATTCAAAGGAATATTTTGTTTGCCTGTAATGCTTGGTGAGAGCTTTTTGGTCTGGTTTATTCGGGTTTTTGGTTATAGATGTGCAACTATATTTATATTGATAAACACGTCGTTTGAGGTATTGTTCTGATGTACCGAAATAAGATTTGCCACAACTATCTTCGCACGGTATTTCATTAACAATATTACACTTTAATTCCAATTTATCAAACCCTTAACCATCCCTTACCTTTCTTCTCCCCCCCCCCACCCAAATTTCCCCAGTACAGTTTTTATACTCGAATTGTTATAATTTAGTAGTAGATAGCATATCCAACAGTAACATTGTAAGTCTTACGCATGTTTTTATATATTTATATTGTTGTTAGCTTCTATTTTAGATAAACTCTTTAATTTATATAATTTTATTGTAACCTGCTTTTTCACTGTAGGGCATGCTTATGAGAACAATACAGTCTCGAAATGTCGCCTAAATAAGTTGTTATTTTATTGACTGAACCTCAAGAACCTTATCTATAATAACAGTCAAGGATATATATATATATATATATATATATGTGTGTGTGTGTGTGTGTTTAATAACGTTCTTGAGGTTCAGTCAATAAATAAAAAAACTATTTTGGCGAAGTTTCGAGACTATATTGTCCTCATAATCATGCCCTACAGTGAAAAAACAGATTACAATAAAATTATGTAAGTTATACAAGTTATTTCAAAACATAAAGTTAGCTACAATATAAGTATATAACAACATGTGTTAGAATAATAAAAATATATATAATCACAAAATATAGAGGAGTATGAAACTACTTACAATGTTACCGGTGGATATGGTATCGACTAACTAAATTTTAACACTTCTAGTACGCAACTGACCCGGGGATTCATTTCAAAAACAGTTACAAGGTTTGGGGAGAATTTCCCAACTGGGGTATCTGGTACTCCTAAAGTATCTGGTATATATATTTATATATATCCGATCCATCCAGAAATTACAGTATTTATTATAATTTTTTCAATACATTTACATTTCGGTAACAAACACATCTTTTTCACATTCAAAGATTCATTATATTCTGTTAACGGTTAGAGCAGTTAGTAAATTCATTTACAATTCCATCCGTACCCTAAAGAAAGCTTGCAAAGTGGTCTGAAAAGTTTTAAGTTAAATAGCTTCGCAATAGTGTGGATTTCATATTGATCACAGTAATACCTGCCGTCAAATACACCATACCTATCTTAAACAAAATAAGACTGCGCAATAAGGATTGTATTCTCTTCACTAATAGCAGAAGTTTATTTCGACGCAGTTGTATTGCAGCCACGACCTTGTTTTTTTAAGAAGCTATTAAATGAAAACGAATAATCCATATCGTTTTATGACTCGAAACCGCATCCTCAATTCAATTTGAATTTAATTGATTTTATTTGAGAAGATTGGATTTTTCAATACAAACATTTCTGCTGCGTCATGTCCACTCACGAGGCTCTGGGAAAGACTAAAATAACTATGACGCTAAGAGGATGTGACCATATTAAATTTCTTTAAGATATTTCTTATATAATTGCTCAATTATTTAAATAAAAAAAATATTGTTTATAGCGGGCTATACATTCAACCGAGAGGTACTCTATAATATCATACGGTCGTCAGCCACTCTTCATAAAAATTTTAAAAAAAATTATAGTTAAATCTATTACTAATATATCCTGGATTATTGATGTATTCAGAACATATTTCAGTTAAAAAATTATTTATATATTTAACATATTTTTAAGATGTTAATTCATTTTATAACATTAATATTTTTTTACGAAGAAAGGAAGACACACCATTTTTAATTCTGACACACTAATCAACCCTCTATATTTATAGAAACTATTAGATTATGATACCATAGAAAATAAATTAAAACGTTCCAAGAGACAACTGTATATAGTAGTTGAATGACAATACGAAATACCAGCTTGATTTAACTGTTCTTCACAATACTCCATTAAAAAAAAATGTTGTTATATTATGTTTTGAAGTGTACTGAACATAAATCCGAAGTCAAAAAATCTCAATCAGGCACCATTTTTGGTCAAATTTGAGTTTAAGGTCGAAAAATGATGTGTTTTTCGACATTTCAAGCATTTTTTTTTACCATTGAAAGCCTTAACAAAACAAAATTAAAATCTATTTGATTTTAAAACTTTTATAATGTATTAGAAAATGAAAAACATTGGAAAGCATAAGTATTAGGCTTTGTTGCATAAATGGTATTGTTGAAGAATTGCTTTTATCATATAAGGCCATGGGTTGCAATATGCCCCCCCCCCCCCAACATTGATTTTTTTGCATTTCCATTTGAATTTCTTCTCCTCTCCCCCAATTTGTGAGCAGTGTTAGATAAACACGGAAAACGATATCATCAAAAGATAGCCCAAATAGAAAAAAAGTATCACATTAAATGTAATGAGATGCTTACCAACTACTGTTGGACATTACAACAGGAGACACGCGATGTAGAGAACAAAAGGAAAATATATACACATTAATCATATTCAGTATTAAATATTATTATTTTATACATTACCGTTTTCACCAAAAAAAATTGTAATAAAAATATAAGAAAAAATTGATATTTCAGTTGTGTTTTTTTTTAAACAACCTCCAATCTCTAAAAAATATCAGATTTGAATTATTATTTTTTATTGTAAACGTGCCATATTACAAATCAGCTAAATTATAATTTACACTTTTGTAATCATTAAATATTATAGATAATGCTAGATAAAAAAATTAAGAGACGTATTGATTCAGTTAAGCCGTATATACAACGACCATCATGTGCCCTATATATTGAACAAGTACAACGCGAGATAACCATGAGATAGCTACCTTAAACGCTTATTATCTACTATTATCTAGCAACTATCTGTCCCTAGCAACAGTTCATAGATTTAAATCTAGTTTCGGTATTAAGTGATCTATCAATTTTAATAGATCTATACAACTTAAAAGGTGAAACTGCACGAGGGTAATTATAACGTTATCTTACTTCGATGTTTTCACTATGGCTTGTCTATTATATCCCTTAAATAGAAAAGAATTTCAAATAGGAATAGGACGAACCAAAATATAAAGAACGATCCGCTATAAGGATTAATAATAATATAAAATATACATTTAAAAAAAAACAAACCAAAAAGACATTTAAATTATATGATAATGCGTTAAATAAAAATATTCAATATAAGGAGCAAGATTTTGATTAATTAATAAATAAATGGGAAAAATTCGAATATTCAAAGATTTATCATTGAATAGCTGGAAAACATATTTATAAATTTGATGGTTGAAAAACGCAATAATTAGAAAATGTTAAAATCAAATTGAGTAGATGGGGGAATTCGATAGCCGAGTGAGTTGGGGCGAAGGTCCCAGCGCGCTCGGTACTGAAGGTCGTGGGTTCGAATCCCACCTGGCCGGGTTAAAATTTATTTTAGTGGCGGACCCACGAAATGAATCCCAAGATTCAACCATCCCGCCCTGGTTAGAATAGGTTGGTAACCTGTAGGATAACTCGTCCTTCCTGCCCTAATTGGAGTACATAAGGACGTTAAGCCTAAATAAACAAACAAACAAACTTAAACCGATTTTAAAAAAATTGTAACAGAGTATTACACAGACTTTTATAACAATTTATAAACCTCTTATGACATTAATTCTGTTTACATTGTATAAGTAATTTGTATAGGCAAATATTAAAATTGTATAGGCATAATTTTATATTATTTTGTAAATGCAGTCTCATAAAACTTTCTACATAATAAATTACCTCATCATATATTACATTAGTAAATGAATATACTGAATTATAGTTTAATACAGACTTACCTTATTGAAATATTTTTCATATTAAAATTATTTAAATTTTAATACTTATAATAAATAAAGTTTATTTTATTTTCAAAGTTTATTATTTTTCTTTTCGTTGAAAAGATGAAATAACACATATATTCTTTTAATACTCTTGGTGTAAACAATATTAAAAACTGTTAGTTTAATAAAAATTTCCGTTAGAAAAAACTTTTTTTTTTTGTTCTAAAAAGATATAATTTATGTTTGAATGCAATATTTTTCAATTTATGTAGAAGGAGGTTGGTAATTAGAATTCAATTTCAATGGCATAATTCCTCCATTTATTCAATTTTTACTTCAACATTTACGTCAATTTACAAACTGAATCCTGAAGGAATCAGAATCCCAAAACATGTTGATTTTTTTTTTCTTCAAATTATAAGAATAATTCCATGAAAAATATTAAAGAGATAAACAAATCAACTAATAACTCTACAAACGGAATCCTAAAAATGGGAAGAAGATCCCAAAAGATGCTGTGAAATTAGAATAGAGGTGTTATACCATTGAAAATATATTAATATTTTTCATGTTATTTGAAAAATTTTGTATTTGCATTATTAATGTATTTTATAAGCGCACGTAAAAAATTCAGTTACAATTTTTTCTTCATAACTATATAATTGATATGAAGGGATATTTTCAAGTAAAATGAATGCAAAAGTTTATAAATATCTCATGAAAAGATAATGGTTTTTTGAGTTGTGGCAGTCTTCTTCCAAACTGACGAAATGCCCTACTAAAAAATAGGACAATTTTGACCTATCCACTTCTTCACTAGAACTATGGATATATTATTTATTTATTCTGTATTTCTTATTTTACTTCGATAAAGATAATATAAACGTAGGAGATTACAATACACACTGACCTTGAGGTAGGAAGAAGATGCGGCCCCCCGGACCGATCCTGTAGAGCGGCTGGGCTGCCTCCCCATCTCCTTCCAGGGTCTCCAGTTCTTCGGCGGCCACCTGGCAACGATTACGCTGTACACTGTACACCATTCAATCCCTGTACACTGTACCCTGTACACTAGCCCACTGACCCTTGCCACTTTCTCCCAATTAGCCACTCCACCCTCGTTAGCCAACTCGGTCTAGATACTGCACGGGAGCATCTCTAGGGGTACTTGGTAGGAGTAGAGGGGGCAGGTCGAAGAAGGGTATAGCTACGGAGGAATTGCTGAGGCGTGGATCACCGAAAGTAATGAGAGCCTTAATGAGAGTATCGTAGCGGGGATTCGGGAATCAATAGTCATCCCTGGTATACTTGAGTAAAAAGTATAACAGATTTTTTTTTTTTTAACAAAAATAATAAAGTTTACAAGTACTATTTCTGATAAGTAGAAGAAACAATAATAATAAACCTACACAAGAAGGAATAAAGATAAAATTGCATTAATGTAACTTTATAAAAAGTAATTTTAAATTAATAATATATATTCAGTTCTATTATGAGTATTTTTTTTTTTTTTTTTTTTTTTTTTTTTTTTTTTTTTTTTTTTTTTTAGTAATTTCCTTTTTCCTATTAACAGATTTTCTGAGCCAATATAATTCTGAAAATGTTTTATTGTTTGATTTAGGACTGCTGAAATGTGGGAAGTCCTAATTCTTTAAGTATAGTGTAATTTATGTCAAGCTTAGCTAGTTATTTACGATCATTTTACAGAGATTTCAAATTCTTTTCAGTTTTCTGTAATTACTGATGCAAAAGTTAATTTCCAAATGGGTAAGGCATAGGTGAAACAAAGAAATATTAAAAATATCAAGGAAAAATAATATATCGTAAGCATATCAATGATAAAAAAAAAGTAAAATATCCTTTTTCAAAAATTTTTAAATCTAAAATAATTCATAAACAAAACCTAAAGAGGCATTAGTATTAAATAATTATTTGTCAATTTTACAGAATTTTTTTTTTTTCATTCAAAGTCTAGTTACGAACAAAAAATTCATTCAACACCATCATGTATACTTCGAGTGACCATTAAAGCCGTTCTTGTAGGAATCAAATAAATATTTAAAGTGTATTAAAATACCGCATTCGATCTTCTTTTATAACAAATAAATAATATAGGATATATTTAAAAGTGTATACCATAAATACATTTAACGTCAAATTGAATATTTTAAAAATTAAATAGTTCACATTATTTTTAATAGAGTGAAAAAAAAACAAGAACGAAAACAGTTTAATTTTTTTTTTTCATACCCATTCAAATACAAATATTTATATGCCCTAAGCGGGTTTTTATTTATCCTTCAAGCCAAGCAATAATTGGCCTTCTAAATCGAACTAATTAATTACATTATTTAGTAATTAAAATAGATATTTTAGTCTTTGATTACATTATACTCTACTTATAAAAATGAAAATCTTCCACAGAATCCATCAAAAATATTCCAAGTATATATATTTTGATCTTCCACGCCTAATTATGTAAGCAGTATTTAATATCAAATCAAATTCACTTAGTTTTACATAGAGTTTAACACTTCCGAATAAAATTATTATGCTAAAAAAAATAAATATTTTGGTTGGGATTTATGATAGGAATAATTAAATACTAAAGATTTCAATAAACTTATAATGCACAGCACTGGTCTCTTAACATATAAGGAAAATAATCTCAACTTCCCATTAAAAAGAAAACAACGTACAAAGATTCACCCAGTAAGTGGACCTTTTTCTGTTTCCGAAGTAGTAAAAGTGAAATTATCTGGGCGTAGGAAAATCTATGGACTAATAATCGAATCACCAATTAGGCACTATTACGTCGATGAATCTATTAACACATCGAACAGGCATGATTACCTAGGCTACTCCTCAACCATTTAACAACAGAGAAAATGAGGTTTTGAAAATAATATTGTTGTTTAAGTGATGACAAGAAATGATTGAGAAGGAAGTAGTAAAAATGAAAATTCAAATAGTTTTTACGTAGACCCTAACAATTTGATTAAATTTTACGACTAAAATACTCGACATAGAAGAATTCAGGAATTTTGTCGCAATAAAGAAGCTAACAGAAGAGCAAAATGAAAAGTAGTTTGAGAGAATCGTGAAAATAAAAGATAAAGAAAAGAAAAATCTAAATTATTCTACATAATCCACTCGAAACTGATTACTGAAACCCGTTGAAATAAAAAAAATTAATAATTCGGTGTAGTTCCAGACAATCAGGTAAGATATTAAAACAAATACATACCTTTGGTTAAGTAGAAATAACACAATACGATTCAATGAATCAAACCGCCTGTGAATAGTAGATTGATTATTTAAACTAAGAGAATAATAAACACAAGACCACATATATTACAAATCAACTGCCCGATATACCCACATTGAAATCATACCTAACACATCCGCAAAACCATAACAATCAAAAGCATTTCGAAATCGACCTCAGGATTACAAAATCATATGTTGACATAGGACCTATCTACCCGGATAATTATCGACATCTATCAAGCAGGAAGAATATTTTAAGATTATAGTACCTTAATGAATATCGTTATTAACAATTTATAACAATGCAATAGGTTAGGTTAGCCTTAAACTTTTTCAAAACTGATACAATATCCTTAGTATAACCTCCACCTGGACTACAGGAAGATGTTCTTTGGACGACCTGTGAAAAGGAAACAGCTGAGGAGAAAGACGATGAGTACTATTACATAATGTAATTGATGCGAACATTCAAGTTCCCACAAGAATATTGGTACGTCCTATTGAAAATAGCATTAATGGTCGAAGTAAAAAATATATAGACATGACAATACAATATATTTGTTAAATAATTTATAAAACATGAACATTATAAGGAGTAAAAATTATATGCATAAAAATATTGTGGGCGTGGTGAACTTAAAATGGATAAAATGACACGGTAACCTGTGAGAATTCTAGCAGGGAAAATTAATGAAAATTTTTATTTTTTTTTTAATGATTAAAAATTATTTGTTAGCTATTAAATTAAATTTAATTAACTTCATTACATATTTTATGAAGCCATAGCCATAAAAAATAAAATAAAATAAAAAATTTAAAAATTTAAAAAAAAGTACAAAAAATAAAATAATAAATAATAAACACACTAATCAAATTCCTAAAAAAGATATTTATTATTTAAGTATAAGTAGTAATTAAATTAATTAAGCAAAGTAAAAACGTCCAAAAACATTATACAAAGTTTAGTTATGTAGTGTGTCCAAATCGCTTTCGATATTGCTGTAGAAAATCCATTTATTTTTTTAGAAAATAGTCTATAGATCAGAAGATATTAAAAAATTTTAAAAAAATATATATTCAATGGTATGTTTTCCAAAAGACTCCAGCCGATATTGGATTCATTTTATTACCTAATTGATTAGTATGCAAAATAATGCAGTTTAATTTAGTAAATATAAAAAATACATGACAAGGACAAACTATCATAATCATGTGCACAGAGGCTATGATACTTAATGCAAAACGTTATCAATATATTGCCGGATTCTCAATTGCACAATAAATTTAAGTGTACAAAAACTGAAAAAGCTAATAATACAGGTATCAAAGTAATCAAAGTAATACAGGTGAAACTTAAGTGTGCAAGCCATTGCAATGATTAATTTCGCATAGCTGAAATTCAAAGAAGGGGTTCATAAACTTAGGAAATAAAAAAAATACAGAATTTTTCTCCAATTAAACAAAAAAATAAATAAAGTAATCCCTAGGAAAACAGATTTAAGTTCTGAAATAGTAACGACTTAGAAATAATAATAGTTATAGAAATAATAAAAAAAAATTTAATAAAATTATATTCGAAAAAAAATTAATAATCATGACCTAAGACGTATTATGAAGTACAGGGGTAACTAGAGTTGGACAAAATTTAATCATAACTAATTATTTGACAATTAATTCCCTGGAATAAATCAAACAATTTAATCATGATTAAATTAGTTGGTTTATTCCAGGAAATTAGTTATGATTAAATTTTGCTAGTTTACTGTCTAAGGTTACCACTTAGGTCCAAGGTTACTAAAATCAGGAGTATGAACCCCAACTCCCAATAGAGCTTCCCACAGGAAATTACACTCAAACCCTGTTCCCTTAAATTAGAACGATTTACACTTGTAAAAAGCATACAACGTTTAAAACTTGACAAATTTATATCTTAACACTTACATAGCAATAAATATATCTTTCACATTATTTCTTTTAATTATAAGTTTTAGTCGAAGTAAAGCTTATCAATGTAATAAGTAACATATCAAATAAAATATTAAAAGACACATTGTACAAACATGAGTTTCGTATCCACACAACTCCAAAGAACGCTTTGGAGTTGTGTAAAGGTAGCAATAGTAAAGGAGGGCATCTAAAAATACAGAAGTACTGAATGAAACCAAGTACATTAGCAATATTAATCTTCTAAAAAAGGAATTGTTATATATACGTATATATATCAAAATTTCCAAGGGCATGATAATGAGAACAGTATAGTATCGAAACGTGGCCAAAATAGTTGTTTTTATTTTTTGACTGAGCCTCAAGAACCTTACAAAACATATATATAATCCGAATTGTAGATAATTATAGTTCGTAGATAATAAATGATATTTGCTGTTTCTAAAGTTATTTCTTGAGTAATTATTGTTTTTAATAGAATTACTTTAATTTTTTAGATGGATTATTTTTTTGTAATAGCAATTTATTTTTAAGCCGAGCTATCGGTATCAAGAATTCAAACACTTCGGTACTAAACGTGTAAGTCCATAAAAAGTGTGAATTTTTTTTTTATTATTGTCTTATTTAGTTAACAGTTATTTATCTATAGCTAATAATTAATTTCATTATAAACATGAGATGATTGTGAACTTAAGAGCACAATTTCTTATTGGCCTTGATTGCGGCAGATTCTAATTTTGTCATAATAATTATAAAAAATAATAAAAACGTATATACAGGGTGTTCGGAAGATAGTTGGCCCAAAAGGTATCTCGTTCACTTTGAACCTATTTAAGGTCATTTACCTATATACAAAGTCTTACTTTTTTTTTAAAGAACTTCAAGTTCAAAAAAAGTAACCGCAACACCTATATCCGAATTACTTTAAAAACTAAACCTAATTTTGAATTCTTATTTTTTGATTTTTATTTTTTTCCCTTTAACAAGATTTAACGATCTCCCGTTTTTTTTTGTTGTTTTTTTTGTATTTGTTTTTGGCATCAAATCTTTTTTATTTTACATGGACGATGTATTGGTAATAACAGCAAAAAAAAATGGCGTCGATATAACAGTAAAAAAGGAAGTCATAAGGCATAAATGTTAGATCTCGAACATTAAAAAAAACTATCGTTGGCCAACGATCTTCCGAATAACCTGTATATAAAATAAAATTTAAAAATTTTTTATAATTATATTTCAGAAATATATATCACAACTTATAATTAGGCATTATCTGAGGCTACTGAAAGAACTAAATAACTATTTTTCTTGATGTTTAAAGGCAAATAAAACACTGTTACAAAATGTCGGTTACGGTTAAACTGGTAAAATGCAAGACCTATAGGAAATTTTCCTGATCAGGTAGAGGTGTTGTCCAATGAGAGACTTGCAGAAGTTATTGGAGGATGCCAGCCAGGGACCAATAATGTTCTGTTGTGCAGCTGGAAGAAGAAGGTGGAGGTGTGCCATTCACTGCAATGAAATAGCATTCGAAAACGAGTTTTACTTTTAGAAGAAAGAGAAACTTGTATACAACCGAAAAAGTAAAGACAATTATAGGACTTGTTGACAGGACTCAACGAATTACTTCCTCACAGAAATAAGATAAAGAACTAACAACTACACGCTGGTAAGGCTACAACTACAATAGTGATAACAATAATAGTGGTAGTGGCGCTCCACTTGCTGCAGGGAGGTGAGAGTGTTAGGTTGAGCATGTTGGTCACTAGCACACTTAGCGATGTATCTGATCGCTCTATACGTAATTAGTCAGATTTATTGTTGTAATTATTATTATTTATAGTAATTAATAAGAAATGCAGGGCAGGCTACTAGCGAGTGCGGGGTTTGAAATATTGCATCAATTTAAAATTGTAATGCTTCTAAGAAAAATAATAATCGCTATTTATATTCAGTAACGCTACTAATGGTTTAAGCTAGAGAATAGTAATGGAGGGTAGCTACTGAACTGTTTAAATAGCGCGTATTAATAATAATTATTATTCCATGATATATTTCCCTTAAATAACTAATATAACATAAATTTCTTTTAAGTTGCTCTTACAATTATAAAAATATAGATGAGCACCCATGATAGCTCCGTTCCAGCTCACAGCACACACTGGATAAAATTTCATCAGACAGGATTCACTATATTCTAAAACTTCCCAAATATCGCCTAGTTTTCAATATTTTTTGTGGGCATCACAAAAATAAGCCTTTATCTAATCTTCCGAAAACGTGCCATCGTAGTTGGATTTATCTTTTTCCGAAAGAGAAATAAAAGAAATGGACATTTCTTGGAGTTAGGCAATATTACCTTTCATTAATATATTTACAAAAGACAAAAGAGATTTAACTCCAAGGACCAAGATCGAATCCCGTTTCAGTATCGACTAAAATTATCGTCTGTAAGGAAGATAATTAGAGACATGACGCTTAAGCGAGAATTATAATTATACTAGAACTGTATACGAAGAGTGGAGCAAATATGATAGCTCTTATTAAAATGTTCATAAATTAAAACAAAGACATAATAACAGTAGAGTCTATATATTATCGTGCCCCCAAAAATCCGTCACGTGTTTTTTTTTTTTTTTTTTTTTTTTTTTTTTTTTTTTTTTTTTTTTTTTTTTTTTTTTTTTTTTTTTTTTTTTTTTTTTTTTTTTTTTACAATTTCGCGTTGATTCAAACATTTAGAGCGAAATTGCTGGGATGCAAAAAAAAAAATATATATGAACAACGAAATGAGAGGCTTCATATAGATGACAAGTGAAGTTGTTTTGGTTGACTTTTTTACAAGGTTGTTTTTTAAAAATGATCTTTTCTTTAGTTAATTAAGATAATTTTCAATTACTATTTTATTTTATTTCATTTTCGCGCATAAATTTCGAGGACCACCTCAATCAATTGGCACTCAACTGCAGTTTTATTCCGGGTCTTTATGTACTCGCAACTTTGTGAGGAAGGCCGGGTTGTACAGGTTACCGAAATTCTTGTATCCAGAGTGGGGAAAGTTAAGATTCATTTCGTGGGTCCACCAAGAAATAATTTTTACCCGCCCAGGTGGGATTTGAACCCATAACTACAGTACCGAGTGCGCTGTGACCCTCGCCCCAACTCCCTCGGCTATCGAGCCACCAACTGCAATTATTCGAGGTTTTCCGAGTCCAGTTTTACTCGACCTAAGGATAAGGGGGCTCGAAGGATAACAGATGATAACCTAAGGATAACTGGCCCATCATCTCTATCAATCCACTCATTTCATTGTACATCTTTTTGTCTTTCATCACAACACATCCTCATATTTGAATCAAAAAAATGAAATCATAGAGAGAAGAGAGAAAAACTTTATTAAGTGGTTCTGCCCATTTCAAATGGGTTGCTAAATACACAGCATACTTTATCAATCTAAGATAGACATCCGATATTATTCTCTATCGCATGCTAATTATAAAATTATAGTAAAAAAAAAAAAAAAAAAAAAAAAAAAAAAATTAAAAAGACAAAGATAACTATATAAAATATAACTTTGCAAAATAGATATAAAACGATGTACATAAAGTAAAGTAACAATAACAATAACTATATAACTATACAGCTAGGAGGATAGTCATTAATAAATACAACTAGGTTAGTCTGTAATAAATAGTATAAATTACATAACAAAATAAATTATTTTATGTAATTTATTTGTATTGAACTCAGCACTATCCAGACACTAGTGTTCTTATATCTTTGTTTTGCTTCAAATTAAAAATCTTAATAAGATCTATCCATATTCTTCTCTTTCAAGTAAAAAGGTTTCGTGTTACTCAAATTATGCGCACGTGCAGAGAAACTCTCCCTCCAGAATTATATAAATAAATGCAAGCTGTGATATATAAACAATTAAACTTTTCTTTTTTTAATATAATATTATTAAGCGTAGAATTCATGTCGTTATATGCACAAAGAAATGCACTTTGTATCTTCTATCTGCAATGAACATCAGTGCTTTTCTAGCAAGATGCCCTACCCTAACGAATCCAGTTCTAGCCTAGTGCTTCACTTTCCACACTCTCTTGTTCCAACTGGCTGACGGCGACCGTCCTTCAACAGTGTCACTACGACCCAGGGGGTCTGACACGTTACCTGTCGCGTGAGGGGAGTGAGACGTTGATATCAATGCTTATAAATTAGCTGTTGAAACCCTGTTCTTAAAAAAAAAAAAAAAATAAGACAAAAGTGGACATGAATATTAGTGATTCAATATGATATATAACATCCTTTATTAACCAGTAAATAGATATTAACCGCCTGAGTGATCAACTTTATTCGAAGGAGTAGGATGCGTAATGATGAGACTTCCCATTCACACCGCATTATCTGCCTGTTCCAAAGAGAGGGCAAGTAGGGCGATTGCCAATTTGCAATTGTTCTAAAAACTAAAATAATCTCGAAACTAATTATCGATATTTATTTCACCAATAACGACCGTGGACAAATCGAATCGATGGGAAAGCCGCACAAGAAGAAGAGCTTGGACAATCGACAAACAGACCATCCTCCAACTTCATTTGCCGCTTTCTAAGTCAACTTATCCACAGTCGATCGGCGACCTACTCTGTCCACAATCAGCTGCTAACTAACACAGTCTATAGCTAATTATATTATTGTAAATAAAAATATTAAAGAATCAAAATCTTAGCTTGTTCGCCAGTAGGAAATTTTTCCCGATTATAACAGTCTTAAACTGATCCAATTCATAAGACTTTAAAAATTTAAAATAATGGAAAACTTATCATGTAACTCACATGTCATAACTATAGCTATATTATATTATATTACTAGTGATAGGTATCGATACACGATAAATCGAAATATCGATTACTTGCCAACATTATTAAAAAGGTATTGTTTCAATTAAGAACAAGTGTATTAGCTTCTGATAAACTTGGAAAACAAGCTAACAAAAAGTTTATTATGTCCGTTGTTTAACAAGATGGAATTCAACATATTACAGTATAAAAATGTTTATTGAAGTGAGATCTCATATCAATACACATTACGGAAATGTAAATAACAAAATATAAATATATAAAACATAAATATATAAACATATGTATCCATGTATGAAGTAATATTGCTAACTCGTTTTAAACCTTATAACATTAGATGGGTAAATATATTAAAAAAAAAAAAAATTAACATATTCACAAATAAGTCACATAGTGTTTCGATGTCATCACCCAAAATCAGTAAAACGAAAACATGTATATCATGCTATCGTGATGGGAATATTTCAAAAAAAAAATATCACGATATATCGATATCTTTGGTCACCTCGATATTCAGAGCTCAAAATATCGTTGATACGGAACATCGATATTTTTCTAACGATACCTATCCCTACTCATCACCGTCTCCAAACAATACAGAAAAAGAAATAAAATTATCAATAATTTATAACAGACACTATTTATGACAAGGTCAATCAAATCAACCAATGCCTATCTCACATTAAAATTAACAATTATCCATTTAAGGCACTTCTTTATTAAGAACATAATTCAATATTTTAGATACAGTCCCTTTCCAAGGAACCAACAAATACTGCCTTATCTATATAATCGGTTATAAATATAGGTTTTTTTTTTCTATTATGTTCTCTATTAAGTATAAAGCGTGCACGGTCTTGAAGACTTAAGAGGACACCTATTCGGGTAAACCAAGTTTTTTTTTATCTTAGCTGATCAATCTTCTAGATTGAGCCCAATAACACAGCGCATAATAAACCAGATTAAAAGAAAATTGTTAATTTTCGAAAAAGGAAACTTTTATAATATTTACAATATTTCTTCGGATTCAAATAGGAAGACGAGATGAACTTTTATATCTAAACAAAAAATTGATCTAAAGTAAAATATACACTATAAGTTTAGAGCATATTCTCGTAACGCCACAGAAACCGACCGACAGGTCGAAGTGAAAAGTTGAATTATGTACACACTATTAATTGCGATATATAAGGTACAAATAATTAATGACTAAGAAACCACATCCACTAATCGACAGTTAACAGTTACAATTATACCCTAACAGGACCAGAATCAGAGACCACTCTCTCCTGCGACCGCTTGTCATTAGGGCGAAATGTCAGTTGCGCAATTTGTGATATGAAGATAACCCAAGCAGGCTTTCTACGGTTAATATATAAATGGTTTGTAATTAACACTTTATAAAAGATAATTTTTCATAACTAGGCAGCCATTAATCAAAACATAATTTCATATCATTATAGGGTTCATTTATAAGTTAATATAAATTATAGCAACTACCAGCTACTGACCAATGAAAAATGATAAATTATTGATGATTATTAATAAATTAAGTGATAAGATTTCATTTGAAAATTCACTTTTTTTTTATGTGTGTTTTTTTAACTAGCCTTTAGTTAGTTTGTACTTATTTATTTTATGCTTAGTCAAAATAAGGTAAGACATAAGCATTTCTCACACTATATATTATGTTATTCTTAGAGAACCTGGAGTCCTCAATTTTTTTCTATAATATCTATTTTCTAAACTTAAGTCATACTTATTTATTGTTAAATTATGATTTTAAAAAAATAATAATAAAAAAATGTAATCTTGTGGATTAAATCCTAACTGCAGAAGATTAAAATAGATTAGAAAAAATACAATAGTCATTTTCAAAAGACGGGACCTTTATGTAGTAATTATACTGATATAATACGATATTCTTTCGATTCGAAAACAGACGTAATGAACTCGTTTATATACAACAAAAATAATTTTACTATTATATATAAAAAATAAAAAAATTATAACAATAAAAAATATCCTGTAAATTTGATACCCGTTGATACCGACTTATCAGTTAAAAAACCTTAAGATTCATTACATAATCACCCTGGTACTAGCTAGTAATTTTTAAATTCCACTTAGGGACGGCATAACTCTATGGAGCACCGCTGTTCCTTCATCTAGCAAAGATAATCATTCCAATATTAAAATTATTAGAACAACAGTAAAGGAACTTTATTTCAAAGGAAAATGACAAAATTGAGACAAAGGAGCTTCAATTACAAACCATATCAAAAATTATTAACCTAAAACATTAAAATTCACAGTAAAAATTCCCGCTATTATAAGTCCATTATAACATTGGTAGAAATACGTAAAAATATTTGAATAAATTAAAATTTTTAGATTTACTTTTAGTTTTTAGGTTAGGCCTACTCAAAGAAATAATTAGCCCCTTTATCTAATAATAATAATAAAATGAAAACAAAATTTTTCAAATATAATGTTTTTACATTTATTCCTTAAAATGTAACTGAGTAACAGTAAAGGAAAAAAAAAGTAAAATATTAAATTATTATGTCTTAAAAAAAAAAAAACTCAACTTCAACATCGATACACCACACGCAGACTTACGCATACCCATAGTACAGACTTCATACAAAAGATATAACAAACTCAACAAACTGGTACAAAACAGCCTAAAGAAACATGCCCTGAAAATACCAAACGGAGGCTAAAAAGGAGTTGGTTGAGGGATCTACTCGGATAAAATTAATTAAACATTGTTTTAAGTATCACTGGTAAATGACCTCCCTGACATGGCCAGACATGCCAGTTATATTTCATATTATCTCAGCTTTTTGTCACGGGATGCGATAGGTGTGGATTATAAAAATTAAATTAAAAAAAAAAAAATTCTTATTAAAGTTAATTTTTAATCTACCGGTATACTCGATTCATAAATATTATGAAATTTAAAATAACTTGAAATTATAATAATTGTTGAAATTTTACGAATAGTTGTAACTTTATTCGTGGCTAGAAAACATTTTTGGAAATGTAGAACATCAATGTTACACTTATTGACATATAGACAGAAATATCGAACATGATATTTTTTAAGGTAAATAACCTTTACCTTTATCAAATGTATTTCAAACCAATTGATGCGAAAAGCGGTGTATATTAAAACTAATTAATTTATCACAAGCAGACCTGTTAAATTGCTGAAAATCGAATTGCAGACAACAATAAATTATATGAATATTTTTCTGACCAAAGAAAGAATAAAATGCAGACTAAATTTTGAAAATGTTCAAAGAAATAACATAGAAGGAGGAAAACACTCTAAGAAGCCTGATCCAACAACCCAAGAAGCTAAAAGTAGAACACATACCATAAACACTATGGTATTACGAGTATATATAGATCCGCCATGTCTAGCTGTAAGTCTAGCAAATATATAGCAAGTGTACAGGTTGGACTAGTATAGAACTATAAATTTATTAAACTGTACTAAAATATGATCTTATAAAAATATTTGTAAAATTTTATCAAAATGTTTATGGAACTCTCTGTTAAAAAATCTAATAATTTAGTTACTTTAGATTTCAGGTATCAATAAATCTCATCAGTAAAAAAATAAATAAATAACAATAGTAAAAAAATAAAATAAATAATTTACGGGCAGAACTCTTGATGTCAAATATTTTCCAGTACATAAAAATAGAAAGCAGATTTAAAAATTTAATATAAACAAGAATGTTTTGTATCTATTTTCAGTACATTCAACCTACTTTCTCTAAATCTTATAGAAAACAAATCCGATCTATACAGGCCTAGGATTTGATAGGGAAAAAAGTCCAAGAGACGACCTAACCACCGGGACCGTAAGACCGCAGCACGAAGTAAGCAACCGCCACTAACTGTATCTTAGCTTTGAACCATCCGAATAACTGTATATATGCATATATTTGTTATTGTTTACTGATGTACCAAGTAGTTTATAATAAATACAGATGTATATCTGAAAAAATTATCAATTGTACTAGTATTTGAAAACAACAATATTTATAACGTAAAATCATTAAGTAATAAACAACAATAATAATAAGACAATTCGATAAGAAAAAGGAAAAGAATGTTGCTTAAAAATCCAGCGATTTTTTTATTTATTTTAATAATTCAATTTTTAAGTGATATTAGCTGGTAAATATTAACAGATAAATTAATTTTATTTTAGATGTAGACATATTCGACTTAAATACGAACCTCTGTATCGGACTGCAAGTTATCTGTCTGGCTAAAAAACATTAACTTTTTAATTTTTTAAGAAAGTATTTTCTTAAAAACAAAATGTTTGGGATTGGTGATGCAACTCAAGGTGGTGTCGAGTAAAAGAAAAAAACAAAAAGATTTCACAAAAGAAAATGTTTCTTATGGGATTATTCATATCGGAAAAAAATATTAGTAAAAAAAATCTACCCAAAACTACACATTATAACTATCTAAACATAAAATATAATAAAACCTTTTAATTTAACATTAAAACTTCTCAGTTCTTATATATGCGAGTATATATATATGCGTGTGAACTGCATTACAAACCAACCAAGCCCAGTCTAGAAGGCCTTGCACTTTGTCACCCAAAGGTATGTCAAGAATTCAAGACCAACCGCAACAAATCTTAGTCCTCGGAGCCGGAAATTATTTTTTCTGCATATTAAAATTGAAAAGTCTGGTGGATGAAGGGGTTATGTCACATAAAAAAAAAAAAAAATACAATCTATTTCATTAGATGAAGAATTAATGTGCAAAAAGTATAAATATGAAATATTTAAAAACAATTAGAAAAGGATATATGAAGATGAAAAATAAATATGGCTATGTAACTATTCCCTGCTAAATAAAAAAAACCTAAAACATAAATTACTCAAAATTTTGTTTTGTTACATAACCCCTTCATCCACCAAACCCTTCAATAGTTATATCTAAATATATAACTTATTTTCCCAATTTAGTAGTTCTAATATTCTGATAGGATATAAAATCTATTCCTGGCTCTGTAACTTTTGATACACTGCAGAAATGACACAATATGTTAATATGAATGATTCTAATAATTTACTTTATTTCACTTCAGTACGATGATCAACAGAGGTTTGGTGATATTTTGGTTATAATTTAATCGGATAAATTTGGTGGAAATACACCAAGAAGGGTAGGTAAGATAAAATATGTGAAGAAAAAACATAGTATTTTATATCTTAAATATTACTTACGTATTAAGACATTAAAATATGCAAGCATCCAGAGTTTTCTACGATTAAATTGTCACTGTGACAACTAACGTGATTAGGTTTTAAAAAAATACGAATTCATTCAAAGATTTTTTTAACCATGACAAGGATTTTCTTAATAAATCAAAAGTGGATAGAAAATAATATTCATATCCAAACGAAAAATGTAAAAACTCCTTTTGACTTCTATCGTAGATTTAAAACTACATAGATTTCTGTTGACACCTATTCTTAAGGATTATTGATGAATGAATGAAAAAGTAAATGATACTTTTTATATAGTATAAACATTTTAATGTTTGATATTAACTGTTTTAATCGAAAAAAAAAGAACATGGCAAGAATATTGTTCGTTCTTCATCATCATTACAACTATATATAGTGTGCATTTCCCTAAAGAAAAAAAAATAAAGTAATTAGCCCCAAACGAGTTCTATGCAGATGCACACACTGCTGCAATGGATACTGCACATACAGAAGAGAAGGAAACAACGATCCTGGGGGATATTATTACGAAAAAATAATATAATTGCGGAAGAGCGTATAATGAGAGCTAACATTCCAGCAAGGAACGGATCCATGGACCGTTTCCTGGAAGCACGAACACACCACACACCACAACACAGCACTACGAATAATTAAGATATATTGAAAAGTCAGAAGAAAGACCAAGATAGAAAAATATTAAAAATTCAATAAATAACTCATACAATATAAATAATTTTTAAAAAATCATAGGATTCCCAAAAATTGGAATTAGTTTGTCACATCAAATTTAAAACACAGAATCATCAATTCTTGAAGATCAATCACATTATTGTATAGTTTGGAAAAAAACTTCACATATCATTTTGGATAAAGTGGTGTCTGGTTATCACTGATAATAAAATAAAAACTGACATGTTTCTTTGGGCTGAGGATCTAAACTTTTTGGGTTAACGTCTAACATGTCTAAACGCTCCACCTCTAATGGTGTTGCTCGCATCGAAAATTTGCAGATAGTTTCCTTTTGTCACAGGGAACTACCGTTCAGGAGCTATATTCGTTTTAATGAACAAAGACATGTTTAAAACCCATATTTTCTCTTAACTTTGTTTATTTCGAATAGTCATTAATTGTGAATTTGATTAAATTATTAATTTAGGGAATTCGATCCTTTAAACTCTAAAATTTAAACTAGGAAAAGCAGCACATTTTAGATAGACATATCCATGATCTAATGTTTTTTCAGCCAGGGAGAAATACGAAATGAATGTTTTTATTAAGTTCTGAATGGACTATACGACAAAAAAAAAATATTTAGATCCATAATAAAAAAAAATGAAAATATAGAAAAGAAGGACAGAGATATATTAAGGAAAATATTGGGACTAAGAAAGACTGAAGAAGGTTTTAAACTAAAAAGTAATATGCAAACATATCAAAATATTTAAAAATTAAGTGATGCAACGATAAAACGTAGATTGACATTTTATGGACATTTAATGAGAATGGATGAGAGAAGACTGACAAAGAGAAAATTTTAAAACAGCCCCCAAAAACAGAAAAAGAATACATGGATACGGATGGTAAAAGATGATATGATGGCGGCAAATATACAAAAACAAATGTCGGACAGCAGTCAAAAAGATCAAATTTCTGGTAATAGTTAGGACACAAATTGGTAGGCGGTGGTCAGATGAAAGGAGAAACCATCAGGCAGAGGTAATGAAGAAATATTGGAAAGAACGGAAGAGCAAGGAATGAATTATTTAACGTGGTCCACAGATAACCGAACTCGAAAGAAAGAAAAAAAAAAAAAAGATACAAAATTACTTTATCAATTGATTTATTTATAAGACTAATAAGGAACTTACTAGAAATAGGAATATTTTAAAATAAATTACATGTAGAATAAAATTTTAATTTTTTTTTTTTTTAATAAAAATAAAATACCCCCCAAAAAATTAATAATTTAATAAACCATAAATCAAAAGAAATTTAATATAATTTATTATTTTAACAATTAATCATATATTACTATATAGGAAATATACAAAACCTACGGTTCTACAGCATTATTTTTCCTTCAAGGTAAATTGATTCGACAAAATTCTAGTATATTTTTTACAACTGTGTTCAATAATTATGCAAAAATTGCTGAGCATATTATGCATATGATATAAATAAGTATATTCAATTATAAATAAGTATATTCAATATTATACCTCTAATCTCCCAGTTTTAATCTACGCAAAAATAATAAAAAGGAAACAATGAATATTTCTTTCCAGGACTGAGACGAGATGGTCGACCCTTGGTTATCCAAGGCAAACACACAAAGACATCCAGAAGTAAAAGCCTCTGCAAAAAGAAGCGTGAAAATGCGAATCCTAGAGGAGGAAGAAGCGGATGAAGAACCGTTCCCATTGGTTCGGTTCGGTCGGGGGTCGCTGATCAGCTGAAGCATCAGCTAACTGCAGTCTTTCAAGAGGTTGCATATAAAATAGATAGTCAAAAGGAAGTTTTCACTTCCTTTTTATTATATATTCTATAATCTATTCTGTTATAGAATATATTAATGTGTATAAAAATTATCTGCATAGTATATGCATAAATGACTGAATAGATTTATGTATTATTCCACTTTTTAATATTTTAATTAATGGACAAATTTAATACTTGTTTCTAAAAGAATTGCGTTTTTATATAATATTTTTTAATAAACATGTCAAATATATATACCTACATATACTGTGCATACAACCGTAAAACCAACTATTAAAAGCATAAACGAAACAATATTTTACATCAACAGAATTTTTTTTTTATCTACAAACTCTGACCCTGTGATATCATTTGAGCTAGGAGTTCAAGGAAAGGAGTTACGAAATTTTTAAAAATAATATAACATTGAAAAAGGAATTCAAAATTGTCACAAATAAACTTGTTTATATAGACATTATTGTTCCATACGTTGCTGATTTAGCCCAAACCATATACCTATCCTTTCGTAGTAAACTCAATAATCATTGAAATCCATTGGTTTCTCAACTTTCTTTCCATGCTATTACTGACAAACCACCGAGGCGTCTGAAAAGAAGATGGCCTCGCGATATTCTCAGCCATTTTCATGTTATTATGTACAATTAGGATGTATGTTTTTTTTTTGTTTTTTTTTTATAAACAGAAGAAAATTTCAATAAATGGATAATAAATGAGGAGATATCTCTAAACGGAAACAATAACTATCGGACTTAGTCAAGGAAGTAAAAAAAAAAAGTAAGAAGCGGAAATCAATTCTTTTATGAAATATCCTAATACATATAGTAACTAGTGTACATCAGAAGGCAATGAAATGATTTCTTTAAAATATATCAATGTGTGAGATCCGAAAACTGTTTTAGATTTTTTATTCTTTTTTCACCTTCCCCACGTCGGAAAATCGTCCATGACTACAACAAGATCACTGGAGAAAACATTATTCGGCACTAGAGACCTATTTGGAAGTGGTGGACAAAAAATTAAAGAGAGAATAATACCAAAAAAAAATTAAGAGAAATCGGGGAAAACTATGGAAAAGTTATATACATACATAGGCAGAGTTGGGCGAAACTTAATCATAGCTATTTGACAACTAATTTTCTAGAATCAATCGCCTAATATAATAGTGATTAAATTTCCGAGTCATTTTTTCAGTGAAGCAATGATTATTTGACTAAAAGGTTTAATCATTATTAAATTAGGTGGCTGATTCTAGAAACATAGTTGTCAAAAAGCTATGATTAAATTTTGGCCTACTCTGAATATTATAGTTGTTTCTGATCTTAAAACTGGATCTATTTAGGGCAATAAAGATCAGCTATAGAGTTGACAATAAACCATTTTATTCTGCTAAGGGGGGAAATGTCTTATACATTACATATCAATAGAAATTAGCATTTTGATGAATATATTTACATATGAAAAATATTGAAAATGATACGTATGCAAAGAGACTTGTAGCTTCCTTATTATTATTATTATTTTATATCAATCTATTTTAATTTAAACTGTACACATATATACATCAAGGAAATTCTACACTAGGTCTCTAAGCCATCTTCTTTTCAGACACCTTGGAGGATTATCGGAAATTGAGTAGGAAGCAAGTTAAGAATGTTATAATTGGAAAAAGGGAAGTAGAGATGAAAACCAAAGTGGTAGTATATAAGCAAGTATTCATCCCTACGCTGACCTATGCAGCTGAAAGCTGGCCTGGAATCAAGAAGTTTGAAAGCCGAATACAAGCCACACAAATGAAATACCTAAGGAAGGCTCTTGGCAAGACAAGGTTGGACCGAATCCGAAACCAAAGAATAAGAGAGAATACGGAGCAGGAACCGCTGATAGATTATATTCACAGAAAAGAATTAAAGTGGTTTGGCCATGTACTAAGAATGCCAATCAATAGGTTGACAAAAAAAGTATGGGAAGCAAGAGCAGTGAGAAAACGACCCAGAGGACGACCGAGAAGTAAATGGGAGGACCTCATATCGGATCTGGCGAGGAGGAGGGGACTCACTATGGGAGAGATTAGGAGGTTGACTGCGGATAGAGAGGTGTTTAGAGCATGGTTGCTGGCTTCCTCGACACCGTGAGGTATAAGGGTTAGATGAAGAAGAAGAAGAAGAAGCAAGTTAAGAAACCAATGGATTTGAGTGGTTATGGAGGATGAAAGGATAGGTATCTGGTTTGGGCTAAGTCAGCAACATATTGAACATCAAGATCTTTATGGATAAGTTTATTGATGACAAAGTAAGGAGCATTTAAGATTTTTCGAAGCATTTTGGATACGAGAAGGATTGGATGGTTTAATGGAGGCCAAAGCTCAACTCCGTATATCCAAATAGGTCTAATCACAGTCATGTAAATGAGTCTGTTTGTTTATTTCGTTTAACGTCACTTTATGCTGCTATGGCTAATCGGACGATGCTACGGTGGGAGTCCTAAATTTTGCCTATCCAGGTATAATTAGGATAGGGATCTTTAACGAGTACCTGGCATCGCACAGGCTCGGGACCCCCATTTTACGTCCCTTCCGAAGGACGGCTTAGCTAAGGATTTTTTACTCCCTTTAAAAAATCCTGAGGTCATCTGCCGGGCTGCGAACCCGCGATCTTGGGTTTAGTAGGTTGCTATGCTAACCACTACACCACAGGTGACCCCCATGTAAATGAGTCTTTTGTAATTAATTGGGAGCTTTGAACGTTTTTCTGGTAAATGTTGAAGTGGTTTGTAACGACGAGCAGTTTCTTGCCGTTTTAGTCTTGTATGTGGATGCTTCCTATAATTAAAATGAGATTTAAAGATGTTAACATTATTAATACAATTCATAACCATTATTGTATTAATAATGTTGAATTTATGATGTAATTAAAAATTCAATTAAATATCCAAAATGCTAGTTGTTGTACATAGAGTAACTTTTAAGTTTAGCTTAGAGTAGAATAAAGTAAATGTTAAGCTTAAGTTATATTTAGAATAGGGATGGAATTTTAATTAGAGACAGCGAACAGAAATGCATGTGGCCATCGTCAAAGTATATCTAATTATATAATTATTCCGTAATATTAACAATTAGTCTGAGATAATCGAATTTTCATGATTAAAACTAAGATATGGTAAAAAAAAAAAAAAAAAAAAAAAAGGAACTAAGGTTCGGGAAAAACATTTTTAAAAAATCCTTTAATTATGAATACTACCCTAGTTTCCGATACGATCACAGATATATTTACATAATTAGTCAAAGGATTAATTTCATTAGCGATTTCCGCTATTTCTAATGGTAAGGAAAAATCTTCCCGCTTGGAAAGATTTCTTTAGGAGTGCGGAAAAAGGGGGGAAAATTGCATTGGGACTATACCGCAACGGAGTTTGTTACGGTGAATCAGTAGTTTATTGGCATGGGGGCGCCTCCATTTCAATCGGAAAAAAGCTATTCAATCGAACAGACTCAGGGAAATAGAATCTTCTGGTTGTGTGAACGCCTAACTATCATGTTTACGTATAAGTAAAGCAAAAGCGCAAACGTAAATAATCACATTGGTGGCTTCAGAAGACCAAAGAACTGGGGATGGGCCGACTATTCTGGAATTCGGGTGACATCGGCAATATTCGAGGCGCTTCGTTTACAGCTTTACACCCTCCGTACATTTACTTAACTTAGAGGGTTAATTGTGAAATTTAGATTCCAATTAAATCGTTAAAGAGGACCTGCTTAAGGACTTCAATTGACGAATCTATAATATATATAACATAAAAATAAATTACAAGTAATTGTATACAAACACGCAAGTAAATTGCTAAAATAGCACTCCTTTTCGTGGTCCTACCGTTATATGGCATTTCAAAAATTAATATTTTTTAATAATAATAATAATAATAATAATAATTATTTATGACAAAAAACCAAAACTGTAATTAAAAACAAAATAGCAGGTTACGTAAGTTTTTTATTCAGTATTGCAGAAGAAATCGAATTAATTTTTTTTTAATATGATCTTTCTTAAAAGTTTGATAATTGATGAATGATAATTGAACACTTGGACATAAAAAAAAAAATATAATGGAATAATTAACAAACTGTAGAGATGAATCTGAAATAAAAATTATTATCAATATAGGCCATGTTTTCATTTAAATAAAACTATTTTTAAGCGTAGAAATATAAATTAATACAAATGGCCGACTAGTTGGCGGTTTATGCCGATTAATTGCCGACTAGTCGGCCCATCTCTACAATGAACTGCAAAAGGAGACAGGAAGTCCTGACGTGCCCACAGCAATTCTTATGCTTCTGCCGTCGTCTGCCGGTCAACGTAATGCTAATCTTCACCGATACCTTTCAACGAGGTATATATTTCTGTAGACCACAACCCGAGGATCAAGACAAAATATAAAAAATACCCGTTCCGATCCCTGGGAGAAGATGAAATATATAACGGTAGTTCCGGATAAGAGAAAGAAGTGTAAAAATTAGCGTGAACAGTGTATAAATGCACTATCTACTGAGAATCCTCCTCATAGTCATATGACCAGTGTTTTTCCTAAATATGGTACTGCCGATAGCAGGTTTGTGATTACTGTGGCTTCTCACAATGTTTTTGTCCTCAGTGTAAATGCAACTTAAGAAGGCTGTTCTCATGATTAATAATAATGTTCTTCCAATTGATCAAGTAATGTGTAGTTTATAAGAATATTCTGGATATGCAGGAAAGATGACAGATATTTTTTTTTTTCAATCTAAAATCCAGCATTCACCATAATATTTAAAAATACAAAGTGTATTAATTAGAGATGGGTCGACTAATCTGCAGTGTCAGTAGTATGTATCCTGCATGTATTGTGTGATAACTAAAAAATATTAATTCTTAATCGAAATGTAATATAAAGGTAGGAATACGAGGAGAAAACTGACGCGTTTATTTACATTTAAATGTAAATTTTTTTGATGTATATACGTTACAGAGACGTCAAAGACATAAACACAATACATTTTTCGGTATGATGGAATTCCAAATCTCACAATTAACTACTTTAGCTAAATAAAGTATATTGCTAGAAATATTTAGCATAAAAAAAAAACCTGTAGCGAGCATATACAGAGGGCAATAAAGCTATAAACGAAGCGTCACGAACATTGCCGATTTCCCCCGAATACCAACAGAAGCAATGAAAGGCTTGGTAAAGGTAGGCGCACACCTTTCGTCATCGGACGGATTCGGATTTTATATGTTACTGCTTTAGAATGTCGATACGTACGATGCTGAAAGGTGTGCGCACTTCCTATTAAAATAATAGGTCGAATCTAAAAATCCGATCCGTCCGTCCGATGACGAAAGGTGTGCGCCTACCTTTTGTCGGTCCTTCTCTGTTATTAATGACAGAAAAAGCCACCAACTATTCACATCCTCCAGTTATCTATCAACCTCTCAAATAAAACTATTGGCTATGAATTCATAAAGCTTATAGTAAGCGAGCAATAAATTCATAACCAACAGTTTAAAACTTTAAATTCTAGAATTTCATATTCATAATCGCCGCCGGTAACAGTAATTTAAAAATAAAAGACCAAAAAGGGAAAACAGCAGATATCTAAAATTCAATAGATTTAAAAATTTAAACAATATTTGAACTTTGAAAAAGCTATGTTATTAATGTTTTACATAATAAATAAAAGCTATATTTTTTGAAAAAAAAAAAAAAAGGCCTTTTAGTGATAACATAATGAGTAAGTGTATTGTTATGATCATAATTATTTGTAGTGCCAATTGACAATTAAGTTACAAAATAACTTCGACAGGTCAGCTAAAGGGGTTAGGTTTCACGTAGGAGGCGATTTTGGGTTAATCTGGTAATGTTTGGTACCTTTAAGGTTTCCTTTATACGAGTGCGTAAGAACAAAAGCCCGAAAACTTAAAATACTTAAATATAATGAGTTATAACACTTATTTTGGCTGTGTCACACATGACCGTTGGAAATTAGTTTCAAAACTGGCGGACTTACTACACGTACTTCACCCTTTCCCTCTCAGGGAAATATGAGCGAACGGTTGATAGCATTGTGTGGCTGTTGGTAGGCCATCGACAAGTATTATCGGTTAATTTAAGTAAATGAATTGACAAAAAATTGACTCCTTTCCAGAAAAAGAGTTAAGGAAAAACATTTTTTTTAACAAAAAGAAATCAGGAAAATCTTTGGCAAACAATTCTGTTCAGAGATACACCGGTGTTTCTAAATCATAGCAAGCACGTATAATCCATTTTAAGTGACAATTGTTTTGAACATAGATTATAATAAGGTCAATAAATGATTGAATGTAATCAGTGACGTAAATCGCGACAACGCAAAAACACTTGATCAATAATCCGTTGTATTATAAACTTATAAGTTTAAATCCATACCAGATTACGAGATATTACTTTGTGTTTCAGAAGCTCATTAATGTAATATAATTATAAATAAGATGTGTTAGCATATGTATTCCAATTTTATTATAATATTTTTTAGAGCAAAAACTACAGCTTTGGAAATTACATGTAATGAGAGATTAGAATGGTATGTTTGCAAGATTTTTTTTTTTTTTTTTTTTTTTTTTTGTACACAGACCAAAGAAACTTTGATCAGACAGACACGCATTTATTCTTAGGTCTAAAATATTAACAGCTCTGACTCATCATCAATTCAGTAAGATAGTACTGACAACTACGAATCGAAGAAAAATATCGACACTCGATATTGACGATTTTCTGAGCTCTGAACGTCGAAACACGGTATATCGGTGACCGAAAATATTAAAACAGTGATCTATCTTGATTTACTTTATTTTATTTACTTTTTATTAAATGCCATATAAATATTCCTATTATGTTACAATGATATTCCTCTTAATTTTATCGTTTCACTTTATCTATTTCAAAACTTAAATAAAAAAAATTTTAAATGTTTGATATTTAAAAGCAGTATGAATTAAACAATAGAAAATAGAAACATACATTTAATAAAACGGTTAACGGTAGATGCAACCAGTACAAATCTTGCTAACCGTCCCCTGGCCCTAACATTAAAAACCTTCTCATATTTAAACACACACACATCATACCGTCGTAACGATACGATATATATTTGAAAGAAAAAAATTATCGGACTATTAAAGAAAAATACCAGTATTTGTACCCAAAGAATCACACGACTTCAAGAATCAAAATTATTTTACACAGCCTCCTCAATCACCATCAATGCGGGCTAATGCAGGAGAAATTTAGTTATTCTATGATAGAGTATGTTTTCATAAGACTTAATATAAAGCATTCGTAAATCTAGTGAAAGAATATTTTTCTTACTAAGTATGTAATCCTTTATCACTTCTCAACTTCAAAAATTATGAATTATAAATTTTAAATCATGTTCATAATAAAAGTAAAAATGTTCAATAAGCATCCATCAATTTTTTGTAGAAATAAATATGAAACTAAAATATTGTAAATTTTACATTTCCACTCATATCCATCATTAAAATATGATATAAAAAAAAGGCAGAAAAAATCTTCAACTTTTCTCTTTTACATACATATAAAGAGTAAAGTAATTTAATATACTTGTATTGTAATTTAATATGCCGAACTTTATTAGACATGATGAGAGCTACAAAAATAATAATAAAAATAAAAATAAAAACGTAAATAGTAATAAATATTGTACACCGATAATATAAAAATTGGATAGAGGTCAGTGATTCTGGCACATGGCGGTCACAGAAATAGCAGGCGATTGAGTGTGGGAGGAGGAATGCTGCACTGGGCCGATGGTTTATAGCCAATAAATATGGACATTAGTGTTCCTCATGTAGGCTCAAAGTCGAAGGTTATCCATCTCTAAATCTGTATTTAAAATAACTCTAATTCATGAAAAATTCATTGATAGGGAGGGATACAGTTAATGTTACGAGGCAAGAATAATAAATAATACAAGATGAGCTAAAGGAATAAGAGGAATAAGACAACAAAGGAGAACAGTCGACAAACTATGATGAGATTTATCTCATGAAACACAAAACCTTAACCTTAATTTTATATAATTATTATAACCTATTAATAAATTATCATAATCTATAATAGACAAGAAAACATCTAAAACCCTTAGGACAAGAGATTCTTTTTTTGTATTTTTTCTCTAATAAGGAGTAAAAACAGGTTAATAATTTTTATCAAATAGATAATTTTGTTACAGCAAGACAGAACACATCATAGGCTATATTTCACAAATAAGCTAAATTTGAAGTCTTATTTCACCGTATAATATATATCACCGTATAATTTCACCGCATTGTATAATTTTATTTTTTTAAAACCCACACCTGTCACTTATTACAAGCAGAGGCGATGATAACATGAAATATAATTAGCATGTCAGGGAGGTCAACAACCAGCGGTTCCTAAACCTAACATGATATTTAATTAATTTTATCCAAGTAAATCCTTCAACCAACTCCTTTTTATTTTTAGCCTTCTTCGTGTATTTTCTGGCATTTTTCTCTATGATTTGTATTATATTGTTGATATGCTCGTAGAGTTTGTCAAGAAATCTTGTGTATGAGGACTGAATGTGATATGGTATCGTACCCATGGGTTTGGGTAAGACAGTGTGTTTTGTGATTGACGTACCAATATGGTTTTAGTAAGAAAGTATAAGTATTTAGACTCTGCCTAGCTTTCAATGTTGATCGCTTATGTAGGATAAAAGAGATTCAATATTTTGCCAAGGCTTAAGCGTTTTTGCATCCTTATGTCGAAAATTAGTCCTGAACATTGAACTGTGATAATCTGTTTAATGGGAAAATCGTTGATATAAACTGGGAAGCAAGTATTATATTATATTGAAACGTAAAAGTTTGGGCTGTGTCGAGTAATTTTTCGTTGTTGAGTATAATTTTCTATTTTTAAAACTCGTCTTATCATTGTTGAATACAATGTTAGATTCCGGGAAGCCTGACTGATGTCTGAATGTCTAGACAGAATTGCAATATTATCTGCGTATGTTGCTATAATTAATTAATTATTAATGCTGTAAGTTGCTATAAGTAATTAATTATTAATGCTGTAAGGTAAGTGGGTATGATGTGTATGTACAACAAAAGTGCAAGAATTGATCCCTGAGGTTCTCCAAACCTTATTAAGAGGTATCCGAACATTGTCGAACAGTCGGATATACATATAGACAATAAACTGTTGTACGATTTTTTTTTTTTTTTTTTTTTTTTTTTTTTTTTTATTGAAATTTACAACGGTACAAACATATATAAAAAAAGTAAATGAGTTGCTAATGATTACAATAACACGTCAAAACTTGAAAAGAACTACTCATCAGTAGCACTACAATAAAAATTCTACAAAAGAAGGTGTCAAGGCCATCATCGTTTCAGACGCCTTGGAGGATTATCGGGGATGGAGTGAGAAGCAAGTTGAGAGACTAGTGGATTAGTGTGATTATAAGTTTTGAACAAATATAAATATATTATTGTATTTCTAATTGTTATTTTTACATAGTAATTATATGTCAACATTGTTTAAAACATGGCTTCATTCAAATTTAAAAATATTTTAAAAAATTGGTAGTAGCTTTTAAACAAGCAAAGGAGAAAATTCTTAAAAATTACATTAGTATGAATAAAATATTCATTATGTATTTTAACAAATCACGCAAAAGTAATGGTAATTCATTAAAATACCTAACAAATGTTTTCACAACACATATCATGACAGTTGCCAAAAATAGTTGATCCTATGAAAATATTCCGTATTTAAAGCAAAATTTCAACTAAATAAAAATAGAAAAGTAAATTATTTCCATACTATGTCAAATATTTGGCGCGGAGAAAGGTGAGGCGGGAGGAGAATTTAGATGCGGAAATAGCGGTACGACGCGGTAAATATATTCCCGAACCTGTTTGTTTTTGACGATGGCTGAGAGAGACCATATTAGAAAAAAAAAATCAAAACAGGAAACATAGTTAAAGGTAAACATAGTTTGAGCAATAAATAAAAATGTATATTTGAAAATATGCGGTGAATGGGGACCGCAAAAAAAAAAAAAATATCCCCACACATAAAACAACTCAAAACCTCAAGGTATGTCTAGAAATTGATTTCTCAAATAACATCTTAAGAAATTATAAACAAAGGAACTTTCATTTTAAAATATTTTATTAGAAACCTGAAATATAGATAAATAACTATCCAAAATGAAAGGGAATCTAAATTTCACCTTAATTTTTTTCAATATTTTTTTGGAGAAGAAGATAGTCAGGGATGCAGTCAAAGTAACACCACGTCAAAGAAGAATTCTTTAATATGTGCCAACGTTTCGACCTGCGTTGCAGGTCTTCTTCAGGGTCACCGAACCACACTTGTGAGGAGAAGGACGATGACTGATCAATATTTTTTTTTATTAGGACTTTTTCACCAAGACAAATCATGTTATTTACCTCAGTTATTGAGGGAGTAACCTGTTACAATGGTGACAGGAAAATTTCAGCAGACTTCAAAATAGGTAAATCATACATTGCCAGTAATATTAGGTCTAATTAAAACATCGTATTTAATTTCCGTATTCTATCATTGTGGATGTGTAATACGCAATACTTTAAATAAACAGAATTTTTCAGTTTGATTTCTCTAAATATAGGACATATTCTTTGGAATCACAGAAACTAAGTAAAATAAACTGAACAAAAATTACTTTCATTACAAAACGAAACAAGAGCCTAGCGGCCGTCAACGCCTGACTTCATTCCTTCAAGTTTCGCCGATCAGCAGAAAATGTTTCCGACGAAAGCGATTAAAATTCTCTAATCATTTGCCTATCTTCAAGTTCGATTTTTATATTTATTTTTTTTGAAAATTTACAACTGTACAAATATATACATCAAGTAAATGGGCTGATAACAACTACAATAACATGTCAAAACTTGAAAAGAACAACTCATCAGTATCACTTCGATAAAAATTCTACACTAGACGGTCTCTAGGCCATCTTCTTTTCAGACGCTTCGGAGGATTATAGGGAATGGAGTGGGAAGCAAGTTGAGAAACTAATGGATTTGAGTGGTTATAGAGCTTACTATGAAAATGAATGTATCTGGTTTAGGCTAGCTCAGCAACATATGGAACATTAAGGTCTTTATGGATAAGTTTATTGGTGACAAAGAGGCATTTAGGATTTTTCGAAGGATTTTGGATTGCAAGGATTGGATATGAGATGAATTTGGTTGGTTTACCAGGTATGCAAGTTTAAAATGTCGTTTTAATTCCAATAGAATGCGCTCTTAGCCTATTGAAGGATTTGCTTATCTCTAAACGCTATTTTGTTTGTTAGTCATTTGTTTACAAAAGTCAGTTGTTTTTAAGTCGTTTACGTGGACGTATCATACCTTTCTTTGGTGTTAAAAATGTCTAATTTTAAGCCAAATAAAGAGCATTTGCGGCATGTCATGATTTTCTTATTTAATCAAAAGAAAAAGGCATCTGAATGTCATCGAATTCTTGTTGAGACTTATGGCGATGTTGCTCCAACCGTCAGGACATGTGAACGTTGGTTTCAAAGTTTCAAACGTGGTGATTTTGATGTTACTGATCAAAAACGAGAAAATCGACCAAAAAAAGTTTGAGGACTTCGAATTGCAATCTTTATTAGACGAAGACAATACCCAAACCCAACAAATGATGGCAGAACAGTTGAATGTCACTAGGCAAGCCATTTCCGATCGCCTGAGAGCTATGGGAAAGATTCAAAAGGTTGGAAAATGGGTTCCACATGAATTGGACGAACGACAGATGGAAAAACGAAAAACTGTGTGCGAAATGCTGCTTATACGCCACGAAAGAAAGGGTTTTTTGCATCGAGTTGTAACTGGCGATGAAAAATGGATTTATTTTCAGAATCCCAAACGAAAAAAATCATGGGTAACGCCAGGACAACCATCCACATCGAGTGCAAGACCGGATCGTTTTGGGAAGAAGACAATGCTGTGTGTGTGGTGGGATCAGAAGGGAGTAGTCTACTACGAGCTTCTCAAACCCGGCGAAACAGTCAATACCGAGCGCTACCGACAACAAATGATCAATTCGAGTCACGCATTGATCGAAAAAAACGCCCAGAATGGGCTCACAGGCACGCCAAAGTCATTCTTCAGCATGATAACGCTCCTGCACATTCAGCCAGATTGACTAAGGAAACGATTTCTTCGCTTGGTTGGGAACTCCTACCCCACCCGCCGTATTCACCTGACCTGGCGCCTTCTGATTATCACCTCTTCTCATCGATGGGACACTCATTGGCGGAGCAACACTTCAACAATTTCGAAAACGTACGAAAATGGCTCGATGAATGGATTTCAAATAAAGATGAAGCATTCTTTTGGAATGGTATCCATATATTGCCCGAGAGATGGACAAAATGTGTAGAAAGCGAGGGTCAGTACTTTGAATAAAATATATTATACTTTTTTTTAAATTACTGTGTATATATTTTAAGAAATAAACGACATTTTAAACTTGCATACCTGGTAGTAGAGCCCCAAAGCTCAACTCCGTACGCCCAAATAGGTCTAATCACAGTCATATAAATAAGCCTTTTGTAATGAATTGGGAGCTTTGATCGTTTGTCAAGTAAATGTTGCAGTAGTCTGTAACAACGAGCAGTTTCTTAAGTTCGAAATTAAATTAAAGAATTTAATTTTTATAGACTTATTTCAATATTTATTAATTTATTTCAATAAATTTTGACATGGATATGTATTTTGGCTGGGGGTCAATACGTTTTTGGTGTAACGTTTTTTTCACTCATTTTGACACGCTCCAGCTCCGTTTGTGTTGCTCGGATCGAAAATTGTGATCAGATTAATTTTATGTTTTTATCTAAATTGCATAAATATATAATTTTCTTTATTGAATAATATAAGTTGGCATGGCACTGAAATACATTTATTTATTATTTTATTTTTATTTTTATTTTTTGCCTTCCGGTTAACCCAAAGCGAATTCCCTGGGAGTTTTTTAAAATTTTAAATATTTATTATATGATTATTATTTTTTATTGTTTAAGTTAAGTTTACAACTGAGACTGAGCCCATATTTCCTAATATTTTTCTAGTACTCTTCATTTTCTCCTAACTCACCCTCCTTTCAACTTAATGCACTACCTACAAGGCAGGGGAGTCATCATGTTATCAGCTAATGTAAACAGGATAATTACACCCCTGGGGATCAATAGGTCTAATGCCTCCCTTCAAGTTTGATGAATGGTCTCATCTTGAGTACTTCTATTACCGGACAATCGGAAAAGTTCAAAATATTTCACTCAAATATCACAAAACGTATATCAACAATGACATTAGTTAGGGTATTCATTCGTAAATATAATCTGCACATGTCTTGTACTGATTAAATTGATAATACAAAGATTAATTTTAAACTAACACAACAAAGTATAAATAGTGTTTCTCACACTCCAAGGAAGTAGTGATAATTTATTTATATCCCTGATAAACTCATATAGTCCTGAAGAAGGCTTGCAACGTAGGCCGAAACTTCGACACTCCTTAAAAGTTTAAGTTAAACGAGTTCCTCTTTCCTCCTGACCGCATAGCGAAATATATATTCTACATAATATATTCCATAGCCAACCTTATTATCTAAGCATTTAATATAATGGTAAGCAAATAATAATAAAAATCAATTTAAGAAAAAAAAAAAGGTAAAAAATAGTTAAAATTTAACGACCAAAACTTTTAATTACCTCCAAATTACCTTAAACGGATTTACCGTTACCTTATTTCTACGTCTCGTTTTATAGTAGGGCGTTTCCCGCGTTGATGATGAAATCGTTCAATTTTAATAAAAATAAAAAATAATTTTCTTCCATATCTGAATTACTATTATTTTACAATACACCTAGCCATATCAGTATAAATTTGAAATATCCTTAAGGCCCAATCAAGGTCGATCGAATTTTACATGTTTAAAAAAAAAAACCCTGACGTTTTGCTAAACGCACAAATCTTATTGACAGGTACATCATTCTTCGAATAAGAATAATTGAATCTGTCCAGAAAGAAAGGGTATTGGCCATTGGTATTCATTTCAAGTAAATAGAAAACAAAATGCCTCAAACCTTCAATTCTTCTTTCCAATAACAAAACATTTTTATTTTTTTCAGTTGAATCTTCCATTTTAGGGAGAAATGAATTTAAAAAATAGAGGCTAATATGATTTAATTTTAAAGTGGTGAAAGATAAATAAATAAATCATTCATGATTCCTATATTACATTTTTTAAATCTGTAAATGAAGTTATAAAAAATTGAGAATATGGTCTTATTTATAAACAAATATTTTAATAAAATTAAAAGATTTTAATTGAAAGTGACATCCATCAAAATGAAAATACTTAATATTTTCTAATTAAATTAATTAATCAGAAAATTAAATATTCAGTAGGTAATCATAGATGATTCTTTTGAAATTTCACGTATTCTTTAAAGACATGATATAAATATACAGAGCGTATTTCAATCAAATATTTTATTTTGAATCTGTACTGAACATCTAATGCTGTATTTATGCAAAGATTTAAGGACCAGTCACAACATTCCTAAGATAGGAAATACAATTATTAACTGGAAAGTTTTTCTGTTGTATTCGATACTTTTAAATATTCTTTGAATTGGATTAAAATAGTTTTAATTGTCATAGTTAAGAATGCTGATTCAAAGATTGATTTAACGGAAGGAAAACATCAATAAATGGTTTAAATACAGCGATAAGGATCGTCATTCTAGGCTTACTTATAATCTGCATGAAATAGTTTCTGCGATAATCTATATGTAAGCACTCGGTTAACTATATTTATAGTCAAGTCTTACTATAAGAACTAAAAACTCGTCTAGTTCTTAACCGGCATATTTTCTTAATTTAAAAAGACACAATGTATTATTATATTTAAAAATAAAAAAGCTCATAGTACTATTGCTGAACTTGAAAAGGATTATTACTAAATAATTTATGATTCAATATAAAAAAAATAAAAACTATTTAATCAGCATTAAAGACAATAGTGGAGTGTCTATTCAACTTTTCTCAGTCGCTGACTCATAAGATTATCTCTTAGTTAGCAAATGGAAAAGACGATTCATTTGTTGTTCATGTTTATAAATTAAATGGCAAGGTAAGAAAGAATATATATAATAAATAAATATAGATATATATACACACACATAAATATGTATGTATAAATTTATTTTCTATTTTCTTTCTCATTGTTTAATGCATGAAAGGTACAACGAATTAATATATATTTAGTTAAGAAAGTACAAACAAATAAAACATTAACTTCAATTTAATAATTCATTTTTTATATCCATCCCACTCAATAAAACGTTTCTTGAAGAACGAAATAAATATATGAATATATTCCATAATTCATTGGGACATTAAATCTTCCATCCAAGTGAATAAGTGGTTAAGTCGAATTTTGAACAAAACGAGTTAAATGGCAAAAAAAAAAAAAAAAAAAAAAAAATATATATATATATATATATATATATATATATATATATATGTGGAGCTTTTTAGTTGTGATTATAATTAATTGACGATTTATTTTCTATTAATATTTTAAGATAAGATGTTATTATAACTCGTATCTTGCTCTTGTTTTCGAAATTTAAATGTCTGTATATTCTTCTTATAGAAGATTACAGCATATAATGAAGCACATAAACAATAATAAAATAAAATAAATGATGTTAAGAAAATACCTAAATATTAAAATTATTTATATTCCACATTTTTTTAAACCGAGAATTAAATTTATCTAGAAGGGTTTTAATAATATTGTTGGCATCTTAATGGCCGATATTAAAAAGATTTACAAAATATAAACAAATACATGGACACCTATTCGTCATAAAGAAAAATCTCCAGGATTCTTTTTTAGTCATATAACACATTTTGGTTAAAATTTGACTAAAAACACTTATTCATTGTTATATCAGAAATACAACCATATTGTATATATACAATATTCCAATGGTGTAATATAATATATTGTTTTTTTTTTCTAATATGTAATTACGGATTAATTTTCTATGGATATTTTTTGATAAAAGTTATTATAACTCATATCTTGCTCCTGTTTTTGAAATTGAACTGTCTATATCTACTTCATATAAAAGCTAATAGAATCTTATGAAGCATATAAACAACAATAAAATAAAATAAATCATATTAAAAAAACACCTAAAGATTAAAGTTATTTATCTTCCACATTTTTTTAAAAACCGAGAATTAAATTTATCTAGAAGGATTTTAATAATATTGTTGACATCTTAATGGCCGATATTAAAAAGACTTACAAAACATAAACAAATGTTTCGACCATAATTCCACGCCTACCCCCTCAGTAAGTAGGGCCGGATGGGCTAGTGTAACAGTACGAACAGTGACAGAAGACATAGTTCAATATGAAATATTAATAGATAAATTACCTGCTACCTAGTCGCCATGACCCTCGTCAAATTACACACACGTACACAAGTACACAGAGGTACACACACAAACCCTCGACCGATGACCAGACGATACTGACACTAGAGACAGCCCAGGCCACAGCTGTAGTGGTGGGGGCGTGCTATACTGTCCGCTGTCATTCTCTTAGTGTTATTGTTATTATTATAGCTGATATCGATGGCACTATATCGATCCTCACCAATACACTTATGTGTATAATTACATTATATCTCTGTATACGTATCTAAGAACTATCCCCGAAGGCCGACCTAAAAATACCTCTCGTGAGAAATAGTATCGAACTGCGGAGTCAGTCACTCTTCAGTTAGTTACTTCCGAAAGTCTTTACCGGCACTAAAACACCCGCAAAGCTATCTAAAGAATTAGAAATCATTCTTTCATTCACTTAATTAAACTTTTTTTTTTCATATTACTATAATTTTCCGATTTGTTAGTTTTCAACTTGTTTACAACTTCATAGAGCGATACTAAATTCTTTTTCTAACTTCATAAATCGATTTAATTGAAATCGTGATTATTGAATTCATAAGACAAGGACTTTTGACGCAGTTTTGACACCTACGATAAAAACTAAATTTCATCTATACTATGACATAAAAGGACAAGCCATTTTTCGTTTGTGATCACTAACCGCGAAAACTACTGAACTAATCTCTACCAAATTTTAACCACATCGCCTTCATAGTTCAAGGAATATTTAGCAATAATAAATTTACTGCTTTCAATTATATTGCCATAAAAAAACGATAAATATGTGGTGCACAGTGAAGTTTGATAATCGAACGATAGGCGAGCACCATTCGAGAGAGGTTACAAAGGTGCGGTAATGTGCGGTTTACTTATTTTCCATTCAATTGTTATTAAAAAAAAACTATAAATATATGGAGCGATATGTGGATCCCAGTACAAAGAGTTTGCAATGATAAAACTATAAAACCCAACTGTACCAAATTTTAACTACAACGTCTTCATAGTTCTAGGAAGGTTTATAAAAATAAATTTTAATACAATAATAATTAGAATGTAGAGAAACGAGGTTTGCCAAACTGCCATATACTTTTATGGTTAGAAATTAAAATCCAATTTGATGGATCGATAAAATTATTTCTGCCAAATTGGATGTCTAATTATGCTTTTACGTACTCTTCAAACGCCTAATCAATGCAATTTTAACCAGGATAAAAATTACTGCCATGCGTGAAAATATCATTGAAGAAATAATGCTAAATCCCATACTTTAATACAATATTTTTATAGATAAACAAATGAAATTCAAGTATTAGTTAAAATAATCTGAGTTCTTTAATTATGAGAACGTGCGAAGCCGCGACGGAGTACGCTAGTATAAAAATAATGCTCAAGCGATTTTACCTTTTACTTCCAAAATTTTAATTTACTTTGAAAGTCTCCAGTTTAAAAAATAGAGAAAATAAGCCTGTAACACTTCTATCACTCCTACGTGCGTCTAGGTCCTACACCTCAGTCTAATACCCGTCAGTTCACCGCAGATTATGCTCAAGGATTTCATATATCAAGCCCCAAAAATTTAAACACTTCCATTTCATCTGTTCCAGAGCAATTAAAATCCTGCCTGTAGTAAAGAAGTGGACAAGTCAAAATTTTGCATTTTGCAGAGAGGCATTTTTGATCGTTTTCGAAAATCCAGTAATTACATTAAAGTGATCATTTGTTCCAAAATAGATAGGTACTTTAATGCCTTATAACGAAGAAATTAGAAATCCAGCTTTGAAATTTAATAGTTAAATCATTCTTAAAGTACTTAGTCTTATCCAGTACTTCACCACCACCAACGATATAACTACTTTTACCGAGAGTATACCCCATGACACTGCGTTGTGTAGCTTTCTGAAAGGGATTCATCTTTCTTTCGTTTAAAACATAAACGCTTATTTATTTCCGAAGGCCTGCATACATCGTTCTCCCTCCTCAACCGCCAGTTTCTCCCCATTTAAGGGTACCCACTTTGTAGAGGCTGAATGTACCCACGGAGGGTCTCCTGACCTCGAAATCGAGCCACAACCGAAATAACAGAAAATAATTTTTCTGCCTTCAGTCGGACTCGAACTTTGGCTTGAGAACTTGAGAGTCAAGTGCCTTAACTACTGAGCTACCGCGCCTCGCCTCCCATAAAACGTAACATTATTGAAACTGTACCTTACAGGTAATTAATTAAAGGGAAGTTCAATTCTTGCAAATATAGAGTCAATAGTATTTCCTTGAATAATTTAACCATACTGCAACATATTTAATCGATAGCAAAATAATAATTAATATTAACACTTTTTACTCTTTAGAAAAGGTTTAAGGGTTTGCGACGCTCTTAGTGAAAGTACACACAGAAGCACCCAATGACATTGTCTCTGTACTATTAGGCAGCAAAGTAAATAGAACACCCTCCAAAAATGTTTTAAAGGAATAGATATTCATGAGAAGAAATTCAAAGATTATTTGGAGGGAGTATACCCCTATCTAAGATGGACCCGCGAAATCAATGTGTGCTAGGCCATGAGAAGACTTATTGTAATTGTAATCCATAGATCCCAACTTTCACAATTATAATACCACTAAATAAAATATTTGCAACTAGCAGGATTAATTAATAATTCACCAATAGCCATTTACTAGGATAGAATTAGTTACAAGGTAGGATAGGGACGAATCAGTAGGTAGGTAGGATAAAATCAGTTAGATCAGACATCAATATTTGGGGCTATTGATAAATGATGATGATGGTAAGCAACATAGAAAAATATTATCTTGCACTACTTCATCATATACTTAAAAAGTTCACTGCAAATTATATCTTCATAGAAAGTAGGAAACACGCTGCTCTAAGTACCACCATGTTATAACAATATAATTAATTATACACTGAAATATAAAAGACTGACAAGTATAGATAAGCTAGCCCAAGTTCGTGCGAGCGGGAAATATTTCCCCAAGATCATAGCGCGTAAAATAAGCTGTCTGCATACCGTTAGGAGCAAATCTGGCCGATAGATCTGTGAGCGAATGAACACAAGCGAACTCATGTGGTGCATACCAGCAGAAAACACGGAATCAAGAAGCTGTGACGAGAAAATGTTTATGATAGATTCCATAATCAATGTAACCGATGAATTATACAAAGCGAAGATATTTAACTTGCTCGGTATATTTTTTAACTATGCTTCCTCTCCCACATATCAGCGGTTAGCACGGAAAAATCAGCGTTATAAGCTTAAATTTTACAACGCATTCAACAATATGTAGACACAAGATTTACACCAAAGAGGTAGAAAGAAAAAAGGCTCCAAAGAGGCAATAGAAAAAGGGATTTCCACTCAGAGTGTCGGCTTTCTTCTAAACGCTTTCCACGAAGCACTTACTAATTCCTCGTTCTGCAACCTTCAAACCTACAAATCAATTAAGCCATTAAAATCGATAAATGGACGAAATCAAACGCAAAAATTGTGAGAATCTAGTACTTTGATCAATCGATAAATAAGACAAGTAAACAGCAATATTTAATATCTTTATGTTTTGATAAATTAGATAATTTATACAGTGTGGTAAATGCAAAATACATATAATAAGAATACATCCCCTATATCCTCTCGATGTGATCGACCAGAAAATGGAATGATATAAGGCCAAAAGTTCAGTTTTGAAAAATTATTTTCGTTAGGCAAAAGAAAATAATAAAAGGAAAGGCTATACCTAAAGTGATTTGTTTTTATTTAATTAAAAAAGAAACATCTGAAATATTAACCTACTAATACATAGTTTCAGTAATTGCAATGCTATCTTAAGGTTATTTTTTAAAATAAATTTCTAATTTTAAGAAAATGCTATTTGGGTGTAAAAAACAAAACATTATTTCATGTTATGTAAGTTATTACTCAACAACCAATTAATTCCAACTAACATTCACTTGAATTCTTTAATGAACTTCCTTTATAAACTGTATATTAATTTTTTAAAAAATATATTCTGCTTTAAATAACTGCAATAAAAATTTGATAGTACAATTATATTATAACATAGTATCAATAATAATTTCATACTTAAAATTTCAATATAATCTTCTATTAGAAATGACATAGAATTATAAAAATGACTCAGTTTGATGGCCTTAGTTAGAATTTTTTTTTCAGAACAATCAGATAAAAAATTCAATACTTTATTGAAGAAATATAATTGATGAAAAAGTCAAGAACTGTATTTATATTTTGGACCAATTTAATTTACTTGTTATAGAAGATTTGACACAAGTCAATTAAGAAAATTTAATAAATTAAAAACACTGTCATGATTGGAAAAAATACAAAGTGGTAAATTTCTCTAAGGACAAATGCCATAGAACAAGTTATTGCCCAGTTGTTATTGCTCCGTCATTAACATCCATGGGTCAATCAGTTACTTCTATAATATTGACATTAAAAGGAATATTATTACTTAATTTAAACCAATCAAAGAAGAACAATAGGATAAAGGTTCAAGGGTTAGATAAAAACAAAAGAGGAGATGGAATAGAACAGGAAGGATGGGTTATCCTAAAGGTTACCAACCTATTCCAACCATGGTGAGGAGGTCAACATTCATTTTGTGGGTCAGCCACGAATTAAATTTTAGCTAACCCAGGTGGGATTCAAACCCATGACCTTCAGTACCCATGCTGAGCCATTGAGTCCCAACAAGTTTCAGTTTCGATGGAAGAAAGTATCGGTGAGGTGGAAGGAAGTGGCCAGCAACAGTTTAGGTGCTCACATTGAGCCTTTGGGTTCAATAATCCTTTTATTGACTATCCATAAAATACTCTTCATGTACCTGGTTTTCCAAAATCGGGTAATTGGAACATCCCTAAGCTGGTAGATTGATTAGTAGAACTAATCATGAAAATTGTAATTATAAAAAGCAATATTGAAAATCCCCTAATATCTATGTTTATAAAATCCATAAAAGTTAAAATAAATTAATTCTTCAAAAAATTGTCCATTAAACAAATAGATTTAAAATATGTACTAAAAAGTAGTTTAGAAAAATTAAAAAGGAATAAATAAAACACATCACAATAGGAGGCAGTATATATTCTCCATTCATTAGGGATACAATGAAAATTCAACATTTGATTTTCTTTCTCATGCCCTTTTTAGTAGGATGCACACTAAATTGTATTATTGTTTTTAATGTATTTGACTTCCAGTGGTGTAGCGAGCTTAACTCGTGCCCGGGGCACACTACCTTTTTAGCGCCCCCTCCCTGTTCTTTCCTTTTTATTTACGAATTAACATTTATTATATTATACTGGCACTAAATTTATAATATGTTTTCCAATAATCAATTATAATACAAATAAAATTTATCCAGCAATTTTTTGTTTTGCAGACCATTTGGCGCCCGGGGCATGATCCCCCCTTGCTACGCCACTGTTGACTTCATGAAGATGTTAATCCTGAAGAATGGGAAAAAAATGTGGTCAAAACATGTTGAATGTTCATTGCTTCCTAAATAATGGAGAAAATATTCCAAGAGATGTGTTATCAATCTAATATACAACACATAAATATTATAAAATCATATCAAAAAATAAAATGAAAAGTAAATCATACAAAACCATTTTGTAAAACAATATTTATTTTGTATAAATGATTATAATTTTAGGCTGTAATTACAGGCTTGATATTTTTAAATTATTTTATTTTAAATGAAAAACTTTCACAAGCTTTTAGTTAGCCTTTAACTAGTTATTTTTTATATCTGATAAGTAAAATTCTTTCAATTCAAGAATATACAAAAAATTTAATCTTTAATTAATAATACAAAAGCTTTTAAAATCCTTTAAACCCTAAGCTAGCCTAGACCGTTTCCGAAAAACAACAGAGATTAGAAACCGAAATTTGCATTTTAAAAGGTTATTTGTTTTTTATCTTTCTTGGTTCATTTCAAGCCAACTAAATATTAGAGATGTTTTCTTTTTTCGCAATCAATTGTTAATATCTTGAAGCTCACCACAATTAGAAGAGTTAATAACCTTATAAACTGTATAACCTTACAGCATTCAAAGCAGGTTTAAATAATCATTTTATTGAAAAATAATAAAAAAATATAGCAAAGTTGTAATTCAATTTTAAAAATATTATCTGATATTCCACTAATCCCTGTTGAACAGATCCGCTATCTAGGACTCCACTTGGACAAACGTCTTACTTGGAATCCACATACAAGACTAAAACGACAAGAAACTGCTCGTCGTTACAGACTACTTCAACATTTTTTAGACAAATGTTCAAAGCTTCCAATAAATTACAAAAGGCTCATCTACATGACTGTGATAAGACCTATTTGGACGTACGGAGTTGAGCTTTGGGGCTCCACTAAACCATCCAATTCATCTCGTATCCAATCCTTACAATCCAAAATCCTTCGAAAAATCCTCAATGCTCCTTATTTTGTGACTAATAAACTTACCCATAAAGATCTTAATATCCCATATGTTGCTGATTTAGCCCAAACAAGATATGCATCCTTCCATAGTAAGCTCCATAACCACTCTAATTCACTAGTCTCCCAACTTGCTTCCCTCTCCATTCCCAATAATCCGAAGAGGCGTCTGAAAAGAAGATGGCCTAGAGACCTTTTAGTGTAGATTTTATTAAAGTGCTACTAGTGAGTAGTTCTACACAAGTTTTCTACATGCCATTGTATTCACTATCAACAAATTTACTTAATGTACATTATTTTGTACAGTTGTAAATATCAATAAATGAGGAAAAAAAAAAAACAATACGTTTATTCATGACTTTCAATGATTAATACTCCTTTGTTTTGTAAAATGATAACAAAGAACAAATGTCTCATTGGGTGATTAATCGACTCTTCAACAATCAAAGAAAGCGGAGGCGTAGAACATCTAAAGATGTCAATGTCGAGGGGACAAAAATCAACAAACTATTTTGATAGACAAAATAATATCAACGATTAAAAAAAAACACAATTATTGACTAGGTCACATCAACAATTTTTGTTGCTAAAAAATTTATAGTTTCAATCCACAAAATATTTTTGAACAAAACTTCACTCTGAAAAACTGATTTTTTTTGTCTTCAACTAAAACTTTCATTTTAATATTAATTATTCATTTTCAATAAAAAACAATTTCCAGAGATTTTCAGGAAACCTTAGAAATAATAACACTAACATTTATAATATCCCTGACAGGGAAAAACAATAGATCATAGATATTTCTATCTGTAATCTTCTGTTTTTTAACTACTGCTTCTGATAAGGAAACTGTCATCAAACTTTCGATCCAAGGAACACCAACAGAGCTAGGGCATGTCAAAAAAGCCCCAACACAAGAAATGTATTATTACATTACAGTCTGACTCAGTAAGTTATAAGAATAAATTATATTAAAATTTATAATAAAAAGAAATGTTAAATGCTTTTTGCATTGATAGTTCAAATCCTAAATCGTTTCATTTACATCTACAAACAAAACACTTTGCAGCAGTCTATTAATTATAAAATAAGTCTACAGAACAAGCATTGTGAAATTTTTAACCTTGGAACAGTGTATATGACACAACACAGCATCAGTTAAGAGGTTACTAATTACGTCAACCAATTAGCTGCATCTGTTTTTCTGCTGTGCTCACTATTTTACACTTCACTTTAGGAAAAAGTATTTAGAAATAACATATCAGACCTCACCAAAGAGGTAAGGCAACTGATATAGACATATAATTTGACAATGTATTGATTTATTTATTAACCATACCTAAAACTTGATTAATTACTGCTTTTACTTCAGGGAACATTATTTATATTTATTGACAATCGGAAATAAAAATGTTTTAAAAATGAATGCTTCAAATAAAATATGAAATAGGAAAACTGTTAATAATTGTCATAGGTTATAATATTTTAGCAAAATATATTGAATATACATTACTAATGTGAAAAAACAAAAAACATCACATTTCAAAAGCACTACCATCAACTTCTATTCGAATTGTATATTTCTCTTAATTCACAAATTTATTCAAAATTTCATTGAACAAGATATACAAGTTTATACACCATTTCTTTATAAAGCCCAAGCTGGATTTCTAGGGGGGAAAAATCTTCATTAGCAGTTTAGATTACATCATTTACACTTCTAAATTAAATCAGATGATTGGACAGCGACCTAAGACCTTTAGGTTTTACCCTATTAGGGTTCTACTTTTTATCTTTTGTTTGTATGCTTTAGCTATTACTAAAAAGTCATTATTTTGATTCCTTTAAAACCATTTAAGTTAATTATTAATAGTAAGCAATTATAGGGACTATTGTGAAGCTGATTGTCTTATGTTCCATTGATTCATTAAATTAAACTTGGGTAACTAGGTTTACTGAGAACTATATTCCACCATCATAAATTCTAAAAAGATAGATGTTTGATGAATTAATTAACTTTTTTTAATAGCAACTCTAGTATTTATAGTACCATAGAGTTCCAATGATAAAAAACAGGCGGCAGAATCCCAGACTAATCGTCATCATCATTATCAATACTTCCTATAATATCATATCAGAAACAATCTGGATCGATTTCCATTATGTTCCAGTCCAATAGAGTTAAACTTTTTTCTCAGAGAACTTATATTTTATATCCAAAAAGCCTTCCAGAAATCCAACTCAACAAAGTATTTCTTTACATCCACATTAATTAATTATTTAATTAAATGATACTAAAGCATAATTTTTATTAGTTTCAATAGCGACTTGAGACAATGTTTGAGCACATGAAATTGTAAAATCCCAGAACCTGGTCCAAGTTAAAAAAAATCCTATCAGATCAGTAAGATGAATTAATAATAAATTTCTTGATCCACTAAATTCTGTTTGTTTGTTTGTTTGTTTGTTTCGTTTAACGTCACTTTATGCTGCTATGGCTAATCGGACGATGCTACGGTGGGAGCCCTAAATTTTGCCTATCCAGGTATAATTAGGATAGGGATCTTTAACGAGTACCTGACATCGCACAGGCTCGGGACCCCCATTTTACGTCCCTTCCGAAGGACGGCATAGCTGAGGATTTTTTACACCCTTTAAAAAATCCTAAGGTCCTCTGCCGGGCTGCGAACCCGCGATCTTGGGTTTAGTAGGTTGCTATGCTAACCACTACACCACAGGTGACCCCAAATTGTGTTCGAAATTCAGACACAGACACTACATCATTAAATAAAACTTAATTTAAAGCCAAATATAAATTAAACAAATACTGAGCATTACAGAAGAAATGATAGTGAAGTCACATTGCTTGTGAAGAATAATGTTGAACATTGCTATTACATCGTCCTGCAACAAAACTGGCTTTGCTGTTGGTAACGAGATGTTATTAAATAATGACATGTAGATGATATCAGCATAGAGGGCATCTTATTGCCATGTGAACTTGAATGATTTGATATCAATATTTAATTGTACATAAATATGATTTATTACTAGATCTCAACAGCATGCACCTTTGCACTGACTCTTATTTTCCTAATTCATCTTTCCTTACTTTAATTCCGAAAAAAAGACTACAGCATATTATTAATAGCTTTATCGAATTTCCATGTATCTCACTTCCATACTGCTATAGAATGACTTTATCTGCTCATCAATCGAAAATAATTTCTAGGTGCATTTCTTAACCTAAACATTAATAATCATCGTTCATACTACAAATACAACCTCCTGAAATGTAAGACTTATGTCCACTCCCAATCCAGAAAATCGTATGCTTCAGACCTTAATATATCTTTCCATAAAATGGGTTTGTTTCAAAATTTCTTCCTTGCCTGGCCCAACACCCTTTAGAACTCCCACCCTCCTAAAATTAGAAATGCCCATTCCCTAGGTTTGTAAAATCATTTTAAGTAAAATTACAGAATCTGTCATTTTAAAAACTAAACTTAGTTAAAAATAATGATATTTTCAGTTTAGTTTTAGAGCTGGTCGTTTAACAACAGCTCAGTTTGCCTGAGTGATTGAAACCATAGGATAAAAGTTTTCTTTTAAAAATGAGCACACTGAGATGACATTGAAATTGAAAAATACACTTTATTCAAGGACACAAATCAAAGAGAATAACAATAATGTATTTTTATTAGATTCATAAAGACAAACAAAATTACAAATAAAACATTATACTGTACATGAAGTTTTAAAGTGACAAAAATAAAAATTTTGTAGTCTTCAGTTATTATTACGGTATAGAAAGTCTTGCTCCAGGGCCCGAGTTCGGGTCTGATTGATAGCAAAAAATTTATATTCTGTCATTTCGGCCATGGATCAGGTTCGAGGTCGGGAGACTCTCCTGGGGCACACCCAGCCTCTTAAAAAATGGATACCCTTAATTAGGGAAAAAACCTAGTGGTTGAGCATGAATTCTGGCCAAATCACCTCCTTTCACAACCACTGGCTCAGAAACAGTACAGCCTACCTATGTACTGAACCCGAAACCCTTCATGGGTTGTAAGTGGTACAGGGTCTTCTATAAAATGACAAAAGTATTTTAAAGCACCTATCATAAAATAATTTGAAAACTACGTTATTTTGATCATTTCATAACTCAGTTTTTCATTTTTTATTTTGAAGCTATTTTGCTACACTTTCAATATTTTAAATGAAACTATTTATGCACTTTACGTATGTATGTCACTAAGAAATACAAATGCAATATTTCTTAATGACTTTCTCAAGTGGCCCAACAATGGCTAACCTGCATATTACCTCCAATTTCACTTAAGGATACTAGTTTCAGAACTGCCAGGATCTGTCGATTTTTTATGCTGAAGAATATCCTCGACCACTCCTTCCCAAAAAAATAAATTTTGTTCATTTGAAAATAGATACTCTTTTCCTTTTGTATCATTTTCACATGATACTGAAATACAATACATTGAGATCTGCCAGGATCTAACATTTTTTGATTGCCGATGGATATTCCGCTATTGTTGTCCTTTTGAAAACATTTCAAATCTTTTCGTTTTTTAAAAAGACATTCTTCCTACCCATTTAATCCTTTGTATTTTGGCTGTTTTAGTCAGTGCCTAAAATATTTGTTGGATATAGTCTCCTGACCCTACCTACCCCTACACATCAAACGTTTTTACTAAATTAGTACAATATAGAACTGTGGCAGTGGGTGTTTGGGATAGGATTAAGAGATGGCCTCTGCATTACGACAAAAGTGAAATTACTCGTCAATATTTTATAACAAGTCACTAATGCCCCATTAACTACTTTAAAATATTGACAAAACTTATATTCCCTGATAATTTAATCATAGGCATATTAAGTGTTAAAAAAAAATGAGATAATGATACTGAAAATAGTTTTGTTTCTGTCAATAATTAAATATAACAAAGAGTATATTCAATTAACACATAATTGTTATCAAGATTGCTCAACCAGCCTTTTACCAATGCTAGTAAGAAAATCTATCCTGATCTTCAAGCAGGTCACAAGATTTCATGAGTTAATTCCTTTTGATATCAACTTTTGATATCCTCTCTCATTTTTCCCTGATTTGACTAAAGAGTGCCTAATGTTTGGAGGCCTATCGTGTGAGCTCAAGATGGGACTGAAAAGATTAATATATAGTTTAGTAAAATTCATCTTCAGGAAATCTAAACAGCCTCATATATTTTGCCAGCATTCTGAGCTGCTTATATATTATAATGCATTCTGAGCATTCTGAGTGGCTTTTGCCTGATATTTTACAGCGAAAATCCTATAATCTTTACCTATCGCTCTGCATTCCTTCATCTGCCTTCTGAATATAAAGCCCCAATGTTCTAGCCAATATATCCCCTCCCTATCACAGAACTGCTTTCTTTATAAATGAATTTTTAAGATTCCTACCCATTCCTATTCGTAAAGCTTTTTTCTTAGCTCCTTTCAAACGTTGTTTATAAATAAAAATATTAATATAATTTTTTTATATTCATTTGAAGACATGTCCTAATTTTTACTTCCTATCTAAATTTATGTTTCTTATTTTATAATTTACTGAGGTATTTATCTGCAAGCTATGGAGCCAAATAATAGTACCTTTTTATTAAACATTGTTGTTACAATTAGGGAATGATACATCCCACGATAAAGATTTCATTCATTAAAAAAAATATGCACAATTAGCTATATGAATGGTACTCACAGAAATAGTTTAGCGTTTCCCGAATCTGTTCAGGAGTGAGGGGTGATACGTCTTCAGGCTTCAATGAGGGGCAATACCAATCATCGTTCTCATAACCTAAAAAAAATCAAATTTTGTTAAAAATAAATATACATAACATTTGTAATAAAAGAAAAAGATACAACATTTACTATTAATACTCATCAAAATTGGGAACTTAGATTAATAAGGCATAAGAATAACAAAAGTTACCAATGCCCATATTCTGTTTGAAAATTGATCAATATTCACCATAGGATCCTAAATCTTTCTTATAAAACATTACAGTATTTAACCATATCTTTATTATATATCAATTCAACTTCAATCAAATATAAGAATAGTCTTTAATGCTAAATTTACCACAACGGGTCAAGTGACCCCCTTCTCAGAATTTTTGGCAGAAGTTCTTGGAAACAAGATTGATTACTTTGCTTTTTGATTTTACTACTTTTATTAAAACATATATTAAAAGTGTTTTTCAATAGCAACTCCTTTCTTATTTTTTTTTTTTTACCGAAAAATATATGTAATAAGGCTTTACTACCGCAACATGTCATTTGACCCCTAATAATAATTATAATATTCATTATCCATAGCTGTATACAGATGGCTTATCAATGAATATGTTTATTTATTGAGAATAAACTTTGTTACAAACAAATATATAAATCTTAGTGTGAATATTGCAAGTTACAGTATTTTTTTTATGAGACACCAGTTTATTTATTTTTTTATTTCACTGATAATTCTGATTCAAGTTTTTTTGTGAGAACTATGAGTAGAAATAGTTTTAGTGAAATCATATAGTTTATTAGATTAAATAAAAAAAACTTTAAAAAGCCACAGATAAAGTTGCACTAATTTCTGAGGCATAGTACAAAGCCATACAAAATAGTCAAATTGTTTTAACTTTGGAGCGCATGTGACTATTGTTGAGGCCAACATGTGTTTTGTTTATCTACATGAGGTCATGTAATTCTCGATTCAAATTAAGATTGTTATAATTATTTTTACCTCATGTACAATTAAATTAGTTATAAAAATTCAATTTGTTTTTTAGTTTATCAATTGTATAAATTTAATTTTATGGTTATTAATAAAAACATCTGTCATATATCGATGCTGACAGATTAGTGTCTGTTATATATTTGGATTGAATTTGAGTGTTTGAATTGATTGGTTTACGTGTGGGTCTTCTGGCAGCTGCGTGAGTCACGTGACGTGCCACCTCTCCTCCTCAAGAATTGGCAGTGAGTTCCAGACATTCAAGTAAACAGTTATGCCTCGCACTCTTGCTGGAATTAGGTTGGTGACCTGTATGATAGCCACCGTTTCTGCATCAGGAAGACGTTAAGCCTGAATGGACAGTTTCCATATGACCAGTTTTTATGCTTGAGTGAGTCATCATTAAGGTTAACTAAGCTGGATCTAAATGCAGTATTGGAATTACTTCCAAAGATGTTTTCCTTTGATATGTTCAGTATTTATCACTGTTTGTCGTTAATAGTATATTTTGATTGCTAATAATATTGAATATGGATAAATTCATGGTGTTTATAAATGAAAGTACAGAAATTTAACATGCTATTGTCAAATAAATATCTGAATTTGGTAAATTGTTTATTAATCTTTATTCATTATATTGAGCTACCAGTTTCACAAAAGTGGACGGTTTCGGCTGAGTTCACTACGAACCCCTAGCCCCCGCAACAACTATCATAAGCACTTTTTTCCAATAAAGGTTAAATGTCGATTTACAAAATGCCTAACGAGCCATATAAGTTTGGTATAAAATTCTGGCTGGCATCTGATGTCACCTCCAAATATGTTATAAATGAATTTCCATAATTGGGAAATTATAAAAACAAATTATCTTCAGCTCCACTCAAATACGTACTTATTCAATTCAATTTGTTCAGCAAACAAATCACTAGGCAATTTCAGCTACTTTAAGTTAGAATTCATAAGCACAAAAAAACTGTCAAAGAACGTACTGCAACAAAAAACAAAACTGCAACCATCTGTATTAAATGCAAAAAATATGTATATGGAAAATATGCATCACAAAATTCCATAATTTGCAAAAAAAAATGTGATGAAAGCAAATATTATTTACTTTAAAATTTATAATTTTTAAGTTTCTTTTAATTTGATAAATAAACAAGATAGAATTTTAACTTAGAAAAGTGTTTTATTCACATCCTAAATTGAACTAAGACATATATATATTTTTTTTTTAACATCTTAAAATATGTAATTTTTATAACACCATCCATTTGACCCGTTCTGGTAAAAATAGGTATATATGAAATGTCGGTAGGTTTAGTATTAAGTCTACAGTCCTTAAAAATGATATTCTTTACTTCAATAATCTCTAAATAATAATAGTCATTAAGTTAGACTAAATTATATTTCACTTTTAATACCTTTATTATTTTGGAGATGGATTTCCTGAGGAGGTCAGCCAGAATCTCAAGGACTAAGCGAATCAGAAATGGAGGGAAGGCGATTGAGATGGTTTGGACATGTCAAAAGGATGGATGATAAAAGAATCCTCTAAATAGCATTTGAATGGGAAGCAGAGGGTAAGAGGAGGAGAGATAGGCCTTGCATCAGGTGGAGAGATGTTGTGGCTAAAAGTATGGCTGGCTGGAGACCAACAGAGAAGCAAGCAATGGACTGAGAGGGGTGGAGGAACAGACAGAGGGAGGAGTGAGGCTGAGGGCAACTTCGAATGGCAAAGAAAATCCTTGCAATGAATTTAAATAAAGCGTAGAACAAAATTATATAATCATAAATGAAATTTACTCCTCCTTATATGTCTGATGGAACGCCACATACATATTTACGTATTCCGACAGTTAAAATCCATATTCTTAAGAATTAGAGACATTACCATGACAAACTACATTGACACTAACAAACAGGTACAGAATCTGGAAGCGCTACAAATTCCTGAAATAACTCAATGGAGGATGAAAAGGAGGTGGATGAGTGATCTCCTAGTCTCATTCCTAATAATTTATAATCATGTAAGGAGATTGTATCACTGAGTACTGACTTCCTCAAGCCTGATTATGTTTGCTGTTTTTAATGTAACCTCACATTCACTTCTTATAAAAAAATGTGTACAGTTGTGAATAAAATTATTGTGTTAAAAATATTAATTAAATTTAAAAGAAACAAAAACAGAAAAGACAAAAATTATTATTACATTATTATTATATAACTACAACTCAAAAACCTCACATCTATCCAGTATCTCTTAATAACTAACCATTCAATATTTGAGGCGTTTGCTATCAAAACCAGCTCATTCTATTTTTGATAATTTTACAGGAGAGACAAAAAACTTCTCACGTCCACAGTTCTAAAGCTAATTTCTTTTTTTAAATTTTTAATTGTAGGTATAACCGTCTAGAATTTGATTAGTTTTTCATTTTCATTTCAGATGCATTACCTTGGGCGTAATTACACTAATTAGGTTGGAATAAGCTGGTTTTGATGCAAAAACACGATTTTTCATGCTTTTTTTTTCAGTTTTTTGTTCAATTAAGTTATGTGAGATTGGCTTTTTCCAGTTTACCAGTTAATATTTGTGTATTAACTTTTAGAGTTTTAAATAAATGACATTACTTTAAATAAATGAGTTTACTTGGCCACTCTAGCTCTTCTTCCGGGTTGATATCCATTGGTAAGAAGTTAAAAGAATAATTAAAACAATCTGTAAGTTTAGGGAAGGTTATCTGCAAGGTGGATGCGAGCGCTCCTGGTGAGAGATGGCAAAAGCTTGGAATTAGCTGGATTTGATCCATAAGGCAAACCTTTTCATCTAATTTTGGGCTAGAATGAGCTAGACTAGAGCTATATCCCTTCGGCAGGTTATGAAGGACCCCCTAAACTTTCAAAATATGCAAAAAAGTGGATTTCAGAAAAATATGGAATGAGCTGGTTTTGATAGCAAACGCCTTATTTCACCAATTCAATAGTGATGGGCTTTTTTTTATTTGGATTAATATGATTTTGTGATTCTAGGTACAAAATCAACCAGTCACAAACTTGTATTAGAGAGAAAATATTTTTTAATTTGAATCATTAAATTACAAAACAGTCACAAATGAATTCATGGCTAACCAATTACAAATCTCCAATTCTCATCAAAAATTCCATACAGAAGTTATTTTTTAAATAATATAATAAATGGCCAATTACTCAACAAATATTTACCTCAAATCAAGAGTACATCATTTTATTTGTTTTGTTTTTGTGTTTTTTTTTTTGTTTTTTTTAAGTTAAAGGCATTTAAGTTAAAGTCTTGGACTTATATTATAAAAGAAAAGTAAAGAGATGTAGATATTGATTAAGATAATTTTTTGAGAATACTTTAGAGAATGAATGACATTATTATTGAATAATGTCATAATTATTGAATCATATTATTCAAAGCAATCTCCATATCAGCTATTACTACCAGTAAGATCTAGCAAATGTAGATATACTTCATCCAGCTCAAGATGACACATTTATAAGCAACTATTTGCCTGTTAATAGTTAACAAAGAAATTAAACAGTAATTGATAATTACTAAAATAGTAACTATTTACCTGAAAACGATGTGAGAGTGTCAGCTCTGAGTTTGTACTTGGGGATCTGTTCTTCGAGAAGACTAATAATCTCTACCTCCGGCAGCTCCTCCCCGCTGCACACGTCTGTTACAAAAATTAATGAAATATTAGAAAAAAATACAAAAAAAAAACAACAACAAAAATAACTTATCAACAATAAATGGTAACAGACAAATTATTTACTCAATATTTTTATTCAAAGAAAAATAGTAACTAAAAAATTAAAATTAGGTCTTGAATTTGTAGACACATGAGATAATTAGTAATAAAGATAAAATTATTTTACAAACTAAAATTCAGTTTAAGCATCCTTACATTTGATATTAACATTTAACAGTTATCTAAATTATTAAATTATTATATACCAATAAATTCAAGCAAAAAATTATAAAATAACCTTTAAACCAACAAAATTACATGAGGATGAGAAACAAATTTCAAGTTTCATTTGAAGTAAAAGATTATACATGTTTAAACTTCTTTTTATATTTAAACAAAAAGACTTAAGCTATTCATACAAATATTTTACACCTAAAAAAGTATCAGCATTTATGTAAAATGCATAATATTCATATTTTATGAATTTTTATTTGTTAAAATGCTCCTACCTATGTTTATTTTAGCCGAAACATGAAATGCAGTAGAAAATATCGAATATATTAAAAAACAATATGTTATGTGCAAAAAAAAAAATTGGAATAGGTTGTCTTGAACACACTGGATCCTAGAGCACTTTATTTGTGCAAAATTGAAATCTATTACAATAGTTAGAACCCACAGATTCAATCTGAAGAAAATATACAGCAATATTGCATGTCAGCTATTATAACAGAAATCACTATGGTGTTCAAATGTAGATCAAAATAAGCTTTAACCTTTTAATATCAAACATATATTTTCTTTCGATTTTTACATAGAATCTTTGATTTCAATATAAACTAATGAATATGTATTTATAAAACTAATAAAAATTTCGTTTTTATAAAAACTTCATTAAATATAAAATTACTATTTTTATCATTCATTTCATACCGAATTTTATAATGTAGTAATGACCGCCATTGAGGTATTTTTTATAGCTTCACGCATTGCAGAATATTGTTTTTATTTTTATGCTCCAATTATCAAACCATTGTTCAGATCGCCGTCATAACGAGTAATATCTGTCACCTTTCAATATTTTTCATTTAAACGCTACCGTTGGGAAATATCTTCTTAATTCTTAGCTGTAATCAGTAGAATAAAATAATAAAGATAAACATATTTCATATGTAATATGAACATTGTTTCCAGAAACATTTTTCGTAATTCAGTAAAGTATAAATTATTTTTCGTTTTAATACAATTTTTTTATTTAAGATTATATAGTAATCCAACATTAAATAAGATATGACTATAGAAAAAGCATAACGTTGAGGTTTGAAGACATCAATGATGGAATGTAGTGTTTGTTCTTATTATATATATATATATATATATATATATATATATATATATATATATATATATATATATATATATATATATATATTATATAAAATATAAAATATATATTATATATATATATATTTTTTTATTTTGAAGAGAAAAGATTTGCCCGGTTGGGATTCTAACCCAAGTCTCCACTACTCTAGCGTGGTGCCTTATCCACTAGGCCACCGAGCTCGTTTCCGAACCAGGGAAATCTTTTCTCTTCACTGATCCATACCCCCGGGCACTCGCAGTTGCGATGTACAAATCGGGGATGAATGTTCTTTGAACATTACTGTTAACTGGATCTTGTTGACATACGTCATATATATTATAAATTATGAAATAATTATTAGTTGTTGATAAATATATTTTTTATTTTGAAGAGATAAATAAATTTCCCTGGTTCGGACACGAGCTCGGTGGCCTAGTGGATAAGGCACCACGCTAGAGAAGTTGAGACTTGGGTTCGAATCCCAACCGGGCAAATCTTTTCTCTTCAAAATAAAAAATATATTAAAATATATTTATCAACAACTAATAATTATTTAATATATATATATATATATATATATATATATATATATATATATATATATATATATATATATATATATATTGTTTTTTTTTGTTTGTTTTTTTTATTTCGAACTTATCAATTTCGGATGGTAAGATAAAAAAGGAAGGACAAGCAATTGTATTTTTAAAATTTTCGCCAATTTTATTGATTACCCCGTGTCGCCATATTAGTCAGCACTTCTCGAGATCTAAGAAAAAATCGAGTTCCTCGAACAACTCTAAACTCTTGAATCATTTCCTGATGTCTCTGCCATTTTCACAACGATAATACTAACTTTCCTAACTGAAATATATCAATTAGGCGCGAGATATCGACGCATGAGAATAGTCCCGGTCTCGTGCAGAAGTGTGATATCTAATTAGACTCATTGAGAAGCAGACAACCAGAACCACAACGATAGAATAGACGGAATGAAAGTTAAACAGGACGTAAAAGACCTTCATGGCTGAAAAGGCCTTCAAATAATTAAATAAATAGAAAAAAAAAGTAGCAAAACTGAAAAACAATGTTTTTTGTTTACCGTAAACAGAGTAAAAATGAGAGAAAAAAAAGCTAATTCGACAGGACAATAACACGTATTGTTTAGTCTATGTTTTCTATTCTTATTGAAGTGGTTAATAAAGTTTTCTAGAATATATAAACGAAACATATAATCCTTACACTCTTGGAGAAACAAAAATTATTTCATTTTATTCTATTCAAACATAATCAACCCTGCCTATATAAAGGAAGTTATATTTTTAGATGCACTCAAAAACAATCATAAACCGAAATTTTCGCAAAAATTTTGAAATATGGAAACTATCAAAATCTTGGAATTCGAAATTTCTTTATTAAATTACATCGGCGGATGTCATGATGACGATAAGACGAAATTTTTCACTATTCAGTAGAGAATTTTTGATCGTTTTCAAAAATCCTGCCATTACTTTAAAAATACCATTTGCGCCGAAATACGTATTTTGAGACCTTATCAAGAAAACACAACATAATCAATTTTTCAAAACGCTGAACATTAATATTAACTTGTTTTAAAGGAAATTTGATTTACCTACCAATTCTTCATGACAACCACCACCATGAACCATGCATCAATGTTCATTAATCTATGGCACCTGTGAATAGTGTGTGAAGTGCTATTTTCTGAATTTCGGGTTATGGTTATTGCCATGGATTGATGTAAAATCCAAACTTTTAATTGAGTTTTTCCTAAAATACTATTTTTGCACTTAATAAATTATTCACAGCTGCCGCAGATATGTAAGTAAATGATTGCCACATAAAATCTAGTGAATTGAATTATGTTTCAACTTTTATATCACTCTCTCAGGGCACACAGGTTTAATATGTTTCAACTTAAAAAGGAGTAAGTCTATTAAAATAAAGTTTAAATTGAATAAGCTAGTCATTAGATATTTTTTTTTTAATAGTCAATTATACTTAGCTCCATTTGTTATACTTTAGCAATACATTAAATATGATTAATAGCCTTATTTTATACACCTAACCTTATCCTTCAGCAATAGAGTTTCTATGTACTAATTTAAAGGGATACCAGTATTTTATATAAATGGAGATTTATATAAACACTAAGCAACTTCAACAAGTAGATAATAAACACTACTTTAAAATGAATTTGATACTGATCTGATACTTCTAACATTAAGATAAACTATAAAGGTATTTTTGTGGCCAAAAAAAAGAGGGAGGGTAACAACAATTGCTATTCATTTGTATAAACATAATATAAGTAATTCATTCAAATTTATTATAAATTACCTGGTTCATGTGCAGCTTTACAATAGCCAATGTCCATAAAACATAAATATTCTAGACTATATTGTTAACAATGGTTGTATTCATAAAACACAATCATACAATGACATGATCTGAAGGACTGATTTACAAAGAGCCAAAATGGGATAAGAATATGCTATCAGAAACATTATCTTGTAGTCAGGTCATTTGTTCTATTATATTTTTATGTCCCCAGTTTCATTCAACTGAGTGAATTCTAATCTGCTTTTCTAGACCTATCAGAACTTATAAAGCACTATGGAATATAACTATTTAATCTTTTTAAGAATAATCATAAATAAAAACTGAATGATAAAACATGGACCAATAAATAAATGAATTTAGTGTTATCATAGGAAAATAAATAACATCATCTATACAATACAGAATTGTTTAATTAAACAAATAGAAAAAAACTAAAAATAGTTAGATAGAAAACACTACTTCTATACTAACCCAGGATAAAGAATACAGGTTACTAAGGAATAGAGTTTTTTACTTTAATACCAAAATCAACAATACATCTTTTAGTACCAGAATATTGAAGTGGCCAAGTAAATGAATAATTGATAAAGTGACCAGCTCTAAAAATATTAGGTATGAATATATTTTAGCATATTTTGTTTTAAGTCTAAATATAAAAAAAAAAAAAAGTTTAAGTATTAATGTTTATACTAATTAAATATGGTTTTAAAAAACCCTACATCTTGTTTCAAATTAGATTTTAAAATTTCTGAAAAATCCTTTAAAATCAATGAATAGCAATGAAATTCTTAACAGATGCTATTTAAACAGAATCAGAAGTTGTACTTGATTTTATTACTTGTTAAGAATTTTATTTTCAATGATTATATTTTAACATTCATCATCATTAAGCACTTAAATGTACATAATAAATTTTCAATAATTTCAAATAAATGTAACTTGGTGAACTGAAACAACTTGGTAAACATTTTGAATACCATCAATTATGAAATAACTTCAGAATAAGTAAAAAGAATACTACTTACTAACTTAAAAAACTAGTTGCGGATTATAAATAAATCAAAAACTAACCATTCTATCTCAGAAGTAAATTAAAGACTATTTTAAAGGTTATTGGATTTTATGTCATTCTTCTATAGATGCCATAATTTTATGTGAGTTGATTTATGATTTAGTTTATATAATTTTCAGTAAATTAATTGAAATAAAATAACAGTTCCAATTATAATCAAAATCTGTGACAAATAACTAAACTTTAATTTAATTTTTACACTTGTTCAATTCTATTTGTGCTTTCTTAGCTATTATTAAATTGCATTTAAAAAATATATCATACATGATTTACTTTGATGGAACATCGGCTGAGGAAGAGGGCACTTAAACCCCAGTCGGTGTCATGGTCATTAGTTATTTAATTTTTTCATGAAGACCTGTCTTGTTTCTTACACAGAGCTAACACTCTAAATCACATTGAACACTACACTATCAAAATGAACTTATCCAGAACTAAACAACTGAATTAAATAATATTTTTTAACTTAGACAAAACTTGGCAAAGGAAGTGAACACAAATCCCATTCAGCTATCTAATTATCGAACAATTATTTTCTTGATCAAAAACTGTTTTGTTTGAAATAAAGCCCTGATTAACACATAAACACTACAACAACACAAAGCTAGAGTCCATTATTAAACTGCTGAACTATACTAGCATATTTCAGATAAAATTTTTATCTCTGAAATAAGATAACAATCACTAACTAGCCTGACCCCTAATAAGCGGGTAGGGAGGGAGGTGCATTCTGGTGTATGATAATGATGTTGCCATTCAGAGGTAGCCTTTATCAACAGGTCTGTCTGTATGTTTATATTTGAATGGCACTAATTACAAATTGCAGTTAAATTTGCCTACAGTTAGGCAAAGAATGTAATGCAAAAACTCAATAAATATTTAAATTATATCAATTTATGGCAAGTTGATTGATATTCTTTAATTTTAATTTTCTAAAAATGACCATGGATTTGAATTTAATGACTGAAAATTTTAACTGCCAACACCAAATATTATGTATGGATTTGGTGTAAGGAATTGATAGATTATTGAAAGCTTCTTTTTTTTATTGTTGTGTTCGAAATATCTAATCCACATTGAACTATATAATTTTTTTATATAAATAAAGTTTATTGTTATTCACATTTATAACTTACATTTAAGGAAAATTAATTCCAAATATTCGAGCACCCTCAGATTAAAAGAACAACTCATACTGTAATAAGTTAATACTAAAGCTTTTGTAATTAATAATGAATTTTTTTTTAAGGTCATTTTTAATTAATTATTTTTTTATTTAATAAATATATTTTACATAACAAAGAAATCAAAGCAGAACAGATAGTTTAAATAACATTTAATAATGTTCCCATCCCAGAAATAGAATGAAATTTAAACAAATTTGTATGTTCATTCAATCTAATTAAGAACAGCCACTACATGGAACACGTAATTCCATTTATCAGGCCAATAAAGTAAAATTCTGATTATAGAAAACTTGAGATACAGAAAAAGATTGGTTGAATAATTGGTTAAGCAAATAAACAAAATGGAATGATGGGATATTGAATTAAACAAAAGTTAAAGTGGAATCATTTCTGATTATGAAGATACAGGTCATTAATTGGTAAGAAAGATAACTAAATAAATTAATCCAAAATTGCTCAAGAATTTGTTAATTAACATAATATTAATGGAGAAAATTATTTTCTATCCTTTTAGTGTCATAACTGACAAGCACAAATACTGATTAAAAGTTTTATTTTTCTAATAAAAAATAAAAAATTTCCTAATCATTAATCCTTTTTAAACCTGTTTACATGGATTCTTTCCTACCTTGACTCCAGCTATCTAGGATTTCCTCTTCTTGTGGCAACTTCCTTCTCTTCCTGAGCCTCTTGCGGAGGGTCTGGTCCGACCAAGGGAACATCGCTATGTTCAGCGAAGGATCAGTTTCTTGTTCTAACAGGCACTAACATCATCAGTCCTTTTATCTTGGCACAATAAACATTCCATTTACAACTGCTCAGTACCGTCAACCTTATCAGCTCTCAATGCAGCACTTCTAATTATCCTCCCACCAATAATGATAATAAGCAAGAAAAACAAATTGATCAAAGCTAGTGCAAAGGAATGTCATCACGAGGTGAGTACACAAACCATTTTATACTTTCTATTTCGGGCTGATCAACAATGACAAATAAGTAACGATAAAGCTAAGAAGGAAACAGGAGATGAATGAGAGATACCAGGGAATAAAGGCTCAGCTGATGAGAGGGAAGATGTGTAGAAAATAGAAAATAGGAAATCTGGCATGGCTCCAAGAGCATCAAGGTGGGGGACAGATGTGCGTATGGCCAGAGCGCACTCACCAAACCTACTATTAATACTCTATTTAGCCTAATATTCGACGGCATAATGGCACCCCCATCATTTACTGCCTGCGCCAAAGCCAAGCAGCTAATTCATGATGCCACCTCCACAGGCTGCCAGCTATGCTTTTTCTTACTCTATCGTATTTATATAAATACACTCAAACGTGTTTTTCTTATATTAATAAATTTTATTTTAAGCATATTCTGCCGGCATCATGAGCTCTATTATAATTTTTTTTTTAAGTTTCACTCAGAACATAACTTACAAGCATGTTTTGTACCCATTATTTTTAAATATATTTATCTTAATAAAGACAACATTTATTGATACTATAAGAATGCTAAATATTAATAACATAGAACAAACTTAAAGGGAAAGTATAAGTGTAAGAAAAAGGTAAACACAATAGAAAAATATAAACTTTAGTTTTAACCTTTATTTAATAATCAACAAAAACTCTTTATAAAATATTAATAAAGCAGCCACTCATTATTATAAAGCCAGGAAAAATAAATGAATAAAAATATAAAGAAAATCAAAACAATATAATAAGAAACATTTAGCATGTTAATAAGAGCCTTATATTAATCTTTCACATGATTAAGGCTCCTCAACGTGCAAACTAAAGTTCTTTTTTAGTAAATTTAAATTCACTGCATTCTCGCCTACAGGCTTAGAATAAATTTTCCAAATCATTTTTCTGATTTTACTTTTATATTCCATTAAAACCTAACTCTTAGGTCTAATATTAGTACTTCTTTTACCTTACAAATAAATTGTAAAATACTAATAAATCTTGATGGATAATCACTGTGTAATCAACAACAAACAATTTTTTATTTTTTCAGCTCATGTAGATATTTTTATTATATTTACACCTTTATACGTAATGGTAATGTTATTTTGTTATGTTATATGGCAGAGAGGTTTTCAAATCTACAGCATCAACTTTTCCATTTACTGCATCTACCTCAATCCACCATTAAGCCTGCAAATTATAATCATTTAACCTCTGTAAACTATTACCACCCATTCAAATATCAATGAGATATAAGAGCAAGAAAAACATACCTGTTAAATTAACAACAGTAATCTTCTAGTAGGACGGGAAATCTATATATTGCCATTAGATATCAAAAATTGTCATTAATAACAAAAAAATCAAACTACAGAAAATAAATGGAGAAAATATGCGAATTGTTAATATGCTCTGACTATTGACCTCATTTGAACTTTCTTACATGGATATATAATATAAAAAGCAAGCTTTTACAGTATAAGGGAACCATATTTCTTAATTGAGGAATAACAAAAATTTGTTGAATGCTTTTATCATCTAGTATTGGAAATGGATTATTTTATAGCAGAAGGTTCAATAAAAGCAAATGGTAGATTTAATGGCTTCAGAACACTGGCAAAGTAAGCAGAAGAACACATAAATAAAGCACTCATCTATCTACTGATATAGTTTTATGTACATTTTTTTTAATTATAACAGTGAAACCTTTATTTATAAAATATTAAAATTTCTAGAAAACCTTGGTGAAATTTTATACGAAGACTTACAAGTTTTATCATTGACACAGTATATAAAATATCATTTTATTTTATTTTTTTTCTTATTTAATTCTATCTCCTCTAATCTGTAGAATGTTATCTTCTTTTCTTTTCATTTAAATATCATCTATGTACATAGTGTCATTAATGTATTATTGTTTTTCTTTTTTTGTAGCTCATTATATCTCTAACCAGATTTAATTTAGTTATACCTGCAATTATCTGTTATTCTTAAGGGACTTTGTCCCAGAATAAAATTATTTTTCTATTCTATTCTATTCTATTCTATTCTATTCTATGTAGAACATAATAAAAACATTTTAGGATTGGAGTAATTCTTAAATTGAACAATATAAAATATTTGAATATATACTAAGAGTAGTTTCAACTTTATGGGTGTTCAATCAACAGGTATGCAACTGCATTATTTTATCCTACATCAAATAGTTACTTAATTTATTCAACATTGTGTAGCTAATAGTTTTTAAAAATAAATTTCATAGAACATGTAAGTTTCAAAACATGTCAAATGCCTTCAGAAAATGTATAAATAAAATAATTTTACATTGAAATCAGTTTAGTTATTTAGTACAGATAAATGAAAAGAAGTTACCTGTGATGGTTTGTGCGTCGAGGGTAAGGGCTGTAGGACGAGCATTCTGCTTGTCCGCCAGCTTGGAAGGAACAGGCTAAAACAATAAATACAATAATGTAACAAATGTATTTGTATTATATTATCCTTAAAGAGATTTTTAAAAAAATATTTGCTAATGAGGATGAAATTAAACATAATATTTTCAGGTATTGATAATGTACCAAATTTTGTAAGTTCTCGGAGGTCAGATAACCAAAAATACTAGATACTTTTATATCTGAGTCAGTTGTGAATAGTGTGTTAAGAGCAATTTTGTAAATTTTGTTTTATGAGTATTAAGAGATACCCTATTTCTTTTTTTCTATTTGAGTCTAATGGTCCAAGTTATATGTTTATTGAAGATATAAATATTCATTCATCATAGTCGAAAAAATTCTTAACTTTCAATTGAATTTTTCCTAAATATGATTTTTGCACTCAACACACTATTCACAGGTGACAAAGGTATAATTACCACAATTATTTGGGCAAAGAGTAAAATAAGAATAATTTGTTCATTAAATTTCAAAACAGTTAGTCTAAAATATTTTTGGTATGGTTATATACATACAAAATTAATATTTCTTCAACTGTATTTAGAAGTTAAGTACATACAACCAAATGCAGATAATATTTAGATGAGCAACTGCACAATGGCTAGATTCACAAACTATCACCCACTTCTTCTCACCCCCACCTCTGATCATTTCTAAAAGCGATTACCCTAAACCATTCACCCTGATTGAATAAGGTGTTACAAGAGGTTAATTTGGTCATTGAATGATTGGTCCACAGGCAAGGACACATAAATACTAATCGGTCAGCCATAATCAATAGAAATAAACAAACATTCAAAATATCAGCAATTTGAATTACAAATTAGATTGCTTTGATTAGTTCTAAAGTTAAAAGTGTAGGTACCCATTACAGCTTATGCCTGTAGAAAGACATAAAACCTTCTTGAGTACCAACATACATTTAGTTCATTTATTTCTTTATTACATGCTAAGTTTGAAAGTTTATAGAACTGAATTTGAATGAAAAAATAAAATCATAACGATTAACAAGTTACAAATCATTGATCGATTCCTGATTTGATTGATTGGACTATATTATCATGTATACATCAACTAATAGTCTAGGGATTTTGGCCAATGGCGTTCCCATTTATGGAATTGCGTCCCCACCTCCCACTGATATATTAAAATATTCCCATAACTGTGACTATTATAAACAATTACTATAAAACAGCATAGTTTAAAATTATAAAAAAAAGAGGATTAATTTGCAAACGTATCTTTATTTGTTTCTTGTAACGGTTTACTAATGGAGTTTTTTTACCATCAGAAAATCGTCCTATTTTTCAGATATTCCCTTAGAACATTTTGCTACGGACAGCGTCTGATTTTAGCCGATGATTGAATTGCACACGAATCCGAGTTGATTTGATTGTACGTCAGGAAAAAGGCACAGCCGAATCAACAGACTTTAAAATAAATAAGTTGCGGAATCTATGTGAAAAATTAATTCGTTAAAGTAACTTAATATTACAGAACGAAAATGCAAATGTATTTGTTTTAACGAATGAATTCAACTTTTCTAGAACTAATGTAGTTTATTTCTGCTATGTTCTAAGTTTATCAAGTGGCTTTTTCACTTTTTTAAATATTAATCATTTTTAACTGCAGGGTTTGGTAAATGAAGGGGTTATGTAACAAAACACAATTTTGAGTAATTCATGTTTAAAGTTTTTTTTTTACATTTTCCTTTAGCCCCTTCATCTTCTTTATATCTCCTTTTCTAGCTGTTTTGAAATATTCAGATTTTGCTACCCAACACTTCTGTACATATATCATTTATCGCATGAATTAGATTGTATTAAAAAAAAAAAAAAAATGTGACAACCATTTCATTCATCAAACTCTTAAATTATAGTTCTTAAATTGTACAATTCGATGATTGTAAAAAAATAATTTATAATTGGATTAAATAATAATTTGAAACATAATTATTACAATAAAACAATGTTTTGCATTAATGTTGAATTAAAAAATTGAATGAAAAATTTCTAAATTTCTGAAAAATGTAACCATTTGAGACTTGTCTATGTTGTATTTAGAAAAAAACAACACAAAAATTAAAATACATAAAATTACGATATCACCTGAAACAAAGCGGTTACATGATCTGAATAATATCACTGCTGACCACTTTAATAACAATAAACGATAAGTATTTTCTAAAATACGCAACATTGGCAAACGTAAAGTTGCGCCACTGGTGATTTAAGTCCTGTAAGCACTAGACTGGAAGGACTTCACGCAAGCGCACGAGAGCCACAACCTGTGGCTAGTTGTCAAATCAAACCTATTTTCTATTTACACAAACAAGCAAGTTTCTATTTCAGATAGGAAATAGCCACATTAACAGAACAAAGAAATCTTCCATCTTAGTTGGAGATCAGCGAAACAAGGTAGCAAGCTTGAGCGAAATAGATATTTTTTTTTTGTTTTACTATAAGACCAGTGAGATAATTGGATCAGTCTAAAATCATATAACCCCTTATTCCAGGTGGGAAATTTTAGATTTTTTTTAGTATAATTCGCGGAGAAATAGTTTTATATTAATTATTTCAATCTTAAGTAATGTATATACACCCGGGACTCGATTAACCGAATTGGTTGGGACCGAGATAGACTCGGACAACAAAATCTTGGGATTATTCAGACCCTCTAAAAGTAAGAGAAATATATAAGAAAAAATAACGTAGGACAATTGACGTAATACCTAACAAAATGATACTTATGTATGCAATAATTATATAGACAAATAATATTATTACAAATGTAAATGAAAAAGTTTATGGCATGGAAAAAACACTAATTTTCTTTTGTTTAGTACGAACGTTCACGAACACTCCATTGTCTAAAAACCATCAAATCGATTTTGCGTCAGTTCTGCCTCCCAGATATCGGAGTGTCTAATCTCCAACCTAGAGAAGCCATCTTCATGAGAAATTATCAGAGAAAATTCTTTTCTAGCAGATCGTCTTCCCCGCCTTCTCGTAGTAATGCTCTTACAAATATTACCTAATTTCTTAGGCAATCGAATGTTTTGTGAACAAAAAAATACATAATAAAATAATAGAAGGCTCGGTTGATCGAGAATCGGTTAATCGAGTCCCCATTGTAGACAATCTGATGATATAAGAAATGACATAAAATCTCTAATAAGCTTCCTCCGTCTATCCATTGAAATTAAATTAATTTTTATCAACCTCCTTTCAAAACAATTAAATAATTCAATTTTAAAATAGTTCTGATAAACAAGAAATATTTTTTTAACTTGTGAGTAAGTGTAAATATATGATACTCAAACAAAGTATACCCCCACTCCACAGCAACAAGAACTTCACCTCAAAACAACTTGAGACAAGGTCGGACGCTTGGACTGACCTCCCTCATATTTGCACTATTTGTGCCCTTCACTAGAGATTGCATTAAAATAAATAAAAAAAATAGAACATCTGGTAATATTAGGTGATATTTGAAAGTAAAATTTAAATATTGGTCATTAAAAACGGTACCGCGTGGCTCTCAAACCCTGAAAATTGGAATATGCATTTTAACACTGTTTAAGGAAAACACACTGTTTATAAACCATAATTTCACTACATTTTGTATCATGTAGTTAGTTATCTTCTGCATTAACTTTAAATATTTACTAAAGAAGAATATTCGAGAAAAAAAAAAATTCCCCTTTAAACCCCCTTTTTTTTTTTAGATAAATGAGAGACGGAAGGGTGTAGAAGAAAGGCATTTGTTCAGGACGAATCCACAAGGAAAAGCTCTTGAAAAATTGGAGAGAAAATTTCTTCTTTAGTGTTTCCTCCGTTGCTTCAGAAGTAACTGCTATAAAACAATATAAAGGAAGTTGCTTTCGAAGCATTTTAGTAATAACTAAAATAAGTCATTAATTACTGATTTTTGAATTTTTAAAAATCACTTTGAGGTGTGAAAAATATAAAGAAAAATATTTTATCTTATTTTTAAATTAATAATTTTCAGAAATAAAGCAATGGCTCAAAATAAATATATAAAAAAAAGGAGAAAAATAACAGCGGATAGTCATATAATGGTTAGGTTATTTTCATCAATGAACACCCCCTCTTGCCAAGATCAAGACGTGTGGATATTGCCAACATCTGGTGATAACACCAAAGGCAATAGAAAATTAGAGACTAAACGACTAAGAAACTAATCTAACCAAGATTATGTTAATATTTTATTAACCCAGTAATATAAATATTATGTATTTATTAAACCTTGTTTCAGTTAATAAATAAATTAATTCATAAATAAATAAATTAATAAAAACCAAGTATGTTTTAAAGAGAATAATAATTTAATACCTGAACCCCAGATATGGCCAACAAAATTCAAGGGTACATAAGAAATCTTAAAAACGTTTTTAAAGGAGATTCAAGGACTGACCAATATGGTCGTGCTTATCGTACGACAGGGTTTTAAGTACATTTAAATATGTTCTATTTAAAAGAATATATTAAAATATCGAATACAGTTTTTTTTTTTTTTTTAAAGAAAAGGTCTTAAAGGGCTACACAAACAGATATAAAGGGAGACTGAGTGGATGCCTAAAATTAGAGTTACCCATGGACATATTTGGAATGCACCTGCAGAAGATGTAATTATAATTATACTAAAATTTGAACTATGTGGACAGGGAAAAAAAGTCCTATATAGAAATAGGTAAATATTATTTATTGTAAATTATAACAACAAAATATGAATTGAAATCATTAGCTTTCTTTTTTAATTATGCCACTGAAATCTGCCATCATTCCAATCCATCCTAATTTATTGTCAACTGCGCATTATCAAATGTTTTTTTATGACACACGGAGAAAATGGTTGCGGAGATAAAATTGATTGGAATAATTTTAAAGAAGTTATAATATCAGAAATCTTACTATGTATAAAAAAAAAAAAAAAACTGAACCACTTACAATCCATAAAGAGTCTTGGGTTCAGTACTTAGGTAGTAGTACTGTTACTGAGCCAACGGTTTAGAAAGGAGACTTTAAACAATGTAACTTCCCTAAATAAGGTGAAGATGAAGCTGTTGTTTAGGTCCCAAGTTTGTAAAATTAAAAGTTACATGTCTGCTCTTATAGGGAATTTAATGTTAAATCCGAAAATGTGGTCAAAATTTGAAAAATATTTACCAGGTATGCAAGTTTAAAATGTCGTTTATTTCTTAAAATATATACACAGTAATTTAAAAAAAAAGTATAATATATTTTATTCAAAGTACTGACCCTCGCTTTCTACACATTTTGTCCATCTATCGGGCAATATATGGATACCATTCCAAAAGAATGCTTCATCTTTATTTGAAATCCATTCATCGAGCCATTTTCGTACGTTTTCGAAATTGTTGAACTGTTGCTCCGCCAATGAGTGTCCCATCGATGAGAAGAGGTGATAATCAGAAGGCGCCAGGTCAGGTGAATACGGCGGGTGGGGTAGGAGTTCCCAACCAAGCGAAGAAATCGTTTCCTTAGTCAATCTGGCTGAATGTGCAGGAGCATTATCATGCTGAAGAATGACTTTGGCGTGCCTGTGAGCCCATTCTGGGCGTTTTTCGATCAATGCGTGACTCAAATTGATCATTTGTTGTCAGTAGCGCTCGGTATTGACTGTTTCGCCGGGTTTTAGAAGCTCGTAGTAGACTACTCCCTTCTGATCCCACCACACACACAGCATTGTCTTCTTCCCAAAACGATCCGGTCTTGCACTCGATGTGGATGGTTGTCCTGGCGTTACCCATGATTTTTTTCGTTTGGGATTCTGAAAATAAATCCATTTTTCATCGCCAGTTACAACTCGATGCAAAAAAACCCTTTCTTTCGTGGCGTAAAAGCAGCATTTCGCACACAGTTTTTCGTTTTTCCATCTGTCGTTCGTCCAATTCATGTGGAACCCATTTTCCAACCTTTTGAATCTTTCCCATAGCTCTCAGGCGATCGGAAATGGCTTGCCTAGTGACATTCAACTGTTCTGCCATCATTTGTTGGGTTTGGGTATTGTCTTCGTCTAATAAAGATTGCAATTCGAAGTCCTCAAACTTTTTTGGTTGATTTTCTCGTTTTTGATCAGTAACATCAAAATCACCACGTTTGAAACTTTGAAACCAACGTTCACATGTCCTGACGGTTGGAGCAACATCGCCATAAGTCTCAACAAGAATTCGATGACATTCAGATGCCTTTTTCTTTTGATTAAATAAGAAAATCATGACATGCCGCAAATGCTCTTTATTTGGCTTAAAATTAGACATTTTTAACACCAAAGAAAGGTATGATACGTCCACGTAAACGACTTAAAAACAACTGACTTTTGTAAACAAATGACTAACAAACAAAATAGCGTTTAGAGATAAGCAAATCCTTCAATAGGCTAAGAGCGCATTCTATTGGAATTAAAACGACATTTTAAACTTGCATACCTGGTAAACAAAATGGAGATATTACAGCTTTTAGGGTAAAAAACGTGGTTTCCTAAAAAAAAAAAAATCTTTGAATTATTATAAACCTGCAACAGATTGGAATATAAAGGTAAGGACTGTGACATTTTTCTTCATTTTTTATCTAGTAATACCCAATTTTTTTTTTTTTTTTTTTTTTTTTTTACATTAAGAGGTACTCACCCTGTCTACATTTACTTTTTTAAATATCTATATATATAAAAATGAATGTGTGTGTGTCTGTCTGTTCTCGATAGATTCAAAAACCATACATCCAATCGCCGTGAAAATTTGGGAAGTTATTAAGTATATCCCCGGAAAGGTTTTTTAAAAATTTTAATTAAATCAGAGTTGGGGTTCAAGAAATATCCCAAAAATATCAAAATAATATTTATTTTTTATAAATATTACTTTAGTGCAGGTGTTATTAAACAATTACCAATAAAACATATGTTCTAAATTAATCTATATCTCCTTAGTTTTTTAGGAAGGTTTTAAGAAGAATAAAATTCCGTAAAACGATTTCAAATTCATTTTGATGTTTCAGGTTTATATGTAGGTAAGGTATGTTATTAAAATAACATTTAATTAGTAATATTTGTTAAGAGTTTAACCATGAATAAATTGAATAATTAAATTTTTACTCATAGAATTTACTTTTATAAAACAAAACTAACCGCAAAAAATACTGAACCAATCTTTACCAAATCTAAACTACATCATCTTCTTAGTTGAAAGAAGGTTTAGCAATAAGAAAATTTACATATTATCAATTAAATTGTTGCTAAAAAGAGATAAAAATGTGGTACGTAGTAAATTTTGAAAATTGGCCGATATGTGGCGAGTGCCATTTAAGAGAGGTTATAGCGGTACAATGTTATATAGAGCTAGAAATTGATAATAAAATTGGTTTAATTCAAATAAATTGTTTTAAAAAAAAGCTATAAATATTTAGTGTGACGTGTGGATACTAGGGATGTTTAATAATCGAACGATAAGTTGTTAGCACCATTCTGCAACAGAGATTGCAATGGTAAAATTATTAAACCCATCTGTGCCAAATTTTAACTACAAAATTTTCATAGTTCTAGGAAGATTTTAAATAGTATAGTTTACTATAATAATTCTTTAGGTAATAGTCGGCTTACGAGCCACCACCAAGTTTGATCCTTACGCTTCACTTCGAGTTTAAATTTATCGATAGTTCTTTCCTATAACCTCACATGTAAGCAAACCTCTACAGGTTCAACTTGGATTGTGTTGTTTAGTTTGTTATATTGATATTTAGTCTTCTTAAATGTAAATAAGTGAAACAGAAGTTAACAAAATGATTTTCATAAAGGATTAAGTGTTTTATCAATTCATGTTTTCTTATTTCCTCTTATCTAATGTGTAAAAGTGTTACAAAACTTAAGAACATTAATTTGTACATGGATTTGGTGTTTTATATATTTTTATTTGTTGTTTCAATTTCAGTGATAAAATTTCAGTATACATATTTTGTGAATGAATTCTTTGTCATCCATATTACCTTTTGTCCTAAAGTGAGACAGATTGTATAATTAATTCAATAAAACATAAAGATCTAAAAATAAATGTGAGAAAGTATATCATAGGTTTCATATTTTTTTATTTTCACTTCCCTTAAAAATAATATAGCAGAAAATATAGCAGAAATTGACATCCTAACTCTCAACATGGATTCTGTCTTATGTTATATAATTCCTTATAACATGGAGAATGGACAGTGTGAAAATAATCATAGATTAAGAGGTGTACTGTTGGTAATAACTATTGGTGTAATTTTATAGATTAGATTAATGTATTTTTTTTTTAAATTTAGAAGCCTGATGATGGAGCATTTTCTCCGAAAGATGTAGCTACAAATGTTAAACAAATAGGAGTTATGTTAAATAAATTCTTATTGATTCTGCCTTTATATATTTATAATATCTGTGGCACCTGTGCATAGTGGGCTAAGTATATTGAAGAAACAATGCTCAATTGCATTCTTCAATACAAGACTTTTATAGATAAACAAATTATTCTTAGTTAATCAACTATTAGTAAAGTTCTTTAATTATGAGAGCGGGCGAAGTCGCTACGGGGAAAGCTAGTCATTGAATAAGTAGTTTTATTATTATAAAAAAAGAACAATAAATAAGATGTTCTTTGCAAGGGAAGATTTGCAAACATAAAGATTTCACTACAGGAGCCAACCATACGTCCCGACCTAAGGTAACTAGACCAAGGCAATGCGGGTTCAATTCGACGAAACGAGGGGCAGGTCAGCGAGATGAACCTGAAGCAACAGGCCTAAGCATAAATTGCTGAACAGATAAGTTGAAATTAAAATAAACATAATCCAGGATCAGGGATTATGGAATATCCCTATAATTTTCAATCGTCAGTTTTATTTATTATAGCTTGAGAGTAACTGCGTACCAATTCTTAATTCTTATTTAATAAAATATTAAGAAGTAAGAAAAAACACATCCAAGTTAAAAAACTTTACATAGAGTAACAACCTTTTGAGATGCGTTGTAGGTCTTGTTCAGGAAGATTCTTCAGTAAAAGAATAGATACAGTAGACGAGACGAAAATAATATTTTAACTACATTTAAATCACTGATATTTAAAAAAAAAAAAAAAATGGAGCTAAAATAATTTTTCACAATAATATAATTCAAAACCAATGTCAAGATTTAACTTTTAAATACCTCCACCCTCATGCATTATTGATTGTATTAATCAATGCCACTATCAGCCGTTCACCAACTCTGAATTAAAATTGATAAGATAGCCTAAATAAGCCAATGGAGCAAATTCTTATCCGCCGGTTTAACTGATTTGTTAACTAGTCAAATAGATTAGAGTGTTCTAAATAAAACTACCATAGATTAAACGGTGAATGAAAAACTTCATAGGGCAAAAATTATTACAACAGCGGTCTTCCGAAAAAAATCATTTAGAGAAGGCATAAATGTATGGCTTTAAAACTCGAATAAAGCATTAATTATGAGTTAAACAAATTATGCTTACTAATCTTAAATAATATTCTACAGAATAAGAAGTTTTATCAGAAAGTTTCCGATAAAAGTGACAGCTTAAATAAGATATTTATAGTTAGGTTAGTAAGGCTATCTTCATTGGGTCAAAACCTCACCTAAAAGCCCTTCCCTACTATCCACTGCTTTACCTCAAAAACCGACCAATTAATTTCCAAAATTCGATTAAAAATCTGGGAGTAACGTTTGATCAAAGTCTATCATGGAATAATCATATTTCTCAAATCACGAGAAAATCTATTTCTATACTTTTCCACCACCGCGATTCATTACCACTAAGTACTTGTCAACTTTTGTATATTATAGACATAATATATTACATATTATATATTGTATAGTATATTATATGGAGGACTGTCTAGTGAGCTTGAAATGAAATGTAAAAGATTAATGAACAGTTTTATTAGATTTATTTTTGGAATTTCTAGACGTTCTCACAGATCTCAAAGGTATTCTGAAATTGATTGGCTTCACCCCAGTTTCCGACGTCAATACTTCCTAGGTGCACTGATATTTCAATCCTTGAAAACCAAAAAAACCCACCTATATTTATGACCTCCTTACCCAGCGCTCCTCCATCCACCTCTTAAATACTAGAACCCATCCCATCAACCATTACACTCATTCACATCGAACGGCATCCTTTATTATCCGCGCTTCCTCTTTATGGAATTCATTGCCCATATCAATAGGAAAAAGCTCCACTCTTACTTCCTTTAAACATCATCTATTTCTTTACCTCCTAGATCATCAACCTTCCGAGCAAATGTAAAACATGAATATTTATGTTATATACATTATATCAGTACACATAAGATGTATCCTTTTACAAGATTCCTTAATTTATTTATTAATCAATTTTAATTATTATCATTTATAGCCAGACAATTGTTCTAGGTGTTGTACTCTTTCGTTATTCTTAGGGGACAAATTGTCCCAGAATAAAGTTAATTTTTCTTCTTTCTTCTTCTTCTTCTAAATATACAATATTAGGAGCATAATAAACATAAAATATTAAGTGAAAAAAATATGATCCCATCAGTAGGAACAGATAGTTGTATTTACACGAGACAAATATTTGAACAACCCACAAACGTTCCAGTTAAATGCATCATATATTTATTATCATATTAATGTGTTTTGTAATTAATTGTGAGCTCTGAACACTCGTCTGGAAAATGTAGGAGTCGAAAAAGACGAGCTGTTTTTGTCGTTTAATAATCGTACGACTCAAGAAAGTCGTACGTCCAGAGGGATTCCTATGTAGCAGATCTTGTCAACAGGATATTAGTAAAGATTACTGTTAGGACAGAAAGGCGTAGGTTTACGATGAAGGGTAAAGGTTACTTGATATGTTTGGATTTATTTAAATTCCTAATTTTAACGCCATTCTTGAAGGTTTGAGATAAGGGAATGGAGGGCTTGGGATGTTAAGATGGGATTATGATTTACTCATAAAACTCTTGTCAGCGTACGTTGTGAGGATGGTGCTAGGATGAGTAATGTTGTCAGCTGTAAATCGTGAAGAGGATGGGACCTAGGATATTTCCTGCAAGAACCCCGGCAGATTCAGTAAAGAGGAATGAATGGGCTAAATTATTATTTTAAATGTTGCATCATGCGCTAAATTAATTAAAATTGAAAATTCTAAGTGACGTATAACTATTATTTTTTATTTTTGTAATTACATATAATTTAACATGACCATGAGATTGATGTATAATATAGAAGGAGATGTAATCTTACAAAGACCAAGATACAAAATATCTTCACTAGATCTATAATAATAAATTATTATTGATACCTATTAAGTCTTACGGTCAAGGTTTTTCCGGTTTACTTCTTGCTAAGGCAACGACCCATACAGGGATTTTTACCAGGGATCAGGGATCTGTACCAGATTACAGGGATCTGTAAATATTTATTTAAATTCAGCGTCGCAAATAGAATCTTGACACTCCCACTCTGGTGAGAATTGGGCGGTTACCTCTTAGTAGTCATCAGGGGTTAGCAAAAAGGAAATAGCCCCACTTGCTAGTTTCTCCCACCATCTCCAGTGTCAGTAGTCGTATCAAGTCCATAGTAAGGATATTGACAGGACATCTCACGTCTTTACCATCTTAACTGCTGACGAAGTCTTTCCTAGAAAACTTCCGACCACGTGGTTGAAGAACACGATCAAGGTAGTGAAAAATAAAAAAAAAATCAAGGGGGGGGGGGAATAATAACAGAAAATAAAGTTAAATAAATAGACTGACCCAAATTAAAAGAAAGTTTTGAAACGGGAATTTTTCATTCTATTCCAGTTAACATAGAAACAGAATTCGAGGAAGAAAAAAGAGGGTTGGACAGGGTATTAAGTATATAGTCAAATTTATGTAGCAAAGTTTTATATACTAACAAGGATTTCGAAATTAAATCGTTAAGAACAACAATCAATCGGTCTCTACACCAAGGGGACTGTTCCGTTATGTCATTAGTGTTGTCCTTTGTAGACTGTTTCATATATTGAACGTATCTTGGACTAAGAGCACTGATTGTAATAATCAACAAATTGACTGTACCATCGACTTTGGGGATATCGAGAACGGCCAATAAATGTTATATTTCTTCTATTTTTTAAAACGCTTTTATTAACTTCACCTGTATGTAACGGAATCTTTCATTGTAATTTTCATCAATTTCCAGCTATCTGGTTAACTAGAAAATTCGCGCACGTTTCAAGGGCCAATGACAGTACAATAACTGCACAACTTTAATATTCTGACTTAGTCCAGTCAAAATACCCCTAAAAAGAGGGGCTGCCTTGCAAAAGGGAGAGTAGTAGATTTTATTTTTTGTATGGGTCAAATGGGTCCTGAGAATAAAATATCAAAAATTAAACTAAATTTGATAAGGGAAAAATGTTTGAGGGACAAAAACACCCACTTTTTGAACTTTTTTTAAGATTTTTGAAAAAAAAAAATATAGACAAATGCTTTCGATCAAAAAATGTTATATTTACAAAACAAAATTTTATTAAATTGTGCGTCTATAGACATGCTTTAAGCTGAATTTGATTTAGGCTTTTAGCCACAATCGATTGTCAAACATCGACGAATTTTGCACACTTTCAAAAAAAGTTAGTTTTGGTCGTGTTTCAGAGTCCATAACACAGAAATGCCTAATACGATAAAAAAAACTATATACATATAAATATAATAAAAGATGTAGACTATTGTATTTTGTGCTAGATAGAAACTTTGCCCATTCCAACTCTGCGATACGTCAAAAAACAAAAAAATGTCCAGGGTCTGACTGCTGCAAATTGTTTACCACACTTTTTTTTTAAACTATAATTTTTGATCTTAACTTTCATTTTATACATTTTAAAGTAATATAACTTATAATACATTAATTGTAGTTTTAATGAAAATACATTACAGTAATTATGGATAATTACAGTCTCGGCAGTTCGAGATGGACAGGACAATGACCTTTTCGAACTATACAAAACTCATACTAAAAAAATTTATTGAAGAAAAACAAACTTCAAATCAAGTCAAGAGGAGGTACTACCCATTGATAGAAATTATTTGTCATGTAATCATTTATCTGTATCCTGTATTTGTCATGTATCCTAATAGATCCGCTCATTGCTATCACCAGAAGATCAGCGCGAACCAAATATATGATTATAAAAATTAAAAAGCAAATAAGTATTCGGATTTAAAGGGAAACTTGAACTAACGAGACTCAACAGTACCTTCATTACTAGCTGTAACCAGTTACGCCAATATACGCCGTTATTATCAATAATTGCAAAGCTATTCGGTCACTTTATAAAGATGGCCTCAACCTGCTCAGCTGATCCAAGGACATTTCTGGTAGCACTGCCAGGAAGCTACTTTCGTGCTAATTTGTAAACTGATGATAAAAAAATAAATACTGCTGTCTTTGGTGGCCTTATCATTATCTGATTCTTTCTCATCCTGTTTAAATAAATAAAATCTAAACAACTCGTAACATGCAATAGTGAATTCAAGAAACAGCGACTACTAAACTGAACAGCAGTTACAAGCATTGCAAGAAAAAACACCCAACATTTTGTAACGAACAGTTAATTTTTTTAAAGTACCGAAAAATTATGTGATTATTTCAGTGACTAAACCAGAAGTTACACATTTTAATAGATAATTACCTTTTAGAAAGTTTTTCTTATAATCCTATAACCCACAAACTCGAAATATTTTAAAATGCTGAAGCAAAAGCAGGGCAAAATCCCACATTGGGCGCATTCTTAGCATTTTCGGGAAAAAAATATTCAATTTATAACTTCAGATGTATATAAAAAAATAAAAGCGAAAAAAAAATTATAACTTTTTCGATATGGCTTAGTGGTTTTAATGCTGAAATGCTAGACGAAATTATGTCGGGCTTCTTCGATATAGCCATTAATCAAAATCTAATTTATTTTTAACAGAAGTTAAAGGAAAGTAAAATTAGGGGAAAAGTGCTGACAAATAAAGGCATTATTAATTATATAAAAGCAAATAGACTTCGATCAGCCGGACATGTTGGGTGAATGAAGGATAAAACGACTCGTAGTAAAATTCTGGACATGGAAATATTGGAGAGGAAGAGAAGGGGAAGACTAAGAAGCCATTAGAATAAGAATCATAAAATAACAAGAAATACGGCGAAGCTGGGGACAGGAGACGCTGCAGGCGACAGAGAGAAATGGAAGGAAATAGTTCGGAAGGCCAAGGGTCACACCAACCTGTAGAGTCAGGAAGAAAGTAAGTAATTTTTTACACAACTGGATGGCTGTATTTAAACAAAATGAAATGAGAAAACAATCAATAATCCTGATCAAACAAAATCTAAAAATAGAAAAATATTTCTTTCGTGTTTCAGCCAACCGTATCTTGTTATTTATTTCTTCATCCACGGCCTCCGACATCATTCGGATTCATGCCCAATACTTTATTTTATAAATATATGTGTAGAATAGAAAATAATAGAAAAAAAAAACTTTATTCTGGGACAAAGTTCCTTAGGAAGAACGTTAAATAACACAAAATAAAATCATAACTGACCGAGAGCTTATAAAAATAAAACAACATAGATAAAAATGAATACAAATAAGTATCTGAACAAATACAGAGAAAAAAGAAAAAAATAAAATACTATAAATAAAAAAAGACAAAGAAAAAATAAATAGGCAATAAAGGAGTTAATATTATAAAGAAAATTGCGGGGGAAAAACAAACAGAAACATGCTAATGAAAAAGAAAAGAAAGAAAATCTAAAATTATCATTACAAAAATTAAAACATTATCATAATCAAACTATAATTTATGCTGTTTTATGTCGGACAGACCTAGTGACTAAATTAGATGATTACATACATAGTACATACATCCATATAATTAGAGAGCGTCAGGTTGGAGAGAAAGAACATGGTAAAAGAAAAGTATTTTGAATGTTACGAGGGAAGAAGTACCGCGAATCCAGGGAGAGAGGGAATTCCAAAGAATAGAGGAGCGGACTAGGAAGGAATGTTGGAATGCAGTACTTCTGTGGGAAATACTGTGGTGTATACAGATTGGAAAGAATAGATCTTGTATGCAGTGATTTGATAGCAGACTTGAATTTCAGGTTACTGTAAATAAAGGGAGGGTGACGGGTATGGATAACTTGGAATAGGTAGGTGCCAAGGAAGTATTCTCTGCGGAAAGAAAGGAAGAGCCAATTTAACTCGACATAGAGATGGAAAACATTGGAACGTCTCGAGGTCCCGAAGACAAACCTAATGAAGCTTTCATGATGCCTTTAATCTGTCCTCAAGAACCATCGAGAGCCCGCCATTTATCACGCAACCTAAAATTGGGGGAAGATAAGAGAGGATACAAGAAGTTTACGCGTGGGTAGGGGAAGAAGGTGTCGGGAACGGTGAGGTAAATTTAGGATACCGATGTGTATGTATATATATTTAGATAAATTCAAACAATCATTCTCTAGTATCACAAAATTAAGGAAATTAAGGACTATTAAAAAAATAGGCAATGTTAACGAGATTATTTTAGGAGTTTGAATGTGAAGTTGCTTTTCTGCGTTCAAAATGAAATGCTAAAAAATATTTAAACAAACCAAAAATACATTCTTACAGTTCTTTAGCCAACAGAATTATTTCACTAGCAAATCAATGGTTGAATTCGTTATACCGGAGTCTATTATATGGAAGAATAAAAAGAAAAAATTATAATAAAAGTCATAGATAACATAAGTGATTGTAGTAATCTGATATCATACCTTAGTAGGGTTGAGCTATAATCCGATGCATACTTCTATTTCATATTCCACAATTAAAACGCAACGGGAAATAGTAAACACCAGAGAGCATTTACATATACCGCTGACTGTTTCATGACATGTGACATAATAGTTGAAATATTCAATTACGCACACAGCTAAATGTTAAAATAAATAATAGCTTTACAAGAGATATTGTAAAATAGAGCAAATAATAAGAAACGCATCAATTATAATTTTTATAATACTAATATCCAAAGTGTGGAAGCTAAGAATGGAAATACCTCCAATAAATTTGTGTGTATATATATATATATATATATATATATATATATATATATATATATATATATATATATATATATATATATATATACACTCCTCGACAAAAATATAGGCCACATGCGAGAGATAATCAGGGATATTATTAAAAATAATAGTTTGCTTATGTTTCGACCTCCCTTGCAGGAGTTCTGTTGATCATTCATCGTTCGTCTCCTATCCAGTGTGGATCGCCCTGAAGAAAAACTGCAAGGCAGGTAACTTTGCCACACTATTATAGAATTTATACTTGGACGTTTGGTGTATGTTTGACTGCATCCCTGTTTATCTTATTCTCCATTCATCTTAACAGTCAACTATACTTTTATTCTTAATTCAAATAGATGAAACTTTTTAGAAAAATTATGGGCTGTAATAACTTTGAAAATGACAAAAGAAAACCAATACATTTATAACACATATTTATTTTTCATTCGAATAAAAAGAAAAACAAACAAATAGCCAAGACAAAAATATAGGCTGTTTTACTTATTTATCTATCACCTCTTACTAGATGTATTTCTCAGTAACCTGTTGATTCATTGTACCTTTTCAAGACCTTAGCCAATCGTTATGGAAGAGATTAAAAAGTTTCTTTGTATATACTTAAAGAATATCGGCCCACTTTTCTACGATGCAAGTTTTAAGTTATTCTATGAAGTTAAACCGCCTCCCTTGAGCATAAACTGCTCGAGAAAGTTCTACCCAGCAGTTCTCAATAATGCTTGCGATCCGTCTGACCAGGGTAAAATGGAAATATATTTGGCTGCAAAACTTTTTTTTGAGATGCGAGCGGTGTGGACAAATACATAGTTTTACTAAAAGATGAACCCCACTCCAGTCGCCTCTTTTCTTTGAACAATCGGTTTCTGGTTGAAGTCTATATACTTTTTGCAAATATTTTGGCTTGACAAAATATTAATTTTGTCTTTTCACAGTACCCTATCCCAGGCCAAATAAAATGACATCACTTCCATTTGACGTTTGCTTTAAAATATTTTTTCTTTTCACAAATCGTAAAAATAGTACCTAAGTCCATCAGGTCTGTTTGATCTGGATCATTCAAACGGCTTTTCAATCTTTTTCACCATGAGACCTGTTCAGAATCAAAATTTCTTCTTTGTTGTTTTTTGAAAGAGGGGCTATTTTCTTTAGTTTAAGATACTTTAAATTGCTGTTTTCGTGCAAAAGGCGTCGAACATTACTTATATCCGTTTGGACACGAGCTTATTCTAAAATTATTTAAAAATATTAAAATATTAAAAATGTTTATTTAAATATTTCACCGTCCATGGACAGTTGATATCATGGGTTTAACAATCCTTTTCTTTGCTTCTTTTACTCATATCCTTGCCCCAGTGTATATTTTAAGGAATTTTGACTGGGCGACATACGGGATGGCAAAAGTACCGGGGGTAGGGCGGGGGGTCCCGGAAAAAGTTTCAAAATTAAGTGTCAAATGACGCATTTTTAGGCCCTTTTAACTCTTAATTAACATGGTCTGTGAGGTTTTGAATACCGGGAACTCCCTACTTCAATTAATGATCCCAGGCCCTTTGACAATTAATTTGGTCCACTCTATGACGTATGAACCCATTTTTAAATTGACACCAGGAGCCTATTTCATAAAGATAGACAACTCTACAGCTACAATTCCAGAAAAACCTTAATATTTGAGCTCGCATTGGTCGGCTTCAAGGTTTTTTTTTATTGTAGCTGTGGAGTTGAACTTTTTACTATTTTTTTTTTTTTTTATTATTTTGAAAAACTGTATTTAAGCGACACAAGTGTCACCCAGTTTATATGTTATTTTATGCTATGCCTTGCCCAACCCTTTGACTACCTATTTTCAAAAATTGGAAATTTTTTATTATTTGTATTTCTTTAAGTGATATCATTTGGATGTCTTTTTGAACTTTTTTAATTTTTTTAAAGTTTTGGTGTTAATTTCTAGGGACAATTTTTTCCCAGTGGTGTAATTTATAAATATAAATAAATAACTATTTCAAGACTAGTGAAAGGAGATATAATGAAAACATGATAAAACAACACAATACAAACAAATGTATAAACAATTCTTTTGTACAAAATAAAAATCAATAAAACAACTTGTTCAAGACCAGAAAAATGAAATAATTTTAGACATATGAATATAAATAATTTGAATTTTCGGATTTGAAAAAAGTAAATGTTTATGGAATGGTATAAAACCATTTTTGCACAATGGCAACTGACACATTGTGCAAATTGTTTTTGTTCTCGTGTTTTTTTTTTCTCGCTGCACCGAGCACACCTGCGCCTTGTTTTTTCCTCTCTTGGAAGGTGATCACCAACATTCAACAAACTTTTTTTGGATGGCCTGCCGCTGTTCATTCGCCACTTGACTTGGCTGGAATTAGCTGGCTTGGTAGAAATTAGCTGTTCTACTAATGGAACTAAGAATTTCTTGAAGTTTTTGGCCATGAAATTCATTATATATTATCCATGCATTAACGCATGCACACTGACTTTTTGGTCCGATATGTCCACACCACTCATGTTCCTGTTATGAAACAGATCACCTCAGGGCAACTAAGTTCCATGCTTGCTCTATCTTTTTGTTTCCTGCGAGCTGAAGAAACATTAGATTGGTAGCAGTTGCTACACACACTGAAATCTTTGCTATCTTGTCACCTTGCAGAAATTCGTAATGAGGAGGTGGCAAGGAATTGATATTCTCCTCTGTTTAGTTTCCCATGAATTTTGGCATATTTTACGATTTACCTAAGGCAGGAAACTTGATCGTTTCGAGGAGGCGAACACTGGTAAAGAATCTGTCGAACACCAATGTAACATCATTGCTTCCAATTATGGACGCAGGTTTGCCCACAACCCTTTCTCCTAGTGTCGTATTACAAGTTTCACCCTCCTCTTTTCGGCTTTATACATTTATATTATATATATAGCCCGTTTTTGAATCACATCGTTCCGAACTTTGTATCCCCCTATTGATTGGTTTCAAGTGCATAAATTGTTTCAATGTTGATCGCCCCTTTAATTTTTTCATTGATTCATCAACGGATTGGAAAGGCCTTTCTTCCCAGACAGCAGCAAATTTCTGCTTGCGACAAGCAACCACCTCATCAACATTGTACGTTTTCAGCATCAGCCGGTTTTTCTGGAAAATTGTAGTAGATTTTAGAAATCAACAATTGAAAATGATGTCTTGAAATGGCCGATTTGACTGCCTCATTGCCGAGAGAGATGTATTTCGAGACCAATAATCAGCCATTTCGGGAACTTCATTGTAGCTCCATTGAGCATACATCCAATCACAGTCATGATTTTAAGAAGGATCTGTATTGGGGAATGGCTGTGGTTCTTTCATTTTATCTTGTCTTGCTTTATCACTTCTCATCATTCGTAAAATATCAAGACGCATATTAGTGCACTGACTTATAAAGATAAATAGGCTATGCGTGAAAACAACAAGAAAACAGTTCAATTCATCGCCATCTTTTAGAGCAGGTATCAACAAGTTCGTTGGACGATCAGAAGAAACCTAGAATCATTGCACGAAACCTGCAGGTGTTGCCCACAAAACCAAACCAAGGTTAGAAGGACTTATAACACGTGCGTTGCTTTGGTTGTCATCCAGGTTTATTGGGGCATATTCATCACAAGGTGACAATTTGTCCTGTGCTGGTGGATTATAGAGATTTGATCTGATTCATCATCACTTTCAGAATTCTCTCCAGAAGAAGGAGAAAAGAGACTTCCGTCATCACTGAAATCAGCTCAATCCGTTTCATCTTCAGAATCGGAGATTTCTGCTGATTTCAAAATATCTGATTTCTTCGTCCGTGTAAATCCTCTTACGACTCCTCATAATAGAAGTGTCTATAACCAAAATAAAATACAGAAGTTAGGTGATGCTGGTATGCAAGTATAACAAAGGAAGAAAAAATGTGCAACAAAGATAGGTAGTAGCCTTAGAAAGGTTTGGAATAGCTTTTAGAGGTTGTGTATGCAACGGTATCACTGCAAATATCGCATGGTTCATGAACACCACTGGGACAGAATTTGTCACAGTACCCAAAACGCGCTAATAATTGTGTTTTTGTATGAAGTATATTGCAGTACCATATGAAGTAATATTGCATAAACGGACTTAAAAGATACTAATCACTAGATTTGTAAAGTGTGACCCATTGGGACAAAGTTAAACCTCATTTCCTCAACTTTCCTGACCTCTGGAATTATTTTAATGCGGTGCGGGACCAATGTGTCCCACTGGTGGGCAAATGGCTAAGGAAATTCTTTATGAAATGCCTAATTGTATTTGAAGTACGAGTGACTTTCGATATTGTTTCAATTCCGTCACTTACACTCTTTAACAACTCTTTCCTGAATTGCTTCATTAAATTTGATTAGACGAAATAAAAAAAAAAACATAATGTTTTGTAACATTTCAGTTTGAACAAAACGTAGGTAAGAACTGAGACTGATCAATATTTTTATCGCTAATAAATATTTTAGAAATTCTGAGAGCAATAAGCTTGAGCTACGTAAACCAAAAGCCTAATTAATCTTTGATCGATGACAGATTATCATTTTAGCGTTGATAGTAAAAATCTATTGAGCTAAAGTCCTCGCCTAAAGAAAACTTAGTTTTCTGTCAAGAGATTCACACTGTTAAAATAATTTAAACCGGATCTGAATATGAAAGTATGCGTTATATGTTATATCAAATTGACTATCCTGCTTTGATTAAGCGCTATCGACAAGATGGCATTATGCCTTTAGAAGAATTACTCAATCATTCAATGAAATCATTTTTCAATGAGGAAAACGTGCTCAACCCACTTTGCGCTTTTCAATCACAGCCATTATCCTGTATTTATTACAATACATCCTATAATTGGGGTCAATCTAAAACATCCACATGATTTGTAAATAGAATAAAACAATGTCAATAAAGAAAGAAATATTTATAGATTCTTATTCGTAATCCACTTCATAAGGGCAACTGGATCGCTAAGCGTTATTGATTAAACACCAATAAAAAAAAAATAAAAAAAAGGGAAAAATAATGAGAGCCAATATAAAGATTTAGACATTAGAAGACTGGCATAATCAGTGACAAAAAATTGATTGATTTTTCGTTTGTAATCAATATCCATGAAAACTACTGAACCAATCTGTACCAAACTTCAACTATATCATCCTTATAGTTCCACGAAGGTTTAGCAGTAATAAAATCTACTTCCAACTAATTTTTTTTATAAAAAAAGAGATAATATGTAGATAACATTTAAGTTAGAAAATTGACCGATAGGTGGCCATTATATTATGCATGAGAGGTTACAAAGGTACGGTGTAATATAGAACTCTATAATGACTAGAAATTTATAGTAAAATTTATTTATTGTCAATTAACTTATAATTAAATATGTGGTGCGATTTTCGGATCCCCGTGAACCTTGAAAATCGACCGATATATGGTTAGCACAGTACGGTTATTCAGAGTTTGCAATGGTATAACTACTGAATCCATCTGTACCAATTTTTAACTATATCATTTCCATAGTTTTAAAGGAAGCTTTCGCAATAATAAAAATTACATAAATAAAAATTTAAATCTAAACTGTATAGTGGCAGAAACGAGGTTTGCCACACTGTCATATATTTTTATATTTAGAAAATAAAACCCAACCAGATGAAATTAAGAAAATTATTTCTGCCTATTAAAAATATGATTCCATTGGGTTTCCCATTATGCTTTTATGCAATCTTTAAACACCTAATAAGTGCAATTTTACTCAAGTTATAAATGACTGCTACGCGCAAAAATATCACTAAAGAAATAATGCGCGATTACATACTTCAATAAAAGATTTTTATCGCTAAACATATAAAACTTGTCTGGATTGTTAAAATTATCTAAGTTCTTTACGAAGCGAGCGAAGTCGCAAAGGGGGATGATGTATTAACAAACCGTAAAATTTTAGATCGTTTGCAAAAAAAGTTTTTTCGTTTTTTTCTATTAATCAATTTTATTATAATTTTTTTTTTTTTAATATGTAGCATGTCATTCCTAAATTAATATTGCTAGTTTCCAAACAACTTTCTGTCATAAGCTGAATTAGTTGAAGCGAATTCCTCTTTATCGATGTAGATAACTTCATTTCCTCATCATTTTCACATTTTGTCCTTAAACAATGATACACTGAATGCATGAAATATGAAATCCAAAAAAAGGTAAGAAATTCAATTCCTTTGAATTATGCGTCAGCCGATTCCTCAGGAGAAACGTTGGCCTATCAAAACCAAACTAAAAGCTTGGAAAGTTTCAAAGAACTATGAGTTACAGGAGTAGAACGTTTAAAACATACATCCCACTAAATAACAATGACATCTTCAGACATCCTTCAAGTTCTGCTCATTTTGCAGGTCATTAAACATTTTGGAAGCAAAGCTTCTATACTGGCGTTATATAATATAAACATACAAATATTCCCTTAGAGTGAATCTCAAAGCATGTAGGGAACCGATGTAATAAAAAATCAAACAAAAAAGCGTTGCCAGCTGGATTCAATACAGGTTAAAAGGTTAAATGGTTAAATCATGGAGTTATAGTACTATGGAGGGGCCCTTCCCGTATGTTGTTCCATGAGGGGCGAGACCAAAACACAAACCGGCCACGCCCACTATGCCCAACTAGCGACTTGCATTCCATTGGGCTAGGGCAATTGAAAGGGTTCGTAATAAATAAAATAAGTAAATCACTAAAGTAAATAAATCACTAAAATAAAAAAACAGCAGTATAAAGCGTAGGAAACCAAAATTTGAACTGATAAGAGGTTAATATACTGCTAATACGGTTCATACCAAGATGGTTGCCTGCCCTGGCTATTGAGCGGTAAGCCCCCTCCACATGTCTTTAACTCCATGGGTTTAATACATCATTAAAAATATAACGTAAGGTTAAAGACGAAACGACAATTATTTTAAATAATATCATCTACAATTGTTTTAAATCTAGTTCTGTGGATATGAATTGCCCAAGGTGAACATAATAAACGAAAACGAGATGATACAAGAACGAATCAGTAAGTACTTTTTATATATTATCATGACTTTAACTGGAAAAAATTAACAGGCATCGAGTGTATGCAATATTTTATAATATGTACTTCCAAAAAAACTCTGCAAACACAATACTTTATATATTTTTCTTTCATTTACAAAAAGTGTTTGAAGATTTCTCATTCATTTGTTGTATTCGGTACACAATTTTTATTATATTATGTACTTTTAGGCACAAAACCATTATTTATAAATTATCTTTTTAATGAATAAAATACTGTACTTTGTAAATAAAAAGTAGTGCATATATCGCACTGAATGTTTTTGAAGAAAAAGTAAAAAAACTGAAATGGTGGAATGCCGCTTAAAGTTTTAGTATCATTTCTTTCCCAATAAGGCCACACTAACCGAAAAAAATTTGCTTGAAATAAAGAAAAAAAAAAAAAAAAAAAAAATTGAATCTATAATATCGAACTAGAATTGTATAGTACCGAATAACAAAATTTAACGTTGTTAATCCGCTGGACGTGGTCCCAGTCAAAAGATTTATATGGGAAAGTTGTTAGTTTACAATTGCATTATTATTTATAATAGGTTAAAATAAGTCGATAAATTACAAAGTTAATTATCTTCTTAAAATATCAGTTCCTAAATACAGGGGTAACAGCACCATAAATATTAATGTTAACTTTTTGCAAGCCGGTTCTCGGCTTACATGTAGTACTAGGCTTATTAAACATGATATAAAACATTTGAATAATAAATCTTAGAGTTTATAGCCCTGCCACCTGGAACAAGTTCAAAACCACCTAGTGATTAGTAAACGCAAAGTATCACCTATATTTTTTTACATGACAAAATAATCACTGATGATTTTAAAACACATGGATGATGTAACTTGAATGAAATGAATCTATGTATGAATGAATGTATCATATGAATCCAGATGAATGTAACAATGTCCTCTACAATAATATTTAAACAATGTACTCTCATTAGTAATCATATACTTACGGCAGCTCCTTCGGGCCGACGAGCACTGACACTACAAGATGAAAGTTGGCCTAGAGCTGGTGTAACCAGGGCGATATTATCAGAGCACGGTGCATGGCCGCCAGTTATCCGGAGGCGCGAGAGCTTTAGATAACAATAACAGACTCACAACGCAGCCACAAGACACGCTGGAGCACTACTGACAGCCGCCAGCTAATTAGAGCAATAATAGCCAAGGCCTTCTTGATAGCTATCTGCCAGGCGGTGACCAACTGGCAGCAATATGGCGCCCGACTCATCTGCAGGTGTACCATTGTTCTCCCGTACACTACCACAACGAATAGCTGTTGTGTGTTTAGGTCATAACTATATATTTGTTTTTCTACATTATTCGGTTATAATAACATTTAATAGCTCATGTTACGTTTTAAATGGTATTCCTCACCATAACCTGTATTCAGTCTTTGACTATTAATTTTATCAGGAACTTAATCCAAATACTCTAGTTTAATTCTTATCCAGATCCACCCTATAACTCTCCTCGTTGGTCCCGATATTAATGGCTACAAGAAATTCTAAAAAAAATGACAAATGGAGTACAGGCAATTGCCAGCTTACTGACTCATATTTTAGTTACTCTGCTCTTTCATAGTCTCCGTTATATTTTTAGCTATATTTTTATTTTAGCGTAAATAAGATGAGAATGTGTAAATATATATACAGTAGAAATTCGTAAATCCGACCCTCTCGTGAGGTGCACAATATTTTTGCGAAATTCCAAAAGTCCAGTAAAATTCACTTTGGTGTGCCAAATATCGAGTAGTTCTGATTTTTTATATATATTGCTAGTGCTTGTGTACTGAAATCCGCTTGTTAATTGGTAGCGTCAAATCGTCAAAAGTTTCGACCTTTTCTACATTTCAACAAAATATTTTATGAACAGTTAGTTTTGAATAAAACCATTTTATATTCAAAATTAAACTAAACTAAACTTCTACAATTTGAGCAGAAAATGAGCTCTATAGTTTAAACGGAGACTAAGATACAAGCTTACGAATTTTCCGGATTCCCACAAAAAGATGTTTTTTCTTCTTTTCCGGTTTTGCTCTATACATCCTTAAAACGACGTTAGAGAATATTCCATTATGAACGATTTTGAGTACGAGTTTGTTTGCAACACATATAACAGAATATAGCGTTACTACTGCCAATAACGTATATATTTTATAATTATAAATAACTGGTTAAAACATATATATGCAAACATATTATATATTATTATATTAATGTATGTAACGTACGTTTCTATTTTCTATATTTTTTAAAAATATTATTAGATAATTTTTAAATAATTATAATACACTTTTAACTATGAAAAAGATGTTTCATTGAAATCTTCGGTCAATCTGACTTTTTGGCTGTTACACCCACCCCTTGATGGTTGTAGTGGATTCTTTAGGGGTCGGATTAGTGAGGTTCTACAATACATGTATACATATACTATATCTGGACCTTTTTGTACATGATATTTAAAAAAAATAATCAGCTGCTTCCATGACTTTAGTTAGCAGCCTAATTATTATAAAGAACTAAATACCAGATAACCCTTTAAGCCTTAACGTCAGTAATGCAAAATATAATTCTATACAGTATGGAATTTTTAAATCTAGGAATATTTGTTGAACAGTATATGTGCACTTCAGAGCCGAAAGCAGTACTTAGGCTTAGGAAAAAAGAAAACATGAGTAATATTTTTCTCATAATACCATACTTACATAGTACCTATTCTCTAATTTTGAGCATGAAACGAGTAAAATTTTATCTTAAAATATCTGATTCTGTATTCCTAGTCGGACCAAGGGGAGAGGGTAATTTTTCACCCTTGTATCCGAATTGGATTTAAACATCAATTTTACCGATCATTTAAAACAGATAGATTATAGGATAAAAGGAATTACTAAAATGCTTTATCAAAGACTACATATGGAGATATACGAAGACAGTTAAAGACATTAATAAGGGAACGATGAAGTGAAAAAAACGCAATGGAAGACTCAAGGAGAGAGGTCTATATCGGATCAGTGTTGCCGTCACCGCTGTGTCTGGCTTACTACAGTTGGCACAACTGGTACGGAAGTCGAGCCAATATCCCTCAACTATGGCCATTTACAAACTATTATTTAATGAGGTACTATTTTCCTGCAGTTAGCTATCATATTAATAAATATTGACTCATAAAGGGCTTCTTTTTTTTTTTTTTTTATTAATTTATTTTTCTTTTATTTTAAGAATTTCCATTAAATTTATTATCAAAGTTTACTGATTGTACATTTTACAACTCATTACATAAAATAAATAATTAAATTATTAATATATTACCTATATTGCTGGGAACTTCACAATGTTGGTTTATAAAATGTTACTATAACTCGAACTGCATTACGAGTTCAGTCAATAAACATATTGTTCAGTGCATGAAATGTGCGATTATTTTTTACCTCAGGGCTTCGTTAGGAATTTTAGGGTTTTTCGATTATATCTCGAAAACGGTGGACTATAGAAAAATATGTTTTCATATAAAAATTAAAGCTAATTAAATGTTCTATAAAATTATTTATATACATATCTGTTGAACTTCCAACCGTTTTCGAGATATATTTAATTCAAAATCGATGATTTGCGCGAAAAAATAATTTTGACCTAATTGTTTGTCAAACATTTGCTTCTAGTGCCTAAAATCGTTTCTCATGAAAAAACTGAGGTGAAAATTATTTGTTACGAAAATTATCGATTTTCAAAAACATTAGAGACATATTTTTCTAGAGTCCACTGTTTTCGAGATATAATATAAAAAACAAAAAATGGGATCTTCCCCCCCCTACCGTTAGCTCACCCCCTAGGGGCGGGGACCTTTAATATGTTAATCTTTTAACTAATCCTAACGAAGCCCTTAAAAATAATCTCATATTTCATGCACTCTACAACCACTATGACTGTACGGTACAATGTCTTCTTTTGTTTATCCTAATTGGCACACTTTTAATATTCATTTGGATATTTATAAGTATTTAAATTATTCTTCTACTAAAATTAATTTAATATATATTTATTTATTATTTTATTTTTTTACAATTCATTTTTCTTCATTCTTCCTGGGAAGAAATATGCTGAACAATGTTAATAATATAATACTAAACCTCCTCATACATTACTGACGAGATTTTATAGTTCTGACCTGATTTCCAGCACGATATAAAATATTTAAATCCACCACGATAAGTCACATTGATTTAAAGCTTTTTCATACATTTTTTCTAAATGCTAAATCAAACTGAGAAAATTGATTGACTCATATTTTTATTATTGAGTTATTGCTTTTAAGATTAAGAGACTAGTGGAATATATCGTACATACCATAAAACAAAAGAATGTTTAATCTTAAATATCATTTTTCCCCAAATAAACAAGAGGCGTACTGGTGTACTGGTGGAATGACACAATTTTTTTGATAATCAAAAGAAATTGTTTTAAGCAGTATTATAATAAAATACTGTTTAATTTAGTTTTAAGATTATGGCGAACAATATGTTAATTAAATATTACTTTAAACAATGTTTCTGATTAAGGCGTCTTTTCGCAGATTGTGCTCTTCGGCCCTCGGTACTCCGCAATACAGAGGGTGTCATTTACGCTCTGGCTGTAACTAACACCCTCAGTGTGAATGAAATCTAACCCGTTTTCGGTTAAATTTTTTACATATGTCTTTTGGCTGGGATATTAAGTTTTGTTTTTGTTAACGTTTTCTTCTCCCTCAAAAATTTAACACACAACCCCTTCTGTTGGTGTTGCTCGGTTCGAATATTTGACGAAAGTTTCCTTATCGTTAATAAAATGGAGAATATTTTTTGCTGTATAATTTGTCGCTATGACCAACCGTTTAGAAGCTATATTGGTTCGAATGAAAAATTTTACGTTTGAAACCCCAACTTTCCCTCAACTTCGTTTATTTCAAATAATCATTAATTGTGAATTTAATTTAATTATTATTTTAAGTAATTTGATCCTTTTGATTATAAAATGTAAAAAAGTAAAAGCAGTAGATTATAAATAGACAGATCCATTGTTTTTCCAAGTCAAGGAGGTATTTTTTCAATAGCTTCTTCATACCGCCTCGCTTGTTCAAGGAAAATTCGGAAATAAGAATAAAAACATAAATAATTAAAGTACATTACTAGATATAAAATGACAAAAACGTAAGTTGTATGATACAACTTGTACCGGTCTCCTCTACTAATAATACTAATGAATACAAAAGCAAATGAAGTTTCATAAAATGAAATAATGGCTACACTATAAACGAGACGAAGGTGAAGAGTAGAACAGCAATAAAACATTTATGAGTATTCAGCGAAACAAGAGCTATCCATAACACTGAACTCCACGCCAAAACTATCGCAACACTTTGAAATATTCGAATTTTATAAAAATGTATTTTTTTTTTCATAATAAAGAAAGGTTCTGAAGCGTATAAAAAACATTCCTATACTAGACATAAATAATTTTTATTAAAATAAATTACAATATTTCTTCCAATAAAAAAAAAAGTTAGAAAAATTACTTTTTAAAATTTTTATTTTTTTAAATTTAAACTTTTAAATTTATATTTAATAAGCCAACCCACTAGTCTCCCAACTTGCTTCCTCCTCCATCCCTGATAATCCTCCGAGGCGTCTGAAAAGAAGATGGCCTAGGGAACTTTCAGTGTAGATTTTATTGAAGTGCTACTAGTGAGTAGTTCTTCACAAGTTATTTACATGCCATTGTATTCACTGTCAACACATTTACTTGTTGTATATTATTTGGTACAGTTGTAAATATCAATAAATGGAAAAAAAAAAAAAAAAAAATATATATATATATATATATATATATATATATATATATATATATATATATATTTAATAAGACATATTGCCCCCTGTGGCTTGAATGATTTGGCTTCCACTAGTCTTGGTATAATCTTAAATGACGAAACGAATGATAAACATTGACTGAAGGAAGTTTGAAAAAAATAATCTAAAATTCCATCGTTTGTTATCAACAGGGAAAAACATTGGTCTGTCAAATCCTTAATGTCTCCCGTTTAATAAATAATATTAATATGAATATAAACCAAGTATGGACTAAGGTAAAAACCAGAATAATCTCGAGAATTGTGGGTTTGTCATACTTTTGACGGGGAGTTTATTTCTGTTTTACTTAAATGTAAGAAAGTAAAATTCGACGATGTAAGACATAATTCTGCTTGTATAACAAATAAATACAAATAAAAGTTTTGACAAACGAGGATATATAAAAATAACGATGCTTTTACTCTGACTTGGCTCGGACGGGTTGGCTCAGATACAGGGCACTACAGCTACTTGTAGTGTAGCTAGCGTAGCGAAGATATACGAGTTGAGCAACTTACATCTATTCACAAATTTGTTCCGGTTTATAAAGTTATAATTCTCTCATATCCGAAGGATAATAAAATTCACAGATTAACAATAACTCTAGCGAAAGTCTGTCATTTAACTCATTACAAGTGAAAACAATCATACAATAGCCATTAAAAACTATGCATAAAATCTCAATATTAATATTGATTAATATGTTCTGTCTTAAGACCATCCATTCTTCCATTATAATATTTAGAGCAAAGTTAAATAAGAAGTCCTATCACAACTTATTTAATAATACTCTTTAATGAAGGGAACAATAAATCTTTGGCCTAGGTGAACAAGTGGTAAACTCGATTTTCAGAAAAACTTGTCAAGTTATAAAATTGCCTCTTAAAATCAGCAAAATAACAATAGATCACGGACATGTCTTTCTATAATCTACTGATTTTGTAGATTTCGCAATCATTATGAATGGGACACCTTACAAATATAAATTACCCTCTTATTCATCTATACACACTGCAGAACTGCAGGCGATTTCCACAGCTCTTTACTCGTCCGTCAACATTGCACATGCAAAAATTTCAATTTGTACTGATTCACTGTCAGCACTTAAAAGTATAGCTAATTTTAGCAAAACTAGGCACACAATTGACAGGATCCGTAGTCGTTTATAAATTTTAAAATACCAAAAAAAGAACGTAACTTTTCTCTGGACCCCTGGACATTCCGGAATTCGTGAAAATGAAGCAGCGGATAAAGCTGCCAAAGAAGCTACTATGATGAATACCGCACCACTTCAAACATACGAACCAAATGATGTAAAGGCGTTTTTTAAGAACAGAATCAGGGAAAATTGGGAACTCGTGTGGGTCGAAACTCCACTGACTTCTTTACTTTGCACAAACTTTTTCCCTAAACAAAAAAATAAAAAATAAATTTGTTTAATAAGTTAGTGCTTATCGCATACTGCTTGTATTCATTACATTCACTTTCCAGATCAACTGCATACTTATTTAACAACCACAAAAACCACACGAATGTAGGGGTGGCCTACTCCTTCCGAAGGTTGGCGATCCACATAGCTAACGCTGTGAATAATTGACACAGCAGCTTGGGAGATTTCAAAATCATATACACAACACTTTTTAGGTTTTTCAAACAAAAGTTCTGATAGCTTCCAATAGATCTTTTCCTTAGGATCCTCTCCACTATTATCAATCTCAGCAGTTCGTAACTGTTGCCTCCAATGATGTGGCTGATGTTCCTAGTTTTTCATTCTTTAATGGATAGTGCTTCTGATACGTATGAGCACTTCTTCGAAAATCGTTGGACCCAAGATATTCGAAGCATACGACGATATAAGAATATTTCGAACAGCCCATTTTTTTTTTCAGTTGCGGGGTCTAGGATCCAAAATTCCCTCCAATAGAGCAGCACACTAAAGATGAGGCATATGATCAAGCAAACTCAAAGTTTCAAACTGAGTTCAGTGCTAGAAAAGAACCGCTTCATGCTCTTTAATGTTTTCCTGGCTTCTTTCCTTCTAGAACTGATCCCTCACTTCGGGTCACACAATGAGCAGATTAAGTATTTGAAATTTGAGACTTGTTTAATACTTTTGCCGGTAATCAAAGGTTTTTCTGAATTCCACTGAGTTGGACAAGAGAAAAAAAAAACCACAATATAACATTATTGAGATTGATCCACTAAACTGTCACTTTAAAATACATATTTTATTCCTATTACATTATTGTGGCAAATAAGTGAGGAATGAGTACTTTATGATATGAATGCTAATTGGCCTTCAGAGAGGCGGATCGTAATATTTTTTAAAATAAAATTTTAAATATTACTTTAGAAACATTTGGGTACCTTTACACCTTTACGCGCGCTCAGAATATCTTTAATCCATTCTAACCTTCTTCCGATCTATTTCGGTGTTTTAGTCGCAATTTTCAATCAATATTGTCGATCCAATGCTCAAAGGAAGAATTACTAATGTAACAATTCATAAGAATAATTTTCTCAATACGATTTCCTAAACAAGGAGGGCTGTTCAAATCGAAGTGGTTTTGGAATCCCTGCCCCAGTGCCCCCCCCCTCCCAGGAGTAGGCCAAGGTCGATCAATGCCTCCACTTCCTCAACAACCGGGCCTATCCCCCTTCCTCACCCTACTGCAAACAAAAAAACAACCAACAATGTCCATACGTAATTAATTTATCTTCTACCGAGGATAAACCAAGAGTTAGCCGCATCTTGATAAGAATATTGACATAATTGAATAATAATTGGCAATAATATGCTAATTAGTCACGAGACAATGTCATACAGATACTCATCCTTACATATTAAAATTCATACATATTAGTCATTTCTGTATCATTATTCTCCAGGAAGAAAATATAGACTAGAGGACCTTTTAATATACAAATTTATCAGAGTGCTATTAAAGTGTAGTCCAGTGAATAAACATAATACAAAGTGCATGAAATATACGATTATTTTTTTACCTCAGGGCATCGTTAGGAGTAGTTAGAAGATAAACATACTGAAATTACCCGCCCCTGGGGTTGAGCTATCGGTGAGGGAAGAAGGTCCCATTTTTGGGATTTTCGATTATATCTCGAAAACGGTGGACTCTAGAAAAATATGTTTCAAATAAAAATAAAAGCTAATTACATTTTCTATAAAATTGTTTATAAACATATTTGTCCAACTTCCAACGGTTTACAAGATATACGTTAGTGAAAATGGATTATTTTCGCAAAAGAATAATTTTTTTTTCACTTTTTGTCGAATATTCTAGTGCCTTCCATGCTCGTCTCTCAGAAAAAATATAAGAATCAAAGTTTTAGAGCATTTACTTTAATTTCATATATACGTTTCTGGCATTTGAAGCCAAAATATAACTGCATATTTCATGCACTCTACACTCCTAAATTCAGCACTCATTGACTGGACTAAAGTGTCAGTTTAATTTAATTAGTTTAAATTTAATAGTAAATTTCTTAAAAAGATTTTTTTTTAAAAAGTTTTAAAATCGTGGAATAAAGGCCATTGAACATATCGATGGTCACAGGGACTATGACTATTTCGGTGAGTCGGAAAAAGGCCACTATTTCACTACTTTCTATATTCATCTTAAACAAAAAAAAAAAATAATTTTTATTGAAATCAAATCATATCCTTGTACATAGCTGTTTTTTTTTTCTATAGTATCTAGTAACGTTTTCTTTTGATCTACATTTAAAAGATCTTTGTAATAGAATAAATACAAAGAGTAGGGTATTAAGTTCAACATGATAAAAACATTGGTTCATGAGATTGCAGGGGGGACTAAAGTTCTCCTAAAATCTTGAAACAAAAAAATAATGTCCAGTGAATAAATTAGCAAGTTTTGGTAAATAATCAGGCAACTAGATATATAAAAATTCGGTACCTTTTCAGAAGCTGGGCTTAACACTGGCCTGACCCGCACTACACCGACCAGTTCAATCCTAACGTTCCAGTTTCCATTTATCGATAGCTCTTTCCTATAACCTTAACCCCACTATTTTGGTGAAATTGTCCTCAGCAAAAATTTATTTTTTCAAAAGCTGGAATTACATCAAAAGGTCATTTCAGTTGGGATTTTAGACTTACCAACGTTATTCCCTGAGACCAACGATAAATAGAAATTAGTCGCATCCTTTAACACATTATTGAGAATCCAAGAGAAAGGCATCTAATCCTGAACTATTTTTATTCAGTGAGTGATTAGAGAATAAAGTAGCTCACTTAATGTTCAACTTATATAAGACAGTCAGGCCATTAACTGAATCATGATTCTCACTGTCTAGAGTTGCCAACAAAAAACGATTCACCCCCTTGTAGAAAATTACTCAAATCTGATCCCTGGGAACAGCAGTTTTGATTTCTATGTTAGTCCCCGATCGGGTAAAAAGTTAGCTTCTAGAGATCACGCTACATCTATTCCAGTAGTACTTTGTTGGAATTGCATGCGAGCTTTCGAACTAAAATAACGAAATAGCGAAATTTTCCTTCAATAAATAGTTTATATCAATATTTTTTTCTTTTGATATATCGATACGTATCTTACGAAATATCGTTTCCTCTATATTATAAAGAATCAAAAAACAACTATTAATATCTAAAAAAAGTAATAATTCCTCATAAAATTGGTTTTAATAAGGGAAAGTTTTGTGAACTTCTGTCATATCTTCTTACATTAGAAAGTTATACAAAAGAGACTCAATGTGAAGTATCATAAATGTGAAACTCAAAGTTAAGCATCGGAATCGACTAAAAAAGTGATGTGGGTTTAACGAATTTGTTTAAGTAGCGGTTTAATGTCGTTACATTAATTAACAAAAACAACAAAACCAACATAGTCCAGTCAATAAACATATTGTAGAGTGGGTTTTTCGATTATATCTCTAAAACGGTGGACTCTAGGAAAATATGCTACGAATCAAAATTAAATTTCCTATAAAATTGTTTATGTACATATTTGTCGAACTTTCAACGGTTTTAGAGATATAAATTATTAAAAATCGATAATTTTCGAATAAAAAATAATGTTTACCTCACTTTTTGTCGAACATTTGCTTCAACTGCCAGAAACATATATATTAAATTAGAGTAAATTAAATGTTCTACAACTTTGATTCAGATATTTTTTCCGAGAAACGATCGTGGAAGGTACTAGAAGCAAATGTTTGACAAAAAGTGAGGTAACAATTATTTTTTGGGGAAAATAATAGATTTTCAATAACGTATACCTAGAAAACCGTATAGTTCGACAAATATTTATATATACAATTTTATAGGAAATTTAATTAGCTTTAATTATGATCCGTAGCATATTTTCCTTGAGTCCACCGTTTTCAAGATATAATCAAAAACCAAAAAATGGGACCTTCTCTCCTCCTCCCCACCGTTAGCTCACTCCTCTTATCATTTAACTACTCCTAACGAAGCCCTGAGATAAAAAAAATCGCATATTTCATGCGATTTACACCCCTCATTTCAGCAATAGACTGGACCAACAGGAATATAACTGTAACGTGATTAGAATGTTTCAAATCGTATCGAATATCGATATTTTTGGTAGCCGAAATATCGTGTATCGAAATTGATTATATGGAATATCGATATTTTTCTTATGCTACTCATCGCTGGTATTTACGGTTGATCGTCATATCCGCCACAGTAATTTTTATTTTCGTCAAAAAGTTGAGGTTTTTAAGATTTTAAAATGTTGTTACAAAAAAATAAAATAAAAATTAAGTATATTTCTAATGGTATCTTCAACTTTTAAATGTTCTTACACCAGAACGTGAGGTTACTTACAAAGAATATGAATTCAATAACGTTAGTTAGTTGAGACCCTAGAGACCGAGTGCGATAAAGAGCCGAGCATTTTCGCAAACTGTGGCGCCTAGGCGCCTGTTCAAATCTGTTATTTATTCTGGCTTGATGTTTATTTCGTGGCGGATAAACGGAATGAATCTCGAACTTTCCACTCCCACTGAGACACATATGATACAACAAATAGCGACAAAAATTATCTTTAAAAAACTAGGTTTTGCAATTAAGCTTTCTTTTCTTTCTTTTTAACTATATGTTTATATTTAAAACTGTATTCATTACATACCAACAAGTAAATTTGAGTAAAATGACAACAATGGCATGTAAAGAACTACTCACTAGTAGCACTTCAATAAAAGTTCTATATTAGTTTCTTATCCATCTTTTTTTAAGACGCCTCGTAGAATTATCGGGTTTTGAGTGAGTATGGATTTTGCAATGAAAACAGGTATCAGATTTGGGACAAATCAGCAACATATGGAACATTTAAATCTTTATGTATAAGTTGATTTGTGACATAATAAGGAGCATTGAGGATTTTACGAAGGATTTCGGATAAATATATTTTGCTAGCTAAAAATTAAACACAACCTTAACGGAATATCTATCGGTAGTTGTGTTAAACAGAAATTTTTTTTATTGCTAAACAAAGGTTGCACGGTTTTAGGTTTAACTGCATGAAATTACATTTTCAGTAAACCTTTAGTTTCTAAGCATAAAAAATCGACCAAGTCAACATTCACAATGGAAAAGTTCGGACAGTCAGAGTTGGTCACGAAGAGAGCACTCGTAACACCAAAACAGCGGTGGAGGTGAACAATGAAGATAAAACCTTTCAAATAATTATTTAGCAACTAAGAAATACAAAGCAGAATTTAAGTGGAATAAAACAATTTATCTTCGATTTTTATACTTTTTCCATGGCTCCATTAAATCATCCAATTTTCTCTCGTCCAATCATTTCAATTAAAAATCTTTCGTAAAATCCTCAATGCTGTTTTTGCCACTAATAACTTATCGATAATGATCTAAATCTACCATGTATTGATTTGGGCTAAACTAGAAACAGATTCTTCCATGATAAGCTCCATACTCACTGGAACTCACTAGTCTTCTAACTTTCTTCCAATTTCCGCTAACCATACGAAAAATCTAAAAGGAAGATAGCTTATGAACCTTCTAATAAAGAACTGTTATTTAAGTGATACCAATGGGTAGTTGCTTTACATGTTATTTTAATCATTTTTCCATACAATTACTAAATGTATATACTTTAAAAACCACCCAGCATCGACCAACGTAAAACTTGACACCTTCAGATTACTTTCATACTGTATTTAAGTGCTAAATTAAAAAAAAAGAAAAAAGAAATAGTAAAACGCCTTATTACTGATCCTAAGGGACATCTTATTTTTTGGAATAAAATTTAACAATTCAATTCTAAAAGGGTTTATTATTCAATTCTATTCTACCACAATCAAATCTTATGCCGGCAGTACACACTCGCCGTGGCAAGACGAATGCAGGCGAACACGAGTTTGTACAAGGGTTGGGCGATAGTCGATAGTTACTATAATTAGGAATTCCTAGAACTCAAGGGTTTTCTTAAAGATTAAGCCAGAGAAAAGCAGAAATGATAGTTTTTCTTTCGGGAAATATGTTGCTCACTTGAAGGAGAAATAAACTTTTTCGTTCCAATAAAACACAACTTTCAATAAAACACAAGCTTTCGCTAATAAAACTGAACAACCCAACTTCTAAAAAGCTTGCCTTCTCTCGTCCACGAGCCACTTGGCGAGTGTGTACTGCCGGCATTACGAATATAGTTGCCCGTTCGTTAGTTGGTAAACACTTTTTTTTTACATGGATATGTGGTTAAGATGGGGTGTTACAAAAATGTAACATTTTGACACGCTCCAGCTCAGTAGGTGTTGCTCGGATATAAGATATAAATAGTTGCTAAGAGAATAAAATATAAATAAATATGTTATATTTATGAAGACTAGAAGTTTTTAGATTACTACGTCCCCAACCTAAAATTTGAGGACAAAGGATAAAACTATTGCAATACTAACGGACAGTCAGTGTACTCTATACATGATAAAAAACAGACATTGTCAAAATCCCATCACTGAAAAAATAAGATCATTTCTAAGACATCTACAAACTGACGATAACATTCAAATTTCATTCAAATGGGTAAAGGGGCATTCCGACATAGCGGAAAACGAATTGGCTGACAAGGCTGCAAAAGAGGCTTCAAAGGATACTTCCCTTCCTATATCATATTGTATGATATCCAAAGAACACTTAAAACACATGCTAAAAACACAAGCAGTAGACCAGTGGCAGACACGTTGGAACACAACACACAAGGGAAGACATCTACATTACTTCATTCCAGACTTACGGACCTACATTAAATCAAACTCATGGACTAACTTTTACATTACACAAGGAGTCACAGGACATGCGGCAGTAAATAGTTATTTCTATCGATTTAAAATAAGAGATACTTTCCTATGTCCTTGTGATTTCACTCAAGAACAAAATATACACCACCTCATATATGAATGCAGACTACTCACTGACTACAGAACTATTCTACAGACAAAAACAGTACAGAAACTAGGACATTGGCCGGTGGATGGTCAATGTTTGATGAACAATTCATTTGAAAATTTCCAAATATTTCTTAAAAATTCAATCTTTAAAATAGAGGATATAAATATGAAATATCTCTAAACCTCTAAATATTCATAAAATTTTCTCTGCATAACTTTGTTGCTGTTTTTATTGAATTTTAAATTATTTATGTTATATAACTTCTTGTTCTTTGTTTTATTTTAATTTATTTTTCTTGTTTATTTTTTTTTTTTTTTTTTTTTACCTTTCAACACATGTAAAATTATAATCAAATCAAAAATAATATGTACATGTACATTGTATACTTTGTACAAGTATGGTGTGTACAGAAAAGAATAAAATCCCTTCCAACAGGGTTACTGCTGGAAGGAAAACACTAAAACCTAAAATTTACAGGGAATTGTCTTTTTGTTTTCCAACATAATTCATACATAACTTTTTATTTTACATGAGAATCAGTCCTCTAGTAACAACTAAGAGACAACAAAAACTCAAACTTTAGGAAGACACCTCTAATAAAGTTGCTGAGTCACAAAGCTTATTTTAAATAGACCGACTTCAAAAGAAAAAGCATATTAAGATTTATTGTCAAAGCTAATAGCGCGGAGCGGCCAATGGGTAGACTTAACGCCAATTAGTTCCAATTGTCACTCAACCTCTTTTAGAAATATTTGGATGTCAACTAATTTTTCTTTCAATTAATTTATTTTGCTAAATACAAACGTAAATTGGCTGTAAATACATATATATCTTAGCAAGCAATATTTTTAAATATAACATATTTCAAAATTGAAGGTTTCGCTGCAAAAAACAAGTAGTGCCAGCCTTCCGAGATTCAAGCTAATGAAAAATCTTATTATAATTTTTATATAAATATTTGTTTTAATACATGACATAGCTTCAATTGTTAGTTATGTGAATCAAAAGATGACTGCCTTTGTAGCAAGTTAGTTCAATTTTCAAACTAGTTTTATATATATATATTTTTTTTTACAAAACACTTTTCAGTGGAGCTACCTCTTTTTTTGCAGCAAACCCTTAAATTATAAAATCTGGCTTATTTGTGAACATTGCACAAATCGTATTTTAAGAAAAATGAATTAGGATATATGTAAATGTTTCCACAATGATACACAAAGGAATATTCATCTCTATAATCGCCTCATAAGAAACGAATTTAAAAAAAAAAAATAAATAAATTCGTTTAAAAACATTATTCATACCGTCTACTTGGAGGTAAAAGCCACTTAGTGCGAATTTTTCCAAATTCGACAAAAATTTTTCGAGTGTTGATATTATCTTTTCCTATAAGTATAAAAAATAACCAAGTGAATATAACTACCATAAATGCACATTAGAGAATGAGAACATTCACTATATAACTACCTGAGAAATTTTTAATGAGTATATTTCCGTTAAAATACTGAAACGGAAAAATTTTGGATTTGTTACTTAATGACTTACGCACAAGCAGACGATATACCATTTATATTTCTTTTGTTTACACTCTACAAATATTTTATAAAAAAAATTTTTTTTGAAGTAATTTATTTTAATTAAAAGTTCTGTCCTAAATATACTTATTAATAATTCACATAAAATAATAATATTAAAAAATGAAATATATTGGCTGATTCAATATATTCAAGGACAAGCATTAAATTAATTTTTTATAAAAGAATATAGATTATTACAATTGAAGCCAAGTTTGGTATCATTTCCTCATCAATATCTAAGAGGAATGGATGAGGTAATCTTCTTAACTTCAAGAGTTCATTAAAGAAAGATATTGTGAGAAATCAACTTATTGCCATCGAAAAAATATTAAATACAAATAATTAAAATTCTATATAATTGCAAATATAAAAACAAGTATACTTTGTGTTGTAGCATTCGTTAATAACAATATTGTACAGTAAATAAGACATTAAGCCCATTGCATTATAGGAAATTCCATAAATGGGAGGAGTTAAAAAGTGAGATAAGATTCTAAATTTAAAACAAAACCAATCTTGTGATCTTAAGTTATTTTAAATTGTATGGATTGAAAAGTGTTTCGCAATTTATTACACATTTCAAGTTCTATTGTGTTCAGGTTGGTTGTTTTTATGAAATATTTAAAATGTTATAACTTTTATAAATTTATTTAAACAACAGAATTAAGTTACATGATTAAAAATGAATAGCATTCTTATGAGGGGAAAAAAAATTAAATTAAATTAAATAGTTTTAAGTATTAAGTTATTTTTAGTCTATTTATCTTGATATGTACATAGTTATGTTCAAGTTATTGATGTTAGTCAAACTGATATTATATAATATTTAATAGCTATTGATATAAAAAAACATTGAAATGGATAAGCAGATGTATATTAACTTTAAGTCTTCTCTTTAAAATAAGTAGGTTGTTATAAACTCAGTAATAAAACTATGAGAACAATGACGACAGCAAACAGATGACAAATTATTAACGATATATAAAATAAACAAAAAGATAAATGATAAGAAGACTCACCTTAGCTGCAACGAGAGGCATGGGCGAAAACCGACTGAAATGACGGCTGCCCAAGGACGTACAAATGACAGACTACAATCTTTACTGCCTCATAGATAACAGTATATCTCTTAGTAACATACTTAGCATAATGATTTTTATTTACTATTTATACAATATATCCGCTATTGATCGTCTCAGAAGGTGATTGTGTACTGTATTTACTACTAACAAGGTCTGCAACTAACATCTTAAAAGAATGACTAACAAGGGGAGGACACACTCAGTCTCTCACGGATCTTGTTGGCAATTATTTTGGAGGTTCCTGGTCAAAAAATATTAGACACGTACTTTGCCGTTCCGACCAATGGGCCCTAGAAGCCAAAAAAAAAATAAAATAGCATTAAAATAATTTATTTTATATCTCGGGTTTAATGATAAATGATATCGACATAATTCTTGCACCAAGATGTTTAGTTTTGATTGCGGATTAAGGGAAAAATACAGCCACTCCATAGATTTTGGTTTAGGCTAATTAAATTCTAAAAAAATGATTAGATTTTTAAGCAAAGTACTTCTATACATTTTTTCACACAAAAATTTACGTCAGATTCTAATTCAGCATCCTAAAAAAAAATTGGAAAACGCTTATTCAACAAAATCAAAATATATCATTTTTTTCACGCTCTTTGAGGAAAATGAAATTTTTAAACCGATTATTGGTTACATACCTTTAAATCGCCATTACTTTGTCACGCAATTCACTGGTTGGTATCGCTGGAAAGAGGAGAGCCTCAGCTTTCTTTTGATGTATATAAATGTAAAATTCGATGAACATAAACCTATTAAAAAAATTGGAAAATCCAAAAAACATTTTGATTTTTCGCTTGAGTTTGAAACCAGATAGGATGGTGAAACTAAAGACATTTCAAGCGTATTACCACCCTATATTTCGAGTAAAAAAATAAAGTTGATAAGTTTAACCGTCTAAACGTAATTCATGTTTTTATCAATTTAAACAAAAGTTGCCCTTTGGTCAGGCAAATTTTGAAGCTTACGAATTTTTATTTTTCTATTTGGATGAAATTTCGTATTTAAGGTTTCTTTGGAATGTTGAATTCGAATCCGATGTCGGTTCTTTGGAAAAAAATATATTGAATGCACTTCACTTGAAACATTTTAGCTTTTACACTGTAAAATCTGATAAACAAATTTTTTAGCCCTAAAATTCCATTTCAGCACCCTCAAAACTTAATAAACGTATGTATATATAGATATCACTAAAGCACATATATACTATTTAGGAGAAATAATTTATTACTTTAATAATAAATATTTAAGTAATTATAATTATTTATAATTTCATTTTCCTCGAAGAGCGTGGAAAGAATGATATTTTTTGATTTTGTTGATATTAGCAGGGATTAAAATTGCATTCATATAGTTCAATTTCTTCAACCCGGGAGTTACAAATAGTTTGAAAAATATGTTGGAAAATACCTGCCTAAGGTCACGTTTCCCATTTGTTTAAGGACCGAGTGATAAGAATCACTTGTCTAACCGATGTGAAAGAAAGAATGTCCAGGAAGTCATTGGAAAGAGAGCTGAAGAGACTTGGAGTTACCTTGTACTTTTTATTGAAGAAACAACAAAAGTCGCAAAAGGAGACGATTGCTTGAAACGACGTGTGATTATTGTATGCGTCTTATAATTTCGCTCGTTTTTCTCCTCTAGAAAGCTGACATATCTGCCAGTTTTTTTTGTTGTTGTTTTTTTTAGTTTTATTTTATTTGGGGCCTAACGTCCTTATGTACTCCAACTAGGGCGTGAAGGACGGGTATCAACATATTCCAGCCATGGTGGGAAGATCAAGATTCATTTTTTGGGTCCGCTATCTTTCAGTTCTATATAAATATAAAGAAGGCGTTCTTAGTGGTATCTTTTGAATGATAACAATATATTTAATAACTACATTACTGATAAAAAGGTTTTAGAAGGCATATTTCGCAAAAATATGCTTAATAAATGTTTGAATTAATATTAAAACAATGAAATATTTCATAAGCAGATTTTGTGAATATTTCTGGTTTTAGCGTGGATAACAGATTCCATTTCCTATTTAGAAACCAGAAGTTGGAAGGAAAATTAAACCTTAATTTATTGGTTTTTACTTTCAGAATACATATTTTGAATACTTAAATTAAACCTACCTGTCCCCTCCCCTTTCCACAATGGATATATTTCAGATATGTGTTAGATCTCAGGTGAGTACCAATATTTGATTTCTTGTATTACATTTTTGAAAATTTCAGTATGTATAATCCATATAACACAGTGCTGATGTTTTTAAAGTTTTGTATGTTTTACAACTGAAGATGAATGTTTAGCATTCGAAACTAGTATTCTAATAAAATATTTCTAATAGAAGTGGCAATTAATTCATCAATCCTAATTGTATAATCTTCCAATTTAAATTGCAAAAAGCACATAAAAAAAATCAATTATACTAACAAACAACATGTAGCTAAAGTAGGGGTCACCTGTGGTGTAGTGGTTAGCATAGCAACGTACTAAACGCAAGATCGCGGGTTCGCAGCCCGGCAGATGACCTTTTTTAAAAGGAGTAAAAAATCCTTAGCTATGCCGTCATTCGGAAGGGACGTTAAATGGGGGTCCGAGTGTGGAGGATGGATCAGTGAAGAGAAAAGATTTCCCTGGTTCGGATACGAGCCCGGTGGCCTAGTGGATAAGGCACCACGCTAGAAAAGTGGGGACTCGGGTTCGAATCCCGACTGGGCAAATCTTTTCTCTTCAAAATAAAAAATATAATAATCAACAACAATTAATTATTTCATAATTATAATATATTATATGACGTATGTCAACAAGATCCAGTTAACAGTAATGTTCAATGAACATTCATCCCCGATTTGTACATCGCAACTGCGAGTGCCCGGGGGTATGGATCAGTGAAGAGAAAAGATTTCCCTGGTTCGGATACGAGCCCGGTGGCCTAGTGGATAAGGCACCACGCTAGAAAAGTGGGGACTCGGGTTCGAATCCCGACTGGGCAAATCTTTTCTCTTCAAAATAAAAAATATAATAATCAACAACAATTAATTATTTCATAATTATAATATATATATGACGTATGACAACAAGATCCAGTTAACAGTAATGTTCAATGAACATTCATCCCCGATTTGTACATCGCAACTGCGAGTGCCCGGGGGTATGGATCAGTGAAGAGAAAAGATTTCCCTGGTTCGGATACGAGCCCGGTGGCCTAGTGGATAAGGCACCACGCTAGAAAAGTGGGGACTCGGGTTCGAATCCCGACTGGGCAAATCTTTTCTCTTCAAAATAAAAAAAAAAATATTAAGGTTTAATTTCCCGTCCAACTTCTAGTTTCTAAATAGGAAATGGAATCTATTATCAACGCTAAAACCAGAAATATTCACAAATCTGCTCATGAAATATTTCATATTGCGGTTGTTTTAATATTAATTCAAACATTAATTAAGCATATTTTTGTGAAATATGCCTTATAAAGCCTTTTTTCAGCAATGTAGTTATTAAACCTACTGTTATTATTAAACGGATACCAGTAAGAACGTCTATAAAACTGGAAGATGGCGGATCCAAAAAATGAATCTTTATCTTCTCAACATGACTGGAATATTTTGATAACCCGTCCTTCCCGCCCTAGTTGGAGTACATAAGGACGTTAAACCACAAATAAAAAAATAATACATAAAAAAAATGGAAGATATGTCAACTTCCTAGATGAGAAAAACGAGCTGTGAAATTATACACTTGGTTTCTAGCAATCGTCTCCTTTTGCGACTTATGTTGCTTCTTCAACAAAAAGTACAAGACAACTCCAAGTCTCTTTAGCCCTCTTTCCAATGTCTTCCAGGACCATCTTTCTTTCACATTGGTTATACAAGTGATTCTTATCATTTGGTCCTCAAACGAATGGGAAACGTGACCTTAGGCAGGTATTTTCCAACATATTTTTCAAACTTTTTTTTAACTCCCTTGTTGAAGAAATTGAACTATACGAATGCAATTTTTATGCCTTCCAATATCGACCGAACATTTTAGGTCCCAGTTCCAGCATTTCTCTCTTCATTGAAGGGTTTGGTGGATGAAGAATTTATGTACAGAAGTGATAGGAATAAAATCTGAATGTTTCAAAACAACTAGAAAAACAGATATGAAGAGGCTATGCAAAGTTTTCCTGCTAAAGAAAAATGGAAAAATGTTTTTCCTTGAATGCTGACGCTCTTAGGTTTCGCTGAATTTGACTATCTAAAACCTGAACTGACCAGTTTCATTATTATGTTATGGTCTGAGATTACAGAAAACATTAGGGTAATGTAAAAAAAATAAATAAATAAATTTAAAAAAAATAAGTTTAATTAAATCGTAAAATAAAAATATCTTTAACCATAAGATCTTTAACCTGCCTGAAGTAATGTGGTAACAACGCAAGCTCTGCATAAAGTGACATAGTAAGCTGATATAATAAAAACCCATTAACGTCCGGCTGAAGCTCTTATTATGCAATATTTTAATTAATATTAATATATTGCTTGCGGTACTGGAGTGCAATAACCTAGGAGAGGGCACGGCCCCCCTGCGCTAGGATGAAGTACCGCTGCATTCCGACAACCGGTACGTGTAGCAAGCAACCTTTATGGCAGTGCCAACTCCAATCAGCACACTGTTATACAATAAGCACATGATGGATGCATACATGTAAATCCATTTAATATTTATTTAGAATTATGTTTCATTGTGAAATAATAAACATCCCACTCGAAAATTTATTATAAGATAAGAAAACGTTATTGTTATATTACTTAATAAGTTAATCACTTTAATATTATAAAAAAACCGCTTAATATAACAAAACTATTTTTTTCAACATTTAGTGATTCGCACCTGTCTTTAGACGTTCGCTGGAACAAAAAAAATGAGGGAGACCAGTACCCATCGGTACCACCTCCTGACATTAATTAAGGTTTGTTTTTTTTTACTTAAGAAAGTCTCTCATCCAGTTCCTTTTAAGCCTTTTGTACTTATTGTTATTATATTTAATTTTTCTTATTTTATTTCGTTTGTAGAGTGTGCTGTTATTTTCCTTTCCGTATATATAACTATCTTCTACGTATATATTATAATTATTTTACTATCAGTTTGTCTTTAATTTTGTCACGTTATTATGTCTCTGACCAGATGTAATTTTTTATTTCTGTACTTATTTGTTATTCTTAAGGTACTTTGTCCCAGCGTAAAATTATTCTTTTATCATTTGTTGGGAATATTTATTGTTTTGTATGTATGAGCCTGTACTGGACGACATCAAGTCTTTCGTGAAATATTCTGTATTTTGTTTTGACGTGTGTTCTATATAAAACCAAAAGTCACTGAAGTATACTGGTTTTATATCTGTCTGGATCTGACGATTTTTGACGGCTAGAGACATCCTTGGCCATTCTCCTCCCCGACAAATAAGTTTTATTCCTCGAGGATACTATTTTGAAATCTTCCAGAATTTAACGAATTTAAACGGTCGCGCAGGGTAGTCAGTGTCCTTTTTAAAATTTTATTATATATATCTTCGTTTCTTAAAAAGGTCTCACTCTCTTTCTGTTTAATCCTTTGGATTCTAGTCCTTTTGGTCCTGTCTAAAGCATTCGTTATGAGGTTCGAGTAGTCTCTTGACACTTATCAAACCCTTCCCGTCAAAAGTTCTTACTAAATTGCTGCAATATGCACCGTGGTGGGGGGAGGGGGGTTCGGGGCAGGATTAAGAGATGGTTCCTGCTATTACTGGGAAAAATGGGAAACATTTTTGGAAAAAGTTGGGTTCACGCTCAGTGCATGTAATGCGAATAGTGTCCTCAGGTGAGCGTCTGTCAATTTTGAGAGATATTTGTTCTTCAAGAAATTCATTTTTGATCATTTTTCATTAATTTAAAATGAATTATGAAAGTCGATACTTACATCAAAACTGATCATTTATTGATATATTGCTTTCAAAAAATATCTTGTTTCTACTACGCCTCGTTAGGCACTTGAACGGACAGCTAATTGGAATTCCCTCTTATTTCCTGGCTCTTCTCGTGACCAGCTGGATCTGGTTAGGTGCGTCACGTTTTCTCTGTGCCTAACACTGCCTTATGTATCACATCTGAATCATTAGATTTTTTTTAAATTTTTTTTTTTATTGTATTCTTTGTTTTTAATCTTTAAATAAATTAAAGAATCACATACAAAACAATAGAAATAAAAAAATAAAATAAAAATTTCCGTATTGAGTGTTTCAGCAACTCAAAACACCATAGCATTGATAATATATATAAGTAATTGATTTGATCATTTTTTCTTTATTTTATTTAGACCAATACAATTTGGTCTGTTTAATAAAGGAACGTTTAGTATTAATAAAATAATATACTATATTAATTTAATATCAAATAATAGGTTAAAAATTAAGGTAAATTTATTATTTCAGTTCTATTCAATTTCTGACTTTGATTCTAATACCCACTGGACTATATAGGTCTTGTAGAAAGTCTTAGACTGCCAAATACACACCGCTAGTGCCGACCCAAAATATACTTCCCCGTCCTTCATCTTTGGCAAATATTAGTATGGGCGTTACTTCTGTTCCAAATAACACTTTGTTACGTAGAGATAGGACAAACGGTTCTTGAAGGGAAGGTTTGCCCAAACTTTACAGATGCTACCAAGAGAAGCTGTAATAAAAACGAAAATCTAAGCCCTAATATAATGTTGGTACTGCCACACCCCGGGCCTGACCTAACATAACAGCTAAGTATACATGGATAAAAAGCTGAACGTACGCTGTTTCCTGTAATGCTATTATTATTGTAATCGGTTGAACACATTGTTACAGCCGTTAGAAGTTGTTGATGAAATCTCAACTTCAAAATTTTAACATCCTCAAAAAGGGTAAAAAATAAATATGTGTTGATTTTGATAAGATTTCACATATAAGGGTTTCTTGGTGCGCTAAATCGAGATTTGAGGTCATTTTTTTATGAAAAAAAATTTCACAGATTTAAAGCGGAATTCATTGAACTTTTGTCATTTTTTTCGAGTTTTCGAGCACCCTTAAGCCGGGTCGTGTACTGAGCATAACGAAAGTATTTTTATTCCAAATAGCGTACAAAACTACAATTCAACGTGAAAGAATCATTTCTCTATCTAAACTGAAAGCTGAGAAAAAAAAACAACAACATGATTTTCATATTTTATTTTTTTTATCGACTCCCAATGCTCACTGGCTGCTATAACTCTAGTTTTGCACTATTATAGGTCCTAACAACCTACACAAAAATCGGCATTCAAATCTGTGAGTTACAAGTCAAAACATTCCCTTGTCAGTGAAAAAATAGATACCTAAAACTAACTTAGACGAAATGAACAACGAAAATCAAATTTATATAAAGTAAAACGCAAGATACAAATAGAAACACATTGCGATATTATTATTGTTTGTTTGTTTATTTCGTTTAACGTCACTTTATGCTGATATGGTTTATCGGACGATACTATGGTGGGAAGTCCTAAATTTTGCCTATCCAGGTATAATTAGGCTAGGGATCTTTAACGAGTACCTGACATCGCACAGGCACGGGACCCCCATTTAACGTCCCTTCCGAAAGACGGCATTGCTAAGGATTTTTTACTCCATTTAAAAAATCCTAAGGTCATCTGCCGGGCTGCGAACCCGCGATCTTGGGTTTAGTAGGTTGCTATGCTAACCACTACACCACAGGTGACCCCTCGATATTATTATTTAAATCAGCCTCCACATAAAGAATTGCGAAAATAGATATTTCTAGAGCAATATTGATAACGTAATTACACTTGGGCAAATCTTCTTTAGATATATTTATATATATATATACACGCTGTGGTAGCTCAGTGTATTAGGCACTGGACTCCTGGGAAACACCCAGCCTCTACAAAGTGAGATCCCTTAGTTGGGGAAAGACCTGGAGGTTGAGACAGGTTACCGAATCGCCTACGTACACGACCGTTAGTCAACATTGAACAGTCTTAACACACCAGTATTTACTCAAGCACTTTTCCCTTAATGAGTTACAGTTTTTATTTTTATTATTTTACTTTTAATGTGTGTGTTCTTATGAAACTTTCCATGATGAAGTATGTCTAGATAACAACTCTATAGTGTTTCATATTGTCATTTGGCAATGATTGTCCTTAAAGGGTTAGATAATGTCGTAATGCAAGAGTTTCAGATATTCCATGTCTGTTAATAATCCTAATCTCGTACATAGAGGCGTACTTTTTATAAATACTTATTAGTTATTTATAGTATGAATACGAATAGATACCTAACTAAATAAGATTAAAGTTGATAACGAGGGTTGTATCAGTAAATAAATGCATCAAGGATAGAGAATGGAGAAATCTCCAGGAGGGGGCTACTGTTCCTCGAAATAGAGGAGTATTTGTGTATTAAAAAAAGAAGGACGCACCCAGACGATTGAAACAGACTGGACAAAGATGGACCGCGGTGGGTATCTTCCTTGATATATATTCTCGTCCTCTGATAAATATATCTACCATTCATATACCAAACACGTGCATTGTAATACAGTCCAATTAAAAAATTTATTTATATTAAAAATACAATTATATTACCCTGAACGGCTTAAACACATTTTAAATAAAACAACCCAAATTAAACAGAAAAATAAACCATTAAGCCTAACGGTTGAGCTGACCTGGCTATCAGAACCCAATGGCATTCATAGTGATGACTAGTGCTGTGAAATATATGCATTTGCATATTTCTCCTAGCCAACTATAACAACCAATATCATCAAAATGTCTTTGTTTTGAGGCATTTAAAACTAATTTGAGTTATTTTTATTAGGAATATCTCGCTATAAATACATATTTTGAATTGTAATTGCATATATATGCGCATATCCGGTATTTTTATTTATATACATCGCTCATTTGCTGCAACGACATAACTCAAAAACAAGCTTTTGAGTTATTCTGAGCTTTTGGGCTGTATAATGAACCATTCATCATTATAGTTTTAGTCGGTAAAGCGTTATATTTGAGCTTCAACTATTCACTAAGAGAAAGCAGAATATGTTATAATTGTATGTTTACAGATCGTCCTGTACTTTGTTCACAAGACTGTCCTTCTGCAAAATTTTAACTCAAAGTTTTTGAGTTACGTCGTTGTTGCAACATATGTCCATATTTTGTCATTAATACATATTTTAAACTGTAATTGCATATTTATCTACATATTCGGCATACCAGCATTAAACTTTTGATTTATTTTTTTATGTTTCTGAGCAGACAGAAAACAAAATATAAATAAAAACAGCCATGCGGACTCCTATTTCTTTTCAGCCTATGGAATGAGTTAACGTTTGTCCATTTACTTATCATTTCCTTTGCGTGAATTTTCGATCACATTTGCTTCTCTTGGAATTGTTTCACTCAAATTCTTGGAATATTACTTCATTTTTCATATTTCCCTTCTTACTTTCATCATTCAATTACCTAGTTATGCCATGTGTCCACCAAAACATATCAGTCGTTAACTGTTTACTTGGACCCTTCTAAAATGCCGAATATCACTCTTGCAAAGACGAAAGATTTTGTTGGAAAGAATGTACGTATGTTCTCATTTGAGACTTTTATACACATAGCATAAAAGGGACTTAAGTAACACAGCGCATAAAGACAAATAGAACAAAGGTATAAAGTTACAATTTGAACAAACTTTTGTTACACTGGATCAGAAAAGTCTTGTTTTGATACAGATTCATGATGTACTTAAGTTAGAGCTGACATAATCTTCAATTAATTTAGCAACTTTAACCTTTATATCGAGTTTATAAGCATTGTCTTTTTGTTTTTTAACAGCCTTGAACCTATTGGACACTTCTAACATAATTTGGTACTTGAGTTTGTACTTATGTATAAGTATGTAATGCAATTTTATTATTTTTCCAAACAATGTAGATAGTTGTATATTGTTTTTTCAAAACTTGTTCAAATGAAACTTGAAGATTCTACTGAAACGAACTTATTGAGTTCTGAATCCCTAGAGTTCCGTCAAGTTAAGGAAATTCGATAACCGCAAACAATCGATTTAAAGTCAGTCCGAGCCAGGTCTAGTGAAGCGGTTTTTATCTTGGTTCTATTTCATCCGGTCCCCTGTGGCGGCTGCTTTATCTAATAGTCTTGCACAATGCATCTGACTGAATAATTGGTTAGTTCAATTTGCAATCAGCTAACTCATACTTATAAAACAATAGTTTAAAAAATGTAATAAATTTAAATTAGTATCACACTTTATCATCAAATAAGCAATAAAAGACGCATTTGTAACTTGCATTAATAAGCTGATTACTTTTTACATCGTATTAAATAAACGAAATTATTTACACAGTTCTAATTTAAACCGACAGCCATAATTGAGTAAGACTACAATAAATAATTTCACAGAAAGATAATTCAACTTTAATACAGTCTTATGTTTTTAAAAATTATAATAATATAATAATATAAAGTAATATTCCACTGACACCTGTTGAACAGACCCGCTACCTAGCACTCCATCCGGACTGACGTCTAACTTGGAATTCGCAAAAAAGACAAAAACGACAAGAAACTGCACGTCGTTTTCAACTATTCCAACATATACAAGGCAAACGTTCAATGCTACCAATCGATTACAAAAAAATAATTTACAGACTCCACTGAACTAACAAACAGATATATCTCTTATCCAATCCTTGCAATCTTAACTCCTTCGAAAAATCCTCAATGCTCATTACATCGCACAGTGCGGCGCTCTTAAAATAGACAAAAGTCATTCTTGATGACTTATAACATTTTAAAAACAACATCAATTCGACATATTTCAATTTCTTTAAAACGGGCTTTTAATGAAAACTCTCAGTTGATCATTAAAAAAACAATATAATAAAGATCTTTGAATACAAATTAAGTTTTTTTAGACTTACAAAATAATAACTAATATCACAACAATAAAATTCACAATACATGAATTGATAAAGGTACATCTGAAAATTATATTGAGTCACTGTTCGTTGACATACTCTCATCAAATGACGTAGATGAGATAGAAGTGAATCCATAAAATATTCGTCATCGCCCAAAATATATTTTTTAATGTCATCTAAATCGTGCTTTGAATTTGAGAGGCTTGCTTTCCTGCTTGCAGATATTAAAGGGCCCGAGGATACTAAAATATTAATATATATATACACATATAAAATATTAATTACATCAATGTTTTTCAGGTATTTCTGAAATAAATAAACAGAGAACCATTCAAAGCAGGAATGATTTGTATATTCATGATGTATATTTGTTATTAAATCAAAATATTTCAATAACTAAGAATGTTTTGGGTCGAAATTGAAATATGTCGATTTGAAGTTTTTTTTTTAAATGTTATAAATATATTAACGAAAAAATGTTATTTAAAGATATTAAGGAAAACATTATCCAAAGGTATTAATGAAAAAAATGGCAATTACTCACCTTCTTCGATGCCTGCCATACTAAAACTTCAAGTGACGTTGATGTGTACTTAACATTAAATAAGGGCCCAAAAATTGAAATTGTATCGATGAGACAGCTAAGCGATCTGCTAATTGATCAAACATGATTTCTATCCTTTGCTTTTGTAATATGCGTTTAAAAGCTACAATTCCATATCGTTGAGGTCACTATGAAAGGATTACTAAAGGAAACCAAGTTGAAAAAATAATCGCATTTTAGACTTTGGTCCATTGGCGGCCGCACTGTGCATCGTCACAAATAAACTCTCCATAAAGAACTTAATGTTCTATAAGTTGCTGATTTAGCCCAAAACAGACGCTTATTCTTTCATAGTATATACTCCTCGGTGCTAAAGGTCTAGGTGACCTTAGGCCTTATGGATTTTTCTTCTCTATCCATCTCTGTCCTCCGTTTCCATTCTCTAAGTTCTTATTGTCAATTTTGCAGCATCTTTTGCTACTTCATCCTCCCAACTGCTTCGCGGTCTTCCCCTTATTCTTTTTCGAGTCATTCTCATATCTAGCAGTTTCTTTGGCATTCTATCTGCTGACATTCTTCTGTCATGGCCAGCCCATCTTAATCTCTTTACTAATGAAGTTTACAATATTCTTTCATAGCAAACTCCTTAAATCCATTATTCAACTTACTTCCCATTCTATTCCGGATAACCTTAAGGGCGACAGAAAAGAAGATGGCCTCGTGATCTCGTAATATAGAACTTTTATTCAAGTACTACCAATGGGTAGTTGCTTTACAAGATATTGACGTGTTATCATGAATATTACCTTCATTCATTCATATTTAATACATAGAATATACTTTTTTAAAATTTTAATAAATAGATAAAAAAAATATCTTCTCATGATTTACCAACGTAGATAAAATCGTGAAGGAGCACCATTGGCACTGACAGCCCAAAATAATACAGTTTTGCGTGATTGGTTCTTTTGATTGAAATCCCTTAAAATCTGTTACAAAGCTAAACATACGTAAAGATACTCTTTGCCAATCGTACCACTATTATAAAATAGCAAGATACCACTGTTTTTGAAACCCATTATGTAAAGTAGTGCTTACAAGGCAATAGTTTCCGGTTAAATAACCTCAAGTTGGCAACAGTATCCTTTCTGGCAGATTGGCAGTTATTCTTATCCAACAAACTCGTACAGTTTTTTCATTACTTTTTTTCTCAAGCTCACTATTGAAATGGACTTGGATGAAGCGCTAAACTGATAAATGGAGGATGCACCTTCACAGCAGATTTCCAATGTCGATTTGTCTGCTTCCACATTTCAAGGAATGTGAAGTTGAAACATAACCAATTGATAGATTTACTAACTGTACTGGACAAAATAGTAACCAAAATCTTTTATTGGAACGCTACTGATGGAAAATATCTTTCCATGTCAAATAATACATATCTCCTCCAAGGCAAAAGATTGTAAGCAACAATTTTGACGAAAATGACACGATAACCGCTGGAATTGTCTTGCAAAAGAACATCTTTTGATCATAATAATATAAGGTTCAAAAAACGTTTTCCTCCTACAAATACATTTCAAGTTTTAACATCGTAACCGCAGTTTAAGAAAAATATCTTAAATCCAGTTTTTGTACCTTATTCATAAACAAAGCGTAACACAACCTTACTATAAACTTATGATTCATCGCATACACCTAAATTATTTTCGTCATTTACGATAAACTTTTATCTAAAGAGAAACTAAAAATAATCGTAAACACCATTCCAGAAGTATCTTAACCGCCCTACCCTCCTTTAATAATATTGTAACCGCCAGGTAAGTATCGCCTGTGCATAAAAATATCCAACAGACAAAAATGTGATATTATCGTAAGCATCAAAATTGAGTAAAAACCTTAGCTCTATAAGATTTTATCAATTTTTTTTTTTTTTAACGTAAATCTTAAAGTATGGTTAATATTAATGTTGAGTTTGAGGGCTTTAGAGCTAAAATAACTGGTAAGGATTTTTTTTCGTTCTTTACGGTGAAATATAGAGATTGAAATTTATAATAAAATTTACTTATACTCAATTAAATAATTGAAAAATATTTGAAGATATGGTGCGTCATATGGATCCCAGTGAAGTTTGAAAATCAACCTAGATGTTTATAGCGCCATTCTGAATACGAGTTTGCAATGGTAAAACTATTATATCCATCAAGAGTAAATTTAAATACATCATTTTGATAGTTATAAGCAGGTTTAGCAATAACAGCATTTACAATAGTAAAAATTTGAATGAGGTTTGCCATACTGTGATATCATTTTAGGGTTAAAAATTAGAATTCAACAAGATAAAATCAATAAAATAAATCTGCCGAATAAAAATTACCACAAAATGTTTGCCATAAAATGTCGATATTTTGTGCTTTCTGATATTGTGTGTAAAAATATGATTCATGGGCCGTTAGTTATAAACACTGATAATACAGTCCATTATCCGCAAGTTTGATAATGGTCTTTATCCATCTGGATCAGCAACTTATGTATTAAAATTAAAAATTTGATGTCGAATTATGCTTTTACGTACTTTCTAACCACCTAATCTATTCAATTTTAACCAGGTTAAAATTAGTGCTATGCCTGAAATATCATTGAAGAAATAATGCTCAATTGAATATTTCAATACAAGATTTTTATCGATAAACAAATAAAACTTCAATTATTAGTTAATATTATCTTAAGTTCTTTAGTTATGAGAGCGGGCGAAGCCGCGACGGGAGATGCTAGTACATACATATATATAAAAGTAATTTGGAACCATTAGGCCAAAAGAATCAAATCAGCTTCAAAACCACAATGGTAACCTATAGAACCTCAAAAGGACCACTAAATTCCTCATTGTAACCCCTGACCTCGTTTTTAATATCTTATTTTAACCCCTGGCATTATTTTCAAAAGTTTTCAATGTCACATTTTAACCCCTGACCTAGAAGAACCCAGGCAGGACAACAAACAGTTTCGAAACCTGTATGCCACAGTCAGCACTATTTTCAACTGAAAGTTCTTTAATTACATCCCAAAATGCTTAGACTTCAGGGAACCTTGACATCCTTCGAAGCTTGCAAAACTTTCTACAGATCCACGCGCGGCCAACTGTGAATACTTTCCGAATTATATAAGAATAGGTGCTAGGATAGGCACTTACAACTAGCTAGGATATGTAACCTCTCATGAAATTCTAAATACCCAAAATTATTTGGTTTAAATTAATTTAATAATAATATTGAAGGTTGTAAAAAGGATCTTTCATTTCATGTTAAAGTTATCGGTGAACACATGTTGAAGCTTAATTGGTTTAATATTCTAGTACAGGGGTCTCCAAACTCCAAGAGTGGATAGATGGATGTAAAGTTACGTCAAAAATATACATTTCTGCCGTACATTAACCTTTATTCAGAATAAAATCTAGACGCTTTCAGTACAAGGGGACTCTAGAGGTGCATCTAGTGTAATCCATCAGAATCCTATCAAGAACACCAGGCAGCTCTCTTTAAAATAATGAGCGACCATACTCAATGAGAGGTTGAAATATGGGATGAACTAAAGAATAATTAGAAACAAGCACTGTAAACGCTCGCAAATAATTATAAGATATAATAATATGAACGGTTCCTAACCTAGTAGTTAATGCAGTAATTGAGGATAAATATAACCTACAAGAGATGAATGGTTATAATAAAATTTTTATGGCTTCAATCAAAGACTAAATTACTTACTAATAGCCATATAATTAGCAAGGAAAGAAACAATGCGCTAGAGGTGACCTCTACATAACTATAAAACTAAACCTGTTAAGGCAATGTCTAGATTATCTTTATTCATAATAGTTAACTTTATTTAATGCGATACAAAAAGTCAAACTATTAAGGAATCGGATGCAGTAGATTCACAAAAAATAAATAAAAATACAAAACAATTATTTTCACAATAAAACTATTAGGTTCTACTGTATATGTTCTACTGTATATGTAGTTCTACTGTATATGTTCAAGACGAATATATTTATTATTTGCATGACTGCTGGGACCGAAGCCTGAGTTGCCGTGTCTTGCGGGATTGCCGTGTATTTTAGGAAGGGGAAACAGCTGAGTGGAGATCTATTAATGGATCGCAATCGATCCCCCCTCCTCCTCATATCAATGGAACTCTCCTCTGTCTTTCTTGTATTCAGAAGGCATCGTCCAATATCGACCGGGTCAAGCTTACGGTCAGTTGGAGGACAAGGCCGCGGGTTCGACACCCTGTTTGCCGTGACCAGTAACTACTTCCCTACTTCATTAAACCTATCTCCCATCGGCGATTCCAGGCAAACATTCGCAAGAAGTTATAAACATGATCCACCAATAACCATATGGACAATTAAATACATTAACTTCGAATTCACTAGAACAATTAGAATTGGTAATCGCCACATCCAAACTAAAACCAAAAAAAAGTATAATATCAACGGTCAGAAATAAACTGCTTCAAATACATTTTATTACAAATGAATCCTAGCTGAGCCCATAAAAAATACTGGTGGACCAATGAACTGAACCATTGTACAAATAAGTTTTAATGAATCACCATCTCCAGATTATATCATATAGTGAATCAAACCCTCATCCTCATTGCTCTCATTCTAAACCCTCGTTTAGATCCCATCAGTTCTCATATCTTGGCACTATTCTCGAAGGCAATGGGAGAGCGACTGAGGTGAAGAAAAGACGGAACACAACAGCCCACTCAAGCCCAATGAACTTGTAAAAATTATCAACAGGTGTTTCACATGATTTAATGTAAATTACATATACGAGATCTAATATTAAATTTAACCAGCTTTGAGATTGAAAAAATTAAATTTGGGATCGAACAAATATATGTTAAAGCAAGAAATGTGCCAATAAAAACTTGGATTTCACAACAGTACAGATTTTAGCGTGCTGGAGTGGGTATTTGACGAGATTTAATTAAAGTTTCTTACACTGAATCTAATAATAAATTTAACAACCATTGAGGTGAAGAAAATAAATTTTGGATAGGACATATATTTTCGGAGTTATAAATGATAAAAGTACCAAACAAACTTGGATTTCACAACAGTATGGAGTTTTTAGCGTGCTGAGATGTGTATTTTAAGGAACTTGATTAAAAAAATATACAGAGTCTAAAAGTAAATTTAACCAGCTTTAAGATGAACAAAAGAAATTTTGGATCGGAAAAAAATATTAGGAATTATGGCCAAAAGAGTGCCGATAAACGTGTTTCCGCGGAGAAATAGTACTGACCCACAAGTTAGGCAATCTCTACAATGTACCCAAGACTTCATTTTTCATTTCAGATTTCATTTTGTAGTTACTGGTTCCAGCTAAAATGTTACTATACAAAGACGTGCTTCGAAAAACCCTTCGTAGTCTTGTTATAGGTTTAAAAACCGACAATAGCCACTATTTTGGGGTTCTTTTTTTTGCGATTTTGGGTATGAAGCCGACGGTTTCCGTCGTAGCAAACTTCAGCTTCTGATTAAGCATTCCAAACAGTATTAACATCCGTTGAGAAAACAAGTTCGAAAATTTTTTCATGAAAACGGCGTTCTGGAACCTTATTTTACTGACTTCCGCCATCTTATTCCGTGTTTGGAAAAGGCAGCAATGGTTTTTCTTACACAGAAATTGATCATTCAGATATGTTTTGGTTTTTTTGGGAGACCTATCATTACAGGTTTAGTGTCGTCGGCTCCTGGACTAATACAAATACAGTAATGTGACAATAAATTGTAAAGCAACCACCCATTGATAACTTTAATAAAAGTTCAATGGTAGAAGTATTCGAGGTCATTTGAGTGGTTATGGAGTTTGCTATGAAAGGATAGGTTTCTCGTTTGGGCTAAGTCAACAACACATGGAACAATAAGATTTTTATAGATAAGTTTATTTTTGGCAAAATAAGGAACATTGATGATTTCGCGAAAGATTTTGGATTGTAATCTGGAAATTTTATGAGCAACTTAAATACTATTCGAATGAAGCGTAGTTGGGTCCCTTATTTGAGCTACCGAGAATTATATAAATTGAAAACATTTACATATAGCCCACGGCATTGTTCTGCTACTAGAAAATATCCGACTGAACAACCAAAAATATTCTTTTAAGTAGCCTGGAGTAATTAGGAACTGGTGAACCACTGAGTTACGATGCGGTCTCCAACAGCTGGCCTCAGATACACTACCCCGCTCCATTTACATATCTAATCCACAAAAGGCTATTGCATTGAACAAGTGGATACATTATATACGAGGATCCATTCAACATATGATTCAATATGAAATATGCAATCCAATCAGAAGAACAATAACAAATCATAAATCCCTAATAAGTTGCTTTAGAAAAAAAACTTTAAGTGTACTTATCTTATCACAATAAAAATATTAAACGATTATATTGCAATACCTTAAGGAGAACTGACGTCATGGGATACAACGGTAGATAACTGAATTGAATCTATATGAGATATTTAAAAATACAAAACTACCCGATCGTTTAAAAAAAATAATTTTAAAGTGGGGTAATAAAAAACTAACTAACTAAATATGATATAAATTGGTAATAAGCTGTATTCCCTAAACTCAATATATCTCTTAGACTGGACAGTTTTTTTTGTTTTAATCTAAACATCAGATACAATGTACAAAAGTATTTGTGAATGCACCAAAAGAAATCTTCATTGCGGGAATTTAATAACATTTTTCGTAATTAATGACTTCCTGATTGACACTGATTTACATACAAAATTACATTGAAAAGTTAAATTATTTTGAATACGTGCATGTGTTATGTAATTTATTACATACTATATTGAAAAACACTCACTAAGAAATAAGCACTGGGGAAACGGTATATACGTTTTACAATTATAAACATATACATACTTGAAAGTAATTTTGAATATTGCAGTTCATCTTATTTTGGCGTTGGGCTTAGATTAAGTTTAATGTAAATTTATTTTAAATCTTTTTGGCACTTGTCGATTCTTTTAATTTTATATTTTTCCTGAAAACCTCTCAAGTAAAACTAAATATCTCCATTTAATCAACGAAAGAGCTTGCTCTTGAAATTCAATTGGAAACATTATTTGTATTATTTTTTTTTTTTTTAATAATGAAAATGGCTAATGAGGCACTGTTATTCTTTATAGAAACCAAATCTAAGAGTCAAATAGGCACTTTTTGGGGTAATTCGGGGGAAATTTGAACTATTATTGAAGGTTACACGTCTTCAGCAGGGCTGCCAATTTAGGAGATATTTTGAATTTTAAAAAATCGATTCGACCTAGCAGCGTATAAGTTAGCTATAATGAGTATTATTTTTTATTTTATAACAATATCGAATTACATAAATTACATTAAATATACGAAGAATATCTTAATATATAATTAAGATATAAATATAATATATAATTAAGATATAAATATATTCATGAACTTAATGCCTCATTATCAAAGTAAATAAACAACATTACCCATTTGTCATTTGGGGGAATCAGTGGGAAGTTTTGAAACGGTTGGGGGGAAATTGGGGAAGTTTTGCTTTGACGCGGGGGAAAAATGTTATTTCAAAATCGGCAGCACTGGTAACCGATAGCAAACAAATCAAAGGATCTTTGAATACGTATCTTATTACCGATTTAAAAACTATTAACGGTTGTACCTAATAAATGGAATCCTAATACATTTTACATGTTCCTAGCATCTGTTGCCATAAACGCTTTTTACTAAAATAATACTTAGTAAGTTGAGATTTATTTTATTTTCTTCGTAACCATGCCCATTCAAGATTACTTTTGCATGGTTATTTATAACATAATAGACTCTGAATTACTACTCTAAAGACTTTGTACTTCAATTTATATGCAAATACCCAGAGAAAAATAGAAAGATAGAAGTATAAAATAGATATAATGAAAAAAATTACGTAATTCCTTTCACCTTTGCCAAATTCAGAATAGGCTAAATGTCTTCTTATAATGAATTGAATATTACGTGTTTAATTTGAATAGACAACTGTACTTATGAGTTTCTTACTTCTTTTTTTTTTTTTTAATATATCTCTCTACTTTCACAGCTGTAAATTTTAGAACGCTTTTGGTTCAAAATACGAAAAAAACTAACGTGGATAAATGAAGTTTTAGCTCATATTTTTTTTCTTTATTTCCAACACGGCAGTAGAGAGAATAATACAGTCTTCATTAATTTTAAAATTATATTTTTATTAAATTAGACAAGGAGACATTGGAATTGAGAAATTCTTAAAGCGGACTAAATATACAGATATTTCTCTGAGTGATCCGAATTAGATGCTACTGCAAAATAACGAAACCAAGATATGTATAAACAATTAGAAATGTCTATCTCAAACTCTGTTACATAGAATGAGACAGCTTCCAGATTGACATATGAGATAGTGAAGAAACACCTCATTTAACTTGAGAAAGTGCAATCAACTGTAGTTTCAAATATTGTACATTAAAAATATACTCTTCAATATTTTATAAGTAGGAATCAATAATAATCAAAATATTTTTTTTAAAGTTATCTAAATGCTTTAACTATGTATGTCATGGAGTAATTACTGTCAGTTACACAAAGATCTTACGACATTTTGGGCCCAAACAAAGAGAAATAAGCAGTTAGAATAAGTGGTAATGAAAAAAAAATTGTACATGAGTACCTAAGGCAAACAATAGCATCAAATTACCAAATAAATCATGAAATCTCAACAAATTCATTTAATATATTCAAATATGATAGGCCTGAAAAGGTATACACGACAAATTAATGTGGCCACTTGAACCTAGTAAATTTCTTATTTTTAATTTCTACAAATTATATGTAAATTTTTTTATTAATGGGATTATTCTTCGAACTGTTAATCTATGGTTAGTATGAAAAACCTATCCTACAGGCCACCTTGATCAAGATAATTGGCTGTCTCAAAAATCACGTACCTTCTTCTTGCGATTTTTTCCACAAACTCTGAAGGGAAACATTTACAGCAATACTAATAAATAAGAAACGAAACAACAGATACAAGTTACGATACTGATAAAATTCAACTAATCAAGCAGAAAGTACAAATAGCTGAGCTGCAGTTCAATGGAAATCACAGTTCTGTATGGTTTTATTAAAAATGAGAAGTGACAGCATTCATTAAGAGGTAAGCGCCATTTTGTCCTTGTTCGAAAATACTGATTTAGTATTCAGACAGGCTACCTTCATTAACATAATTTCCTTTTTATTTAGAGCAGTCTTTTATATTTTACCATATGCAAGAAAAAATAACTTTTCAAACTCGAAAGTTACATTTATCCACAAGAGCCAACGGAATGTCCTTCTGTTCGATTAACACTGGATGGCCACAAATGAAGTATTCTTTTTCAAAATAATTAATAATGATAGTCCTACACTTTCCTATTAATAAAATATGTGGACTAAGTAAAAGGGAAAAGATCCAAAGCAGTTCATAAACAATGGAGATGCCAGGTGCAGCTAAGTTAGAAATATCTACTCCTTATTCTAAGTTGCAAACTCCTGATTCATCCATACCTTAATGCTCCTATTTCAGTAATAAATGGACCCAGAGAATACTTGTCGAACAACTACAACTGACAATGGTCAGGATCAGATAGACAAACAGTTAGTTTGCAAATTCAAGAAAAAGAAAATTCCTACCAGACAAGACTGTACCAATGTCATTTAAAATTTGGAAACAGCTGCAAATTCGAACATCCTGAATCTAGATGTTTATTAATTTATTATCAAGGACCAACTTTTTACCAATGAACCCATAATTCACTTTATAATAATCACGCTAAAATAAAAAGCTCATGATCAGACACTTTTATTGTATCTGAATAAATGAAATATGCATAAGTAATAATAATAAAATTATTAATGACCCATTTCCAACATTAATAAAAAAGATTTTACTACACAAAAGAGATCTAAATTTAAAATCTTTAAAATAGTAGTAATGAGATTCTTGTATGACAAAGAAAAGCTTTTCTTATTACAAAAAAAACAAAAAAAAAAAACAGCTCCAGGTAAAAATTAATTGATTCATTTAATTTATATTATGTAAAATAAAAAAGCACAATGTAGTATTAAAAATGTGCTCCTAAAAAAAAAAAATTAACCGCTCCAATTTTCAATTAATGACATTGTTTAAACTCATAAAATCATAAAATAGAATGATTATATGATAAAAATATTTTCTACAAAAGAAAAATTAATATTTAATAAATAAAAAAAAATTGACAAAATGTAAAAACTATGGCTATGAAGGAGGGAGCAGAAAATAAAGAAACAATTACAAATTCTATTTATAATGATGATTTCAAACTACTTAAGCCCTAAATATCTTTTTGTTAAGTAAACATTTTGTTAGGTTAATTTGATATTGTCTTGACTGTTCACAACACTGAAAAGTTAAAGTAGAAAGCGAAAATTTATAATATAAATATACACACACACACACACACACACACACACACAGACATACGTCCACTTACACACACATATACAAACCCTTACAACTATTTTTATGAAGTTTACAACAAACAAAATATATTTAAAGAAAAACTAATACACAACATGCAAGATTAAGTAGGTAAGACTATAATCTCAATTCTACTCTTCAAATAATTTCATGAACCCGAAAAAAAGAAATTTATGACTAACAATGAAAAACATTTTGTTCTTTTAAAATATTACAAACAAAGTACTAAAATCAACATACCTGTCAGTTTGATGCAAATATAATCCACACACTAAAGTTTAATTGATGATAACAAAAGGAGGGAGTAGAGGGAGAACATTTTGAAGATGAGTAGGTCTTCTGTAAATTAAAAGCAATGTCAATATAAAAAAGAGATGATGATAATCGCAATGAGCATGAAAGATCAAATTATTTCCACACAAAAATGGGTAGCAAAAACAACCAGATAACTACTGCACTGTTTTCGAAAAAGTTTTAACGCAGGTTTGAAGAGGCCCATTGATGATTCACAGGATGCAAGCACATAGTCATTAATATAATTAGGTAATTTATGAACAATAACACTAGGCCTATTAAAGCTTCCTTCTTAAAAATATCAACTTTTTTTTTTAATTAATCTGTTTTAACACTGATGAAAACTATTTTTTATACAGACGTGATCCAGTGCCATATGAGAAAAAGAGCAAATAAACCCTGACTAAACAAATACTGCAGATAACAAACATGATATTAACATCCTTGAACAAAGTCATTACAGAAATTTTGATAACTTAAACAGTGCAGCAACATAGTGAACATACAATTTGTTACACTAATCCAAGGAATGAAGTAACAGCAATATATATGTGTTTAGCAATAATGGAACTAAGCAACCATTCATAAATTCAGCAACACTGGCATGAAAAATTTCTTTTTCTGTGGCAAAAAATAGGTAAATAAAATGCAATCAATGACAACAAAGTTGAACACCAGTGAATCTACAATATCACAATTACAGAAATATATTCTTTGAACTGGCGTATGACAGTATTCTTCACCTGGAATAAAGATGACACTAATAACTCCCAAATACTAAATTAACTAGCGAGATCATAGTTTAAGATATAATGAATAGGAGGAACATTGAGCAGGTCAATAAATGTATTTGACAATAGTACATTAAACAAGCTGAGGTTGTTTTTGCTATTCCATTAAGCGATCATGATCTACTGTAAAATATCTGTTATTAAATTATACAAACAGGAGAGGTATGCTGCCATTTAAGATTATACTAGTCTTCAATCAGTCTCTACGAACTTTGATATTTCATAACAAAACTACCATTTTCACGGTACTGCCTTTATAATTAATGTAAACGGTCAAACTAAAATTAATTTTAAAAATATTAATTATTATAGCTTCAAACGTCACTAAACTATCTCGTATTATTTATACAGATAGCCGATATCATTTTTTTTTCAATAATCACTTTTTTTCCCCATTTAGTTTACTATAACATATTCAATATTGGGAGTATTCCTAGTCACCTGCAACTATTATGCAGTTTCACTTAATGGCATAGATATAATACTTTAAAACGTTTAATAGTTATCACAATGAATCAGTTATTTTATCAAAACTAAATTACAAACTCATTGTTAAAAATTTAACGATCAATAATATCAGCTGATTGGTATTAAGCGCCAAAAGTGGGAGGTTTCAATTTTCAAATAGGGTTTAGGTTGGTGAATCTTATCACAATTTTGATTTTGTTAGGAATTTGACATGATTTGGGTATTAAATTCCAACTGTTTTTGGATAATTACTTATTTCATGCAAAAAATTAATTTTTATCCACTTCTTACCAATTAATATATTTTTTTTTTCAACCAGTATCAATTTCGATTTTTGATTTTTACCAGTACTTTGGTTGCTTTTATAAACTGTTTTAAGATCGATTATTCATGTCTCATAGATGAATACTATTCATATAAAAACAGTTTTCAATAGCACTTTATGTATTTTATTCTTTTTGTAATGTAATATTTTTTTTTTCTCATGCATTATTACTACCAAAAATTTAATTAATATTCTTGTAATAATTTACATATTACAAATAGCATCATTGCCCAGTTCACTAATGGTTGTCAGGATAGTGCTTGTAGTTTAAATTGGTTTTTATTTTATAATAAACATAGAAGAATCTACATTGTTTCACAATGCATCCAATCTAGTATTTCACTTGTTAAGACTTAAATTTAAACATTTTCAACATCCTATCATAAACTTTTTAATAATGCATCTTGTGCATCATTGTTCTTGACTCTGAAGGTATATTATATTCTTGCGCTATGCTTCTATTTGAAAAAAAAAATGAATAAACGGTATGAGATCTTATAAATAATATGCTATTTTCATTACCATTAATTGAGTCTTTTTATTTGTAAAGAATTATAATATTCCTCTCATTGGTGAAGTGAAGATCTTTCCTGTGACAATCAATTAAACTAAATTAAAAACAATTATAATTTTAGTTTTCTGCTAAATGATTTCAATTGGAAGAAATAAATCATTTTATTGAAACACAAAAAAAAAAAAAAAAAAAAAAAAATTCAAATATAACATGTTTTACTTTAATTTTGTAATTATTATTGATTTTCTTGATATTTTTTTAAAATATTAACTTTTTTTTTATTAGCATCTTGGTTAAAATAACAATTACTAAACAAATATAGATCCTTTATTTCATTTGACCAAAGTTGTATGGCCTGATAAAGTATAGTTTAAGGCTATAAAACAAAAAAATATGAATGAAAAAACCTTTAAAGCCATGGTTACTTTTTACTCTTTCAATCTGGCCAAAATTAATGTAAGCTGTAGCCACGAATTGCTGGCTATTTTACCATTTACAGATACTGCTATGTATGGAATAGATAATCTGTTAACATTTAAAAATTTATTTGAGGTGGTGTTGGACGAGTATAATAATGTGTTAAACACTTAAATATCCCTGAGTCCTAAGTAGTTCAGGTTTTAATCAGACCTGGGCTGTTCAGCATTTATTTTATGGTGACCCATAGAATATCTCTTGTCCTAGCTTGAATAGGTTTATAGCCTGTGGGATAACCAACCTTTATAGGCCTAATTGGAGTAGAGTATATAAGGATGTTAAGTCCCACCTAACAGCAGCTATAAAACTTAAAGAAAATTTATGGCATTTATTTTTCAATAAATATGTTATATTATTATAGTCATAATTATATCAGGATCTTTCAGTTTTATAACAAAATAATTGGAGTAATAAAGATTATCAATCATTGAAATTAGTCAAATGGAAGATTGGAGAGTTAATGTTGGTGTTCTCTGTTACAGAAACAATTGAGAATACAATCATAAATTAAATTAATAATAATAATACCCTCGGAAAGAGTATTTAATATTTATTTTTTCTTAACTGAATAATATATAATACATATATATATGATATATAAACACACTTTTTGGACTTGATTAACTAATGTGGTTGGGACCGAGATAGCCTCAGATAGCCAAATCCTTCAAATTAATCAAGGACCTCAAAAAAGTAAGGGAAATACACTAGAAAAAAATAACGTAGGGCAATAACAATATACATGAGTCACATTATTATATTTGTATATCAAAAAGTTTAGGACATGAAAAAAATTTCCTAATGTTTAAGTTCTGACATTTTATCTGCCAACTTATGATCTCTCCATAGTCTGAAAACCATCTAATCAAATAATTTTGCATCATTTCTGCCTTCCAGATATTAAAGTGCCTTCTCCAATCCAGCAAACCCTTCTCCATGAGAAATTGTTAATGACAATTTGTTTCCTAGTAGACCGTCTTCCACATCCTCCAGCCTTCCTCTAGCAATGCTCGTACTAAGATTGCCTAACGTCTTGTTTGGCAATAGAATTTTTTGTAATTAAAATTAAACTGTAAATCTTTACTTTTTGTCTTAGTATGAATGTCCTATTAGCCATAATATCTGCCATGTTTATGCAACATAATGAAACAGATAAAAGATCCTAATTATTCTCATTTTTATTTAAAAAAATTAAAACCTATACCATTACACCTGTGTATGGTCTTGGCTTCAATAGTTTTTACGGTATTACTGTTTCTTGCCCAATGTTTGAACAAGGAGTTGATTTTGGCAGCATGGTTTTCCCCATTTAAGGTTACTCACTTTATAGAGGCCTGGTGTGTCCAGGGAGGTTTCCCCAGACCATGGGTCAATCCTTGGTTGATACATCAGGATGCCAATATATTTGCAAATGATGTTGGAATGAGTTCATGTTCAGTTGTAGCAAGAATATTGGTCCTCTACCACTGTGTGAGCCCTTTTTCTGGAATATTGTTGAGTAACAGTTAAAAATTAACATCAAATATTGAGTACCATGAGGTTTAAGTTAAAAACAGAGGGACAACAGAAATAGCGAAAGAAGTAATGAACTTTTGAATTTTTTTTTTATTATTATTAATTTTTTTTTTTTAATATCAACCACTTAGCTGTAATGATTTGGAAATGTCTTTCTTCCATCTACATAGACTGTACGAATCAACATTTTTTTGTTGTTTTTTGCTAAGATTTTAATTTTTTGATTTAGTTAACAGTTGCTTGTATTTATTATCCCCTGTTGCAGCTTCGCCGCTCCCTTAAGTAAAGAACTTTTATTTAAAAAATTTTTATAGGTAAAAAAATTTGTATGGTAGGAAGCATGCAAAAAGGAAAAAAAATAATACATCTGAAAATTTTTTATTTAGGTATCGAAGTATATGTTAATTGTAATTGCGAAAGATACTTTTATTAGAAATTTTAATAGTTTGAATTATAATTCTAGATCAGTAGGAATCATTATGATTCTAGGAATAAATACAATTTCTCCAGTCACTGTTCCAGTGAGAATTGTAACCTACATGATATTTTTACACATAATAGTAGTTTTCAATCTGGCACCATTTTACAGATTAGTTGGTTGAAGATCATATAAATACATAATTAGACATTTAATTTTTAAAGTATGAGTTGGTAATCCAGAAGGACAGATAATATTCACTATATTATTATTGATATGTCGGTCCATTTTCAAACATCACTGAAGTCCATATGTCGTACCACGTATTTATCTCTTTTTTAATAATAATTTGATTGAAAATCAGTAAAGCTCACCGCATATCAGTTAATTTTCAAACTTCACTGTTATCCAGATATTATCGCTTTATAAACAACAAATTAATTTAAAATCAGTAGATTCTATTATTGCTAAACCTTTCTGGAACTATAAAATTGATGTGGTTAAACTTTGGCACAGATTGGTTCAGTAGTTTTTGTGGTTAGTGATCACAAATGATAAATGCTTGTCCTTTTATATGTTAGTATGGATATCTTTAGCAAAATAAACTATTGAAAAATTTTTATCTAAATCTTTACAGCCTTGATTTTGATGCATCAATTTTTACTTATTGAAATTAGCCTAAAAAACTATAACTATATTAGTTTATTTGTAAACACATAATATCTATTTCCAATTTATTTTATTTAAATTAATTTTTACTGCAGATTTCCAATTTTATTATTTTATCCTTTAACATAGCTATCATCTTAGAAATATTAATGGTCTTGAGAAAATAGCACAAGCCTGATTCTTTAGCAATCTGAAATGTTCTACTTTAAGCTTTAATATAGAAATATCATATATAATAAAAATGATTAGAAATATCCTTATCTATATTGGAGATTACTGAAATCTGAAATGTTCCTTAGAGAAGAAATTTTTCTCCAACTCCTGGAAATGAAGAATAATTCAACCTACCTTCCGAAATATTTCTTAATCACAACCTGATGACAAATAATGTAAATAATTTTTTAGCCATTATTCTCATTTATTTATTTTTCAGTGAACTTACAAGGGGAGGACACACTCAATCTCTCACGGATCTTGTTGGCAATTTTTATTTGAGGTTTCTGGTCAAAAAATATTAGACACGTATTTGGCCGTTCCGACCAATGGGCCCTAGAACCCGAGAAAAAAAATAAAAATAGCATTAAATTAATTTATTTTATATCTCGAGCTTAAAACATGATATCGACATGATTCTTGCACCAAGAATTTTATTTTTGATTGCGGATTTAAGAAAAAATACAGCCGCTCCATAGATTTTGGGTTAGGTTAATTCAATCCTAAAAATATGATTCGATTTTCAAGCAAACTACCTCTATAGATGTTTTAACACAAAAATTGACGTTAGATTCTAATTCAGCACCCTCAAAAACATTTAAAAACGTTTATTCAATAAAAATAAAAAATATCATTTTTCACCCTCTTCGAGGGGAAGAAATTTTTAAAATGATTATTGGTTACTTTCCTTTAAATAGCTAATACTTTGTCACACAATTCATTCATTGGTATCGCTGGAAAGAGGAGAGCATCAGCTTTCTTTTGAAGTATATTAATGCAAATTTTGATCAACAAAAACCTATTAAAAAAATTGGCGAATCCGAAAAACATATTTATTTTTAACTTGAGTTTGAAACCTGATAGGAAAATGAAAACAAAGACACTTCAAGAGTATTACCACCCTATATATTGTATAAAAATATGAAGTGGATATGTTAAACTGTCTAAGCATAATTCATGGTTTTGTCAATTTAAACAAAAATTGCCTACCATTTATTTGGTCAGGCACATTTTGAAGCTTACGAATTTATATTTTTATTTTTGGATGAAATTTTGTATTTAAGGGTTCTTTTTAATGCTGAGTTTGAATCCGATGTCGGTTCTTGTGAAAAAAGTATATTGAACATAGTTCAATAAAAAAAATGATATTTTTTGTTTTTATTGAATAAACGTATTTTAATGTTTTTGAGGGCGCTGAATTAGAATCTTACATCAATTTTTGTGTAAAAAAAATCTATAGAGGTCATTTGCTAGAAAATCTAATCATTTTTTTTAGAATTTAATTAACCTAAACCAAAATCTATGGAGCAGCTGTATTTTTCCTTAAATCTGCAATCAAAAATAAAAATCTTGGTGCAAGAATCATGTTGATATCATTTTTTAAACTCGAGATATAAAATATTTTAATTTAATGCTATTTTATTTTTTTTCTTGGCTTCTAGAGCCCATTGGTGGGAACAGCAAAACACTTGTCTAATATTTTTTGACCAGGAACCTCCAAAAAAATTGCCAACAAGATCCGTGAGAGACTGAGTGTGTCCTCCCCTTGTAAGTTCACTGGAAAATAAATAAATGAAAATAATGGCTAAGGACACACCTCCCCTTGTTAGATATTGTAAAATACTGTAATGGCTTCAAGGAAATCATCTACACTATGTATGAAAACAAAATATTGAAACTTGTATTAATGATTTAATTAAAGCCAGACCAGGATTTTTGAAACTGTAAAAAAAAAACCAAGATGAAAACACAAAGCAAAATGCTAGTATATGATACTAAAAGAAATTAGTTTAAGAATGGATCAAGTTTAAAGTTATTTAATTTAATTTAATATTTAAAAATTATTTTTTAAATATAGAAATTTGCGATCAGCTATATTTTTATGTCTTTAAAATAAAAATTTCATCTTCAATTGATTTATTATGTAGCTAATATCATTAATGAAAAAATTGCTGACATTCATATTTCAATTTTCAAAATGTATTTATTTGTTATAAATAATGAAACATTTTACTGATATATTTTATGAGGTGTATAAACAATCTTTAGCTTAGAAGTACTCGTTTCCCACCTTCAAAGTAATTGTTCAATAATATTCTTTTTATAGTCCACCATGTAAAGAATGATTTGGTGGTTTAGTTTCTTTTTGTGGTTTTAATTTCATTCAAATACATTTACTGAAGCAGTTTGATCTAAATGATTCATTTCTCTACAAATACTAAATTTGAGACGATGGCTATAGGTTTTCAATTATAATAGTCATTAATTGATTTTACATTCCTTTTGTGAAAAAAGGAAATGTATTTTCCATGCTTCAAAGGAATTTTCAGCTGTACTCTTGTTTGTAAATATAATTGTCTGTTGTAGGACTGTACTAGCCAGGGTGGAAAGCTCATGATTTATTCACAACAAAATAAATTTTAACCCACCCAGGTGGGATTCGAACCCACGACCTTCAGTACCGAGCTCACTGAGACCCTTACCCCAACTCACTTGACCATCGAGCCCCCCAGAATTCTCTTCTATGAGCTCTTGTGGAATTATTTCCTGCCATTTATTTAATTACATTTATCTATTGATATGGTCCTATTATTTTTAAACATCTTCAATTTTTTTTCTTTTCTACTATTTTTCGAGGGAATTCCTATCGATTGCTGCTGTTATTTTGAAAGCAGAGAGAGGTTGTATGCAGCATCACCAGGCCATATAGATTTTATTCTGTCCTCCTCTTGTAAGGAAAGCAGTTCAGAAAATGTTTCAACAATAGTTCAGTCCCCATAATGAAGGTTCCTTTGAAGTCATGAATCCTGCAATGAATTATGAGATACAAAAAAACTAAGGACTAGCTCAAGACAAGCGAATTCAGATCTATAATAAGAAACACTAGTTTAAGAATGATGCTGTTTAGAGCAAATCTTCTAATACTTTCCCTTATTATTCTTGTAATTTTCTTTCTATCCTTCCATGATTTGATTTTGTGTGACAGTATATTACTAATACTACTACATTTTCTATAAAGTTAATTTGGAGGATTAGAATATGTATTTGATAACTTTGAGCGAGTTCTCGTGTAAACACACAGTCCAAATTCATATACACTTGTTCACAGCACCATCAGGGACCTAAAGCTTCATATGAATGGATAAATCAGTTGTCATATTAAAAAACATACTGCTTTAATAATAAAAATATACATAAGAATACGTATTTAGCCAATAACAAGAAACAGAATGTGTAGATACGGTAAATAAAAATAAGAATATGGGAGCTTTTTATTAAATTTTATAAATTCTGATTTTGATTTCCAACAAAGTTTTTCATTTAAAATAACCATAATACTACAGGAGTTAACTTTTATTATTTAATGATTTTTATTAAATTTATTTTTCTCATTAGTTGTGTTTACTTTCAATTCACTGAGAGTAGAATATAGTTTAAAACAGTTAAATTGTTATCATTTATTAAAATATTTTTTGATGAAACATCAGGAATAAAGAGCTAAATATAAGATATATCTGTGTTTCTTGTGAAAAGTCCGTTAAGCCCAGATATATCTTTCATACATTTGGTATCAATTTCAGGTTATGGGTATCACTAGAAAGCTAATTTTTTTCTATCTATTTGTGTCTCTAATGGACTTAGTCTTAGTTATGTGGCAATTTCAAAAATAAATAATAATTCGAGAATTGTTAGCGAAAAAATTACATTTTTCCTAAAATATGATTTTTGCACTTAATGAACCATTCCCCAGTGCTAAATATATAATCTTAATAATGTTTATTTGGTTATTTGAAATTTCCAAAATAAAATTTGAATAATATTAGAGTATAATTATTTTTAAAACTGTACCTATATTTAAACCAATGATGGTAAAGATTTTCAGTACATAGAGACTGCTGGTCACCATCTTCCAATAATTGTTTTCTTTTTAAATTTATTTATTACTTCTGCAAATATGTATATACACACATATTAGAGCAACTATTATTAGGCCATAAATGTTTAACACATCATAATGTTTAAAAAAAAAAATCAATCTTTTTGTTTTTACATTGCACTGTTAAGTGGTATGTAAGAGTAAGCCAGATGAGATTAATAATCAAAGCTGGTTCCTTACCGTTTGGCTTAACATTTTCCTCACAAAGAATTGTTGTAATTATTACAGTTTAATGTATGTTTAAACCTTGTCCATTAATTTGCCAGTTCCCAGAAGAGATAGACTACCTTGAAGGCAAACATTTAAAAATTGTTCTAGTTAATTCTCAGAACATCATTAATTTTTGTTTTCTGCTGTCCTTTCTATAATTGTTTACTTGAAATAGATCCATAGTAAGGAAGTGAGTAATGTGTGCTGTAGGATTGAAGGGTATTGGACTCTGAAGAGGAAGTTAAGGAAGGTTTATGCTCTCTAATTACAAAATATAACTAAACGTCTTAAGACTTCATGGTTTACAAGATTGTATCACATTTTTTCCCTGTTTATTTACATATGCCATCTTCTTTTCAGAAGCTTTGGATGGTTATTAGGAACCAAGTGGGAAGCAAGCTGGGGGACTAGTGCATTCCTGTAGGTATGAAGCTTATCATAGAAACATTCACATCATTATGTATAAGTTTATTTCTGACATAATATGGAGCATCGAGGATTTAAGAAGAATTTTGGATTGTAAAGATTGGACACAAGAAGAATTGGGAGTATCTGTATATCCAAACAGGTCCAGTTATTGTCAAGTAAATGATTTTGTTCGTAATTAATTGGAAGCTTTGAACATTTGTCAGATACTTGTCTTGTATTTGTATGTAGATTCCAAGTAAGACCTTTGCCCAGATTGTGTCCTTGGTGGTGGATCTGTTCATCATGGATTAACGGAATATCATCATATCACAATTAATTTTCTTTTAATAATTCAAATTCACATAATATATTCATGTGACATAATATCTCTTACTTAGGAAAACTATTTCTCAGTTTCTCATTTTTTTTCAATGTACAATTATTCATTGTCACTATGTTAAGGAAGTAAGATTCATTATTAATTTTATTATAGAAGAATAATACAATGACCCATTAAACGTTGCTTTTAATAAAATTGGATGACTCTATCGTCTTTGTTCTTGGAAAAGCATGGGCGCCATGTTCATCAATTTCTTATATTGATTTTTTATCCTCCTGTGCTGACAGGTACACTCCTAAATTTATATCAACTTGGCATTAGATACATCTCAGTCAATCAATGCTCAAATCTACTGATTATAATACAAAATTGTACTTCCAATGGTCCTACTTATCCTTTTTCAGGTTGCTGAATCCAAATTATAAGTTCCCTACCTTGTGGTAGGTCTCCAACCCAAAAATATGTAAACATTGTTATTACTCAATTATTACTGTGATTTCATAGGCTTTCTTCCTTTATTTAAATATACTTTTTTTCTGAAATATTATAATGTTTTTATATCATATTTATACTTTTTATCGGGCTTGGAAATCTTTGTTTTGTTTTTTTATTGTCAGAGCTAGAGCTTTGAATAATTTATAAAAGAGTTGAAAAAGTTTCGATTGTATCATATATATCAACGTATCAATCGATTCAGTTTCATGAAACCAACAATAGGACAAAATAAATAATATGGTGTATAAAAGAAATGACCGTTTCGCTAAATGCATGAATCCCTAGAGCTATTAACTTGTTTATATTATTTATTGTTTACCAATAATTTATTCTCTGTTTAGAACTCTAATCTAAGCTCATTTATCAACAATGGACTGCCTCTGTGAAGCATTAGTTCAAAAGATTTTATTGTAAAAGCAACATAGCGGTGTCTGATGAAATTCTTTTTATTCTGAGACATTGGAAAAATCTTAGTTCAGTTTTAGGACCCGCAATACACAATTTTACTTCCGGACGCACAATGGTTTAAATTTTTATTATGAATTCTACGTTTCATTAAAGAAAAAATATACTAATTTTTCTTTTAAAAAAATTCAATTTTATATACATCTATAAAAGCTTTCATATCAATCCATTGGTACCATTTTCTGTTACGAAATTACGAACGTTTTGTTTAAAGTTTTGAATCTGAATTACTAGTTAGGTAGCTCGGCTTCAGAAAGAAACTAAAACAAAAAAAAAACAATCAGATTTTTGCTTATGTATAAATAAGCAAGATAAACTGGAAAACATATCAAGGACACAAACAGAATAAAGAAAATAAATAAGAATCCTGATAAAAATATTTGGTCTAAGGAAGAAAGACGCAACGCGGATTCACGTGAATTGATTTAGGTAAATATATTAGTGTTATGGCGTCATGCCAATCAAAATGTGTGTGTTCTGTTGTTGGAATATGTGATAAACTAATCAATAGAAAATTAAGGTTACCCTTGACGAGCCATTGATGTGAGCATTCCGTCCTATTTTTTATTAGTTTTTTTCTTGAGCTCTTAAGAAGACGAAGATAAATCTCTGGTTGCATCCAAATCTATTTAGTGGAGTAAGTAAATTAAAACCACAGAAGTCCGAGAAGAAACAAATCTCTGAAATATACTACATTTATTTACTCATGTTTTATAAACAATTAAGGTGTATGTTTTATAATAATTCCAAATCCAGTCAAGTCCATTTGTGAAAATTTTTCACAGCTGATAGAAGTAAAGGTCTCGCTGGATTTGGAAGAGGCCTTGCTTTTTGTATGGCAGTTTTCAGTGTGATTTAACTACTTTTGAGAGAAAACTATCCACCTAAAGATAGTCTATTAAAAAAACATTTAAAAAAAAAATCTGGAAATTCGACTTGGCTTGTTTTGGAATTCTACTCCGCATTATCATGCCCTTATATTAACACTGGACCCTACTGATGGCTCATATAAATTGTTTCCGGTTCACTCCCCCAGGAATTTTTTTCCAGAAAGCTCTCAAAAAGTACTAATTTGCCGCAGAAATTTTCTTGATCTCTGAGGATATAGGATTTTGCGTATCGATCTTTGACCCAAGATTGATAAGTCCATCTCTTAAAAGTATAGGGTTCAGCATCTAAGGTGCCGTTTCGATGGACCATCTTCTTAGGCAAGTAGATCTAGTTTCTTCGCTGACTTCGCCTAGTTCAAAAATTATTGTTTTAAAGTATGCTCTGGCCTGAAAGCGATATCGAACAGGAGTGAAAGTAGCGATTACCTGATATCAGATACAGCTTTTTCTGACACAAAATATAAGAGAAGACAACTTCATACACCCCAGGCAATTTTAAGGAGTGAAGGCTCTGCTGATAAAGAATTTCCCTCTCCTCCACAGGGCTGCCGAGTGCTATACCATATATATATTTACCCAAGCCCCCTAACCAACCCCCTCCGTCCCAACATAAACTTAACAAATAAAGGGCTTAATAGAAGTGTTAATATAAAAAACTTTCTGTATGGAATGATTTGTTCAGGGGTCTTTTGTTATATCATCACAAAAGGCACATTGACTATCTCTCACCGTTGTTGCATCACAAATGCATTGTGTGCATTTGATCCTAGTTAATGTTTGAACCCCCGTTTAGCTTCTCTAAACACAGTGCAATTTCATCGCGGAAATAATCTTCGATTTGCATATAATCCTTAATGGATTCAGCACAGCAGTAATTATCTTCGAAGGTAAACCAAGGCTAAACCGTTTATGAATAAATACGCATTAACCTCCGCCGCGTTCGGTATATCACAACGGTACTATTTACTGAAATGCTTTGTGATAATTAGGAATTTTTCTAACGTAACCCGGAAGGTGTAAACTTCAAAAGACCAAAAAAATAAAATTTGAATAAAGTATTGGCTACCCTATCTGCAGGGAAAGGTAGTAATGACACTTAAAGGTTTTATACTCTCGTTTCTGGTTATTGAGAACTCGATTCCTAGTAGAGTTGCCTGCGAGTTAGGTCAGTGATTTTAATGAACTGAAAAATAAACGAAGCGCTTCATTATAATACCGCAGTTTCCTCTCGATATCTAAACACGATATGCCGTGAGCCCTTTTATGTGGCGCAAATTATGCGATGGAAACATGAAACTTTGAATATTAGCCATTTCCGTTGAACGTCAAACAAGGCACGTGTGAAATATTTTGTAACCTAGAACTGTCAAACATATTTCATATGAAATATTTCGATAGCGTCATATCATCTTGTAAACAACGTAATACTGCTTGATGGCTAGTACGCTCTAAGGGATACACTACGCACTACTCTGAAATGAAACCGATTGAGAGACCTTTCCACTTAGTTTAATAGATGACACTGCGGTTGTCTTCATGCGATTTTTGTTTTTAAAATGATGTTCATATATTATGAAGGCTTTTGGTAATTTAAAATCAAACTTTCGATCTTTTCAATACACACATTAAAACAATTTGGTTCTTTTCCGTTTAACATTAACTTCTCGTTGATAGATGGTATGGATATTAACCTACTTAAATGAAAAGAAAATACCATCGCGATCTTAGTTGCCTTCAAAGTTCTTCTAACGCTGCTTCACAAGTCAATGGCTCGTTCATTTCCAATTTATTTTCTATTACGTCTCCCAAGAAACGCTCAAATTACCGTATCTTAAACGATTTAAAGCATCGTTTTAAAAATCCCATTTATGGGTTCGGTTGCTACTGATTGCTTGTAACTATCGTTGTGATTAGATAAGAGATGTGTGTATAGTCCTATTAGGCAGAGAAATCGCGAATAATGCCCGTTTCTAACTTCTCTGTTGCTAATTGAGTAATTAAATATATCATTAAGATAACTTGTGTTGTATGTAGTTTGCATTAATTATATTATAATTACTGAGAGCGTACTAATCGTCTATAATAAGTCTATCAGAAATCATTAACATTCACAACAAATTTATTTCAATTTTTTCATTTAACTTGTCCGGAAGAATATTTTGTCAAAACACAATTAATTTAATCTTTATGATAATGATTAATATAGAAACCAAAAGATTATAAAAAACAATAAATCTGAATTATTATGTAGTTTAAAAATATATAGGTTTGACCTAATTATGTTTAACAGCGGGGGAACAGACTATTATAAAAAATTTTAAACTAAAAAAAAAATTACATTTTTACCGGTATTACTTTTTGAGTTATCCAAGGTTGACTAGACGTAAAATAATCGAAATTTGTATTGTGATTTTGTACTTTGAAGGCTATCTCAGAAACTAATTCACTTGGAAAACTGAAATTGGTTTCATTGCCTTCATCTGTTAAAGACCCTTAATTTGATTTTGACATATCAGTTATTAACTTATCCGAAAATAAAAATTTGCTGTTTTAAAAAAGTAGAGCGTTCTAAAAACATGAAGGTTAAAATAAAAACAACTTTTTATTTTGAGTCCTTTGCTACCAAATAAACGGATTTTTAGAAAAAATATGTATTTCTATACTATTGTATAAATGAATATAATAACAAATAAAAGCCGAAAAAATTTTCGTTTGAAACCCCTAAAACTACTGAACCAAATTTTAACCAGATCATCTTTATAGCTCTAGGAAATTTTAGCAATAATAAAATCTACTGGTTTTCAATTAATTTATTGCTACAAATTGATAATATGTGGATAACAGTGAAGTTTGAAAATTGACCTTTAGGTGGCAAGCACCATTTTGAGAAGTTAAAAAGGTACAGTGTTCCATAGAGCTTGAAATTGATAATAAAATTTACTTATATTCAATTGAATTATTTAAAAAGATTTAAATATGCAGTGTGAAATAATAAATATTATTATATATCTATGATAAAAATCTTGTATTGGGGAATTATAGCCTCAATGATATTTTCACGCAGAGCAACAATTTTAACGTGGCAAGTTGCGTTGATTAGGTGTATGAAGATTACATAAAAGCGTATTGGACATCAAATTTTAATTTTAAAATATTGGTGATCCAGATGAGCAGACTATTAAGAAACACTTGCGAATAATCGAATGCATCATGAGTGCTTACAACTAAAGGTTCATGATTCATAATTTTACACACAATGTCTTCTTATTTTTAGAAATCATTTTATTGTTTTCATGCGGTTGAATTTTAATTTCTAACCATAAAAGTATATGACAGTGTGGCAAATCTCGTTTCTGTCTCTCAAGATTGTACATTTATATTTTTATTATTGCTAACCTTTCCTAGAAATATGAAGATGATGTAGTTAAAATTTTGTAAAGATGGGCTCAGAAGTTTTACCATTATAAACTAAATTGTGAAATGGTGCAAGCCACATATTGGTCGATTTTTCAACTTTGCTGGGTCTCTACCCTTATAGATTGTTGTTATTATCAAACATGCTCAAATTCGGAATTTTGAAGCAGGAACTGGGTTTCTAACATGTCATACCACATATTTAAATCTTTTTAACTAATTCAATTAAGTATAAGTAAATATTGTTATCAATTTCAAGCTCTATATAATACCGTGCCTTTGTGACCTCTCTTGTTGAACGGCGCTTGTCAACTACTCGTCAATTTTATATTTTATTAAGATCACTGTTATCCACATACTGTTGCTTTTTTTTTATAACAAATTAATTGGAAACCAGTAGATTTTATTATTTCTAAACCTTCCTGAGACTATAAAGATTATGTGGTTAAACATTGGTACAGATTGGTTCAGTAGTTTACGTGTTTAGTGATCACGAAAAATGGCTTGTCTTTTTATATAATAGTTTAGATTTTATTATTATTTTTATTTTCACTTTTACGAAAGCTTTAATTATTTTAATTTTCTATTTAGTTTTTATCAAACTCTTTACTAACTTCTAAACTTTTACTAGGTTCTCATGTATACTGCGTGATTTTCTCGAATTAAGACTATAAGTCTAGTTATATATTATAAATAAATATACATACAAAGTAAAAAACTTAATGTAATTTTTGCACTTTAAGACTAAACGTCTAGCTTATATATATATATATATATATATATATATATATATATATATATATATATATATATATATATATATAATATATATATATAAATGAATATAAAAAGTAAAAACTTTATTGATGTTTTAGTGTTTCTTATTGTCATAACATCGCTTGAAATAGCTGTGACAACAGGTTATTATTACCGTTGCGATTGTCGTCATTACCGTGTCGATTGTTATTACCGTATATGCTCAAATTTGAAAGTTTGAAACAGGAACATGATTCTGTCTAAGCATTCCTAGTTCATCAGGTTACTATTGTGAGTGAAAATATATTTGAGACATTTTTTTTTCAAAGCAGATTCGTCAAATTGGCCTGTACTCTTATAACCACTCCAATACTATATATTGTAGATTTGAAAGTGTTAAACTGTTTAAAGTTTTAACTAATTTTTACCACTAAATTATGAGGCCTGGAATTGGGTTTCCGGCTAAGCTGATTAGTATCAGTATTCTGTAATTACGTTTCACTGCTGACTTAAAACCTTCAGAGCAGGGCTGCCGATTTGGGGGAAATTTTCCCCTAGGCGGAACTTTTAGAATCTTTTGTACTCAAATGGGGAAATGTTTTTTGGGGGAAATTCGAACACTTATTGAATCCGTGGAGGTTATACGTGATCAGCGAAGTGTAATAACCAAAAAGCGTGAAATGTACTTGCCACTGCCGCCTTTACTTTATAATCGCCTTTATTTTCAT